>JBCNJP010000008.1:58738797-58814471 GCA_039602395.1 Deinandra increscens subsp. villosa | reverse complement strand
CTATTACATGATTTGATCATCTTACATGCATTAAACATGAATTCACAGCTTCAATTCAAACAACTCATCATGGAATTTTCGAACATTGACATGTATGTATATTCGGATCACTTACCAATCAAGCTCTTAAGAATTAAGATAGTTCTAGGCTTCCAAATTCTTAATTTCTCCAACAAAATCGCAGCCCTAACCTCCATATCTCAGAATTTCGAACTTGATGAGGCTTTGGGTTGAAGTTCGCGTATTCTGGATGGTGAATACGTATCCCATCCTGAATTTTCTATTTTATTAAGTTAATAATCACATTTTACATATTTAGCCCTCCATGTTTAGGTTTTTGTGCATAATAACCTAAACTTACTAAGTTTCACATAAAACCTTGTATTTTCACATAACCATCAATTTTTATCCAAATCTTAATCTAATTTAGCTTTCTATAAATGTGATATCTAAAACAATCTATGACACTATTAAACATGAGTTTTAAACTTCATATGACATGTTTTAAATCGTACCACATAGGATTTTGCTTAATTGTCATTTTCTTAAAATTTCAAATAAAAAAAATAAATTCATTTTACAGAAGTCACAGATCATAGAATTTCAAATAAAAAATTAAATTCTCCTCACACAAAAACTATCAATATTTTTTTTTACATTACCACTTTACCACAACTTACCACAACTTTGATTCACCAATTCGATCATTCGTTAAAGAATACTCAAAATTTATTTTGTCCAATGGATTCACATGCTAAATACGAATCTGTAGCAACAAGAATTAATCAAAATCATTAGAGTCGAATTAATCTTCATGAAATTTGATTCTGCCCAAATGAGTTCGAATATGACCTATTAGAGTCGATTATGCCAAATTGAGTTCACTTATGCTCAATTAAGTTTAATTATATCCAATTGAGTTTGATAATGCCCAATTGAGTTCGATATGTCCAATTACAGTCGATTATGCCCAATTGAGTTTGATTACGCCATTTGAGTTTGATTATGTATAATTGAGTTCGGTTATGCCCAATTGAGCTTCATTATCTCCGTTATTAGCCCAACAACTAACTAATACACAACTAATATTAGCCCAAAACTACATATAACTTAATACACAAGCCTCAAATCCTAGCCTTACAATAGGTTGTGTCATTATAAATATAGCTTGCGTGATTATCATATAAATTACGTAATTACGTATCTTATGCGCGTAACAAAGGAGAAGTCTTTTTGGACTTTGTATAGTAACTTTACCCTCCATATAAAAAAACATGATTTCTAGTTGGTTTTTTTTTTCAAATCTAACTGTCTTCTAACTGCGTCTTCATTTTATTGTTTCCTACAAACTACATATTTTGAGAAGAATAGTGAACCTTGAGTCACCCTAAACCCGATCGAGAACAACCGAAAACCCGATCTAGAATGACGGGCCGAGAACCAAAATCCGAGACCGGGAACCCGATAACAACCGAGAACCTAATTGCCGACCGAGAACTTGATTTCAGCCGTAAACCAGGACCAAATTTAATTGCAACTAGAATTTGAAATACAAAATCCCAAGCTTCCATGAAATAATCTTGGTATTTTAGAACCGAGAATCAATCAATTTCGCAAATTTGAATTTATCTTCTTTGACCACGTGAAATCCTCCTTTGACTAAACCTTTTTGTTTGACCAAATTTGATATTCCACTTAGGGCACACGGTATACTAGCGCCATCAGACGTCAAACATCACTTTTGTGGTTATAGCGGTGCCAATATCGTCCCTCTTAGGCGCCATGTAACGGCGCCTTTAAATGGCGTTATATGTTCGACAGTGATTGAGGGGCGTTGAAGGGAGCATATGACCGTTGAACAGTTTTTTTTAACCGGTGGAGAATTTAAAAAAAAGGAAATTTAATTACCTTTTTTTACACTATAAAAACCCCATTTTCACTCAAAATGTTTTACACTTCTTCTCTCTATTTCATCTCCTTTCTTTCTTTAATTTTTTAAACAATTACCATGAATCTCAACCAACCCAACCAAGAATCTTCAAGCAACAATCCCCAAACCAACCCAAATCTTCAACCTTGGCATATGCCTATGGGGGGGGGGGGGGGGGGGGCGGGGGGGACCAAACCCGTTGTACACGGGTCAAACACCTTCATACATCTACAACCCCAACCCATCATTTACTAATTACGCTTAATGGGGGCAAAACCCACCACCTCAATGGTTCCCATCCCAATTCCAACTACAACCCGTTTTCTCACTACAAGTTCCACCCACTCAATCTCAACCTGAAACACCTCTTTTGGATCAAGAAGATGACGATGTGGAGGTTTTACCCGAAACACAAGTGCCGCAGCGGGTTCGAAAAAGTCGAGGTAAAGGCAAATGTCACATCCCACCCCGAGGCCACTCGCGCCAGCCGCCGTGGGTGCCACGGACGGCGCGCGAGCCAAGCCAGGATCTGAGTCGTCAGACACATCAAATATTCTACATGCTCGACACAAGACCATTTCAGGTTTTCCAAAATAGTTTATCAGAGTCAACTTATATCTAAAATAGTGCGGAAGCATTTTCGAAATATTAACTTAACGTTCGCGGAAGCGAAAAGCATATAACAGTTTAAGTAAATTATTTCGTCGTGGCGAGAAATGTAATTAGAGTGTTTACAAACCATGCAGTTCATTTAATGATGATCCTAACGTGCGTCCTTAGTTGACCTCCTAAGAACCGGAGAAGAACATACTAAAAAGTGTCAACGCTAGGTTGGTGAGTTCATAAGTTTGAGTAGATAAATAACATTTATCGGAAAGCAGTTAAATAGTAAGTTACCCCCGAAGAGCATAACCTAAGCAGGGACCACCCTGAAAAGCAGCAAATTTATATACTAGTGGGTAGCGAACCCAGAAGACTTTTTATAACCCCATAGGATTCGTGACACCATTACTAACAACAACGCATGCCTTCCAGCCAAACTGTTTGCAAGTTTGACCGCGTTAGAGACAATATAACACCCGCCCTGCTCCAAGCAGTCAAGTGGGGTTTGTCAAGCCCAATAGATCTACCTTATAATTCCCCGTTACAAACTATTCTTGGTTCATCACCTAGAAGCACTTAATGCAAACGTTTCCTCCATGGTTTATAGAATAATTTGGTATACAACATCCAATCGAATCGTAAAAGTAAAGTTACTGTATGTCTTCTCCCCCAAAAAACTTTAAAAATAGTAAAAAGGGGTATGAACTCACCTTAGGGTGCAAGTAAGCTATTCCAAACCAACCAACCACCGAGAAGTAGTGAAGACCTCCTAGACTTCACCTATGACACATAACTGTGTGAGTGTTGACTAAGTTTGACCAATCGTCCGACCACGCGCAGGCTACCGACAAGTGGACTCAAATATACATTGGTGATTGAATTTAGGTTTTCTACACATAACCTAACATGTTTCACATACAAAATACATTGTACCTTGTTAAACATAATGCGTCACAATTACTTACGACATTATCTCGCGTATATGATGTACGATCAACGGTGAAATCGCACAAAGTCGTGCCATCTCAACCGAGGCAGGAGACTTAGGACTTGTATACGCGTATAACTCATAACCAATTTAATTTATCACATGTAAACACATAGATAAGTAACTTCATGCTCAAAATCATGCATTTTCCCAATTTATTCATTTACCGATAAATATATATTTATCACATGTAGGCTAAATCCATATTCCTCCCATGAAAATCGCGTAAATCATCATTTAGCATGTATTAAACCATATCATAGATTCCTACCCATATGCATGTAAGCTAATTTGCCCTAATCGGCCATTTTCACTATATTTTCATGTAAATAATTTTTATAAAATTAACCGCATGCTATTGATCATCAAGTTTACAACTTTATACTTCATCATGCATCAAATAACCTAGATTGCATACTCACATAGTGGATCTAACAACAATCATATGTCTTTATTCAAGATATTGCATGCATGGCAACCGAAATCATGTTTTCATCATAGATCTCACGCAAAGTCAATCACTTTGTGCATCATCAATCCTAGATTTATCATTATCTAGACATTACAACCTAGATCTAGCACAAATCATCAACCTTTATTCACATGCATGCATTGTGACAACCGGCAATATCCCAGGTTAATCCCGTTGATAACTTGTGTTATATTTCGATAACGTCCGTTACCTCAGTTAACTAGAATAGTTACACGAGCTTTGCACATGAGTATAGACGTCGGTTAACTTACTTGGATAAATATGATTTATAATTTTATGTAAATTATATTTATGAATTCATGAAAACGTTTTGTCATTTTATGTGGCAATTATATTTGTTACGTTTACGTGGTATATATGTATCTATTAATCACCAGAATAATACATGTAATAAAACTAACAGAATCCTAAATTAATTATTGAATGAATTGATGTGCAAGTTTAAGTCTCAAACACATGTTCCCAAATTCTTCAAGACGTGTTTTAAAACACTAGTTTTATACTTCGATAGAACTTAATCTTATATTATTAGTATTGATTTAAAAATCTTTGAATTGTACAGCCGAACATTCACTTTGAAAAAAATAAATAAATAAGATGTAGAATTAGTAATCGTGAAAATTAAAAAAAAACAAGACATGATTTTATGAACCCAATTCCTATTATAGAAATGATTATAATTTCATTAATGATTTTGTAACAAAACTACGTAGTTTTGATTGGTTTCGCATTTAAGGTTAGATGGGTTACAGCACCATATTCACTTTTCCCATATGTATATATATATATACGCATGTCGTTTATGATTTTATGTGACGGTGTGTCACGTAATTACACGAAGTGTCTCTATAATTATATAGGAATTTAAAATATATAGTTATGGAATTATAAATGTGACTTTATGTGGCGATCTAAGGTTCATATTTTTATATATAAACGTCAAACGTTAGAGATGTATTGATATATATACTCGTTCGATCATTGCTTACGTTCCTTCCGTTAACTCCATTAGATGTCGTTATCTTTTGTAGCCTTGAGGGACCCTTTTTGCCATTTTCCTAAACCTCACTTTATTTCATAAAACTTGTGGGGATTGATTATGTAACTAGTTAAACTTTGAGCCACAATTGTAACTCTTGGAGGGACTAGAAATGTCATAACACCAAACATGAATTTATATCGTTCTACGACATTCAAGTCGACGAACGTTTTGGTTCGACCGATCATCAATCCTGCAATCAACACTAGTCGGTTTTCTCTTTGGTGCAATCAAGACTAGTTAATGATATGCAACTATCATTCCATCAATCTCACAATCACACACAAGTTCATACAACCTTCTCCCGATCGGTTCCCTGGCTCTCTGTTCGTTTTTTTTAAAAGTTTCGGTAAACTCAAATTTCCGGCCAAATTACTCACTGAATCAACACCATTCAACACCCATTGAGATCCCCTTTCGTCGCTGAGCAACCAGGAGAAGTCGGATTCGAGTTTCGTGACGGTGCTCAGTGTTCGCGTTCGAGTTTCGGTTTCGTTTCGGCTTCAAAAACACGTCAAAACCTCATCACCGATTCAAGGTAATCACTTCTCTACGTTAGTTGCACATTTTTCTTTACTTTATTCCTGGTTTCGCGATTTTCCGGTGACCGGAATAAAACTCCAGCCACCGGAGTGTTGGGGAAGAAGGTTATGGCGGACGGGTATTGGATATATAATTAGATGACTAGTTCATACCGTAATCGATTTGTAGCGCAGTTGGTCTGCTCTCTCGCTGGAGACCGAGAGGTCTAGGGTTCGAACCCCAGCCTCCATAGAATCCGTTTTTTTTCCTGGTTTTCCTACTTGCTTGAACCAGTCCATGTTATGTTGACTCATTATAACCGATCCCAGCGAGATTCAACAACAAAAGAGCCACTGCCCCAGTGGTCAGGGCGTAGCTTTGCAAACAATAGGTCACAGGTTCGAGTCCTGTGACCATGAATTTCTTTTAACGACTATTTAATCTTGACTCGTGAAGTTTTCATAGACCCCGTTAGGGTTCTCGTTGAACTTTTATAATATGAAAACAATATAATTTACATGAATTAAAATTTAATGGTTTCGTTATTATCAATATAAAATGTTTTAAACCTATATATATATATATATATATATATATTTGAATTATTGTCACACGAACATTTTAAAGATTTTCTTTAAACTTTCGAAATTTTGACACGACATCTAAATATATATATTGGACGTTTTATTTTACCATACCTTCACTACACCTCGATATTTACATCTATGAACATATATATATAACCCGATCATATCTACATTTATTATTTGGAATAATGTACGTACCTTGATTTTGTAAATCTTTGTGTCCTCGATTAACATCATTTTTGATTGCTTTCGAACAAACGATTTTTATCACATATGGATATTTATCACCTACGTCATATTTGGAACTACTTGTTATCGATACCGTCGTCTAGGCTATGTTACTCATCTGCGGACACACACTTACGTATGTAAAATTGATAGGTGCTCGGTAACTACACAAGACTCGGAGTCTTACTAGATTGTAGCAGCGCACCCTAAGGTGAGTTTCACAACCATTACGTTACGTCCGGTTTTGGACGATAACACACGCAAACACGTTACACCCGGGTTAGGGTGATAACATGACAACTATTATGTATGATTAAAGTAGAAATCCAGTATATATCACATGTTCACGTAAAATGCTTTATCTTTGAAAGTCCTTACTTATCAAACCGTTAATAGCAAATAGCGAGGGGATTTTGGGTAGTAATACTGGGGTCTGACAAACCCCACTCAGCGGGCACGAAATGCACCACCCGACTGGCGGTCGGACTGAGGACAATGTCAGCCTAAACTTACCGTGATCGAGTAGACACGGGGAAGGCAAACCACGTAAGGATTATTCCTACAACTAATTGGTCAGCTTCGGTTGCGAACGTTTTAGTGACATGAACTTAGGCTCGCTACCTACGATATGGATTGTACTGTTAATGTGCATGCTTACATACGAATAAAAACTGTTGTATTCGTACTGCGTAACTATACTAGTTATACTTATGTGCTTATGTGAAGTCACCAACATTAGTTGACACTCGCTCTTATGCATGCTTTGCAGGACGCTAAGGAGAATCGGATCTTGGGCACGTACGCTGGTTAAACTTTATTTTTGGGAACTTGCTTTTAAAACATTTATCTTGAACTTTATTTACTTGTCGGGCGCTTGTTTTGCGCAACATAACTTTCATAAGCTTCCGCTAAACTTTAACTCTGGTTTGATATTTCCCGTTTGGAAATATATTTACATTTCGAACCCTTAACTTATGTTTGATGTAACTAATGACTCGGGTCCTGGTCTGGTTCACACCCCACACGGTAAAACTCCGTTAGTGGAAATTGGGGGTGTGACATGCATGATTTTCCATCAAAAACCCTAGATCTAGCTCAAATCACAACATCATGCATAAAAGCCACATTTTTTTTATCAAAAGATGCAATCTTTTCTACTCAAATCACTAGATCTACACTTGATATCATCAAACTATTATAGATCAGACCTAGATCTATCATAAAGCATGAATCTTGAAAACTTGAACACAAGCAATACACAAGGAATCACATACGTAATGATGTAGGATGATAAGGGATGAAATCGAGGCTTGAAACTTGTAATAAAGCTTAGATCTTGTTAAGGAATGAGTATGGAGATCATATGAGACGTAAATGGGGCAGAGAAATCGTTTAGAGCTGAAGAAATGAGATGGTGGTGGCTAATAATGCTTAAATAATAGAAATTAGGGTTTCTGCTGAAAATTGGGTTGTAGGCGTATCGCCTGGGGCTTGGGTTGCTCTAGGCGATACGCCTAGAGCTCCCCGTTTGGCAATCCTGTTGACTTTTATTGATCGCAGCCTGTTTTGTCCGTTTTTCGCGTTTTTAGTGACGGTTTTAAACGTTTTTCTCCCATTTTCAATTCACCATCATTTTTATCACATCAATCCGCAAATAACCAAAAAACTAAGAAAAAAATATTTTTTTAAAACTTTTTTTTAATATGTTTCTTTCATGATTTTAAGAATACTGGAACAAAAACTTAAAAACATTTTCGAGTTTTTTTTTTAAATAAAATAAAATTCGGATTTTAGCTTGAAATTAATAATGCACTATGCAACAATAATATAAAATTAGTTTATGAATGTCAATTCTTTTTGTTTTTTACATTATTCGCATAAACCACGTTCATATTTAAGTTAAGTTTTTATTTTTGCATGATGCATTAATAAAAAATCATAAAATTTTTTCCCATAAAGAATTTTTTTCCAATAAATATTTTTTTCCAATAAATATTTTTTTCCCATGAATACCATAAGTACTATTGCATGATGCATTAATAAAAAAATCAATAAACTTTTTATTTTTTAAAATTTTTTTCCATAAATAAAGCTAATAAAAATATAGACTTTTTGGTGAAATTCTTTTTAAAAATTATTAATATATGAAGAAGTTATAGAGAAAAAAAAGTTGGTTTTTTGGTTTTTTGGATAATTGTTGGTTTTCTGTAAATCTTTTCCCTTGAAGATATTTTAGCCATATCCGTTGCAAGTAATATTGTTAGGTTTTGACTTGCTGGTGATTACGAGATTGCTAGGTTTAAGTTTAATTCTGCTACCTACACTGGATTGTGATTTCAATTGATCACACAAAATCTTGATTAATTTTATTAGCTAGTCAACAAATTCTGGTTTCCTAATTTATTGCGCTTACAAATTATAATTGTTCACAGCGGAGCTTTACGATCTTCCATATTTTTTTGGCTGTTGTTTCACTTTGTGAGGCTAAGGTATGATTGTGTTTGAATTTATTGTTTGAGTTTACGGTTCTAAGGGCATGTGGTATACGTGGTGTTAAAGGTTAACATTATTATGTCATCGCTAACTAGATTTTAACACCACATGGGGTATACTCCATTTATGTGGTGTTGTGTTATAATTATTTTATTTTTATTTTTTTATTTTTAATTTTGAAATAAATAAATAACACATTAATCTTAAAATATAAGTTAAAAAACAACACTACAAATACTTGATAAAAAAAATTACAAATACTTGATTAAAAAAAACTACAAATACTTGATAAAATAAAATAAAAAAACTAGTCGTCACGTAATTCCCTTATGATCTTTTCCTTCTCTTTCTCAATCATTTTTCGTTGCTCCGGGGTCAAGCTCGATGTATCCATGCCGATAACACGGAATTGTTGAAGACGATATTTTTTTCTCTCACAATTTGGTTTTTTTTTTTTTTTTTGATGTTCGGTGTTAAACAACATCACTTGCGCGTTAAAAGCTTCATCCAGTTGTTTCTCCTTTTCTTGTCGAACCACCTTCGTTTTTCCCACGGGCCTTCGCAAAACCTCTTTTGAGGTTGCGTTTCTTCTTCGTCCTTGAACACCGTATCATCGTTTAGGTTAATGTTGCAACGTCTCGTTGAGTTCGAGCCCATGAGACTATTGAGGTCGGTCGAAGACCGCTTCTTGCTCACTATGGAACCTTCCATAATCTCATTGAATTTTGAATATTTTCTCAAAATTTGTATTATTGTAGAAAAGGTGACGACTTGTTGTGGTCGTCCGTGTAGCGAGCAATGCAGATTTTTATCAAATCGGCATTGCTTGCACCACTTCGACGGTTTCGCTACACACCCACCATAATCCCATGAAACTTCCCAATTTTTGTCTTCATGGTGCTCCACTTCCCGCTAAGTTTGTCGTTGTTGCGGAATATCGGGAGTTCATCAGGTTTTGCGGCTTCCTTCAAGTTAGCGTGATATTTGTTGCTAACTCGATCCCAAAACGCATCTTTAGTTTGCGAGTTACCAAATTATATATATATATATATATATATATATATATATATATATATATATATATTATGTATAAATATTAGTAGATGAAAAAAATATTAAAAAATAGTTTTTAATAACAAAGATATAAAAAAATACCGTATTTTGGATCCTCCGATGTATCGACATAAGCTCGAACAAGAGCTAACTCCTCTTGTGTATCCCATGACACTCATCCTTCCCTTTCTTGCATTCCTTGAATCGGTTTTTAAGTATCAAATTGCCATATAACGATTTACGATCATACATTTAAATTCACGTATCAGTTTTCACATAGTTCACGATACTTAGCAGTTTCTAGTTTTTCACCAATTTATCGAGACTCCGACTTGTGTGTGATTTTTGTGAAGTATTTTAAGGGTACTAGACTCTTCTAATACCTTAATTGACATGCTACGTCTATATACGCGACTCTCGGTTTGTTGGTTTCATCAGTTTTATCCGTTTCTGAGGCTCGGGTCCCATCAGAAGGGCCGGATTGTCAGATATTGGTTTTCTATAGAACGCAACCCATATCTTCAAATCCCAATTCAAAAATAATTAATTCCAAGCAATCAAACGTGTAAACTATGATCAAACATCAAAATTTCTATGAACCCTAAGTTGTTCTTTTGAGTCGACCAAAAAAAACACCCAAAAAATGGCTAGAAAAGCCACGAAAAACACAATAACACTTGAATCTTGATATATTGAGAGTCTCGAAATGAAGTTTCTTGGCCCTGATACCTATTGTCAGTCCCGAATACGCTCCCAACACAATCTCTATTCACCTCTAATTGTGTGGAATCCAATCAGAGATGTGATTCAAGAACAATATAGATGAAATAAGATTCAATAAACACAATAAACAAACGAATACGATAGAACCTGAAATGGTGCACATGATTATCACACGAAATCGTCTGGTACACCGTTAGAGAAACACAAATCCGTCCCTACCTTTCATTAGTCACGGGATTATATACTTCCCATGATTAGCATACAAAGTCTTAATTTCGGCTCAAACCCAAACCCAACACCTAAACTAATACACAACTAATATTAGCGCAAAACTAAATATAATTTTATACATATGCCTCAAATCCTAGCCTTACAATAGGTGCGTCATTATATATATAGTTTGTGTGATTATCATATAAAAAAAAAAGATGTACCTTATGCGCATAACAAACGAGAAGTCTTTTTGGACTTTTTATAGTAACTTTACCCTCCATATATATAAACATGATTTCTGGTTAGTTTTTTTTCCAAATCTAATTGCTTATAATAGCGTCTTGTTAGTAAACTTTCGTGTCTAGAAATGTAATTCTTCATAGTACCGGGGCCGATATTGTAAATAAAATAATGAGGCTGTTAGTTAGTTTGTTAGGCGTGGTAAGCGAGTTTAAAAGGTTGTTAATCAGCTAGTTGATGACAACTCTTTGGATAATAAAATTCCTAATCAATAAAACTTTTCTCTGATTCCTTTATTGCTTATTAGACTTTGTTGCTTCAATTGATATCAGAGCATCAGATCGCGCTGATTTCTCAAGGAATTTCGATTTCTGTTCTTTGTTTCTTTGCTTGAACTAAAAGGGGATCGGAGATCCCCTCAGTCTGTGAGTCAAGATTCATCGATTGTTGCTGTCACCGCAAAAACCTCAAAATTCACCGCGAAGATATCCGAGATCATCTCCTCAAAGGATTCGTATTCCAACAATGGCGGGTGCAGAGGTTGATGCGAGAAAAACAATGCAACAATTGCCTATATGTACCAAGCATTGCCTAAGGATTTGATTTTACAAGTTGCAGGTCTTGAATCTGCCAAGGATGTGTGGAATTCAATCAAGACTCGCTATATAGGGGAAGACAGGGTGAAGAGGGCCAAGCTACAAACTCTAAAGGCTGAGTATGAGGCTATCAAGATGAAAGAAACAGAAACCATAGATTATTTTGCAGGAATGTTGAGGCTATATCTTCAAGATCATCTGATCTTGGGGAGAAGATTGAGGAGGCAACCTTGGTTAGAAAGCTTTGAGATTCAGTGCCTGAGAGATTTGTGCATATAATAGCTTCGATTGAGCAGTTTGTAGACCTGGATACAATGGTTATACAAGAAGCTATTGGAAGGCTAATAGCCTTTGAAGAGACGACAGGAATGAAGCACAAAGTGTAGGCAGTTGCCAAAGAGGAGCAGTTACTTATGACATATACTGAATGGCAAGCTAAGTACCAGGATGCGAAGTCAAGGAAGAAGTGGGAGAAGAATGGGAAATCTAGTAAAACAGACTAGAAGGGAAGTCTGAAAGGGAAACAAATAGGCAAGAATCAGGCAAGAAATAATGGTAAACTGGAGAAAGACAAGTAAAAAATCAAGTGTTTCAAATGTGATTTGTTGGGCCATTATGCTAGTGAATGTCCAAAGAGAAAGAGAAAGATCAGGAGGTGAACTTGTTAGAGGAAATGGAGGATGAGCCTGCACGTTTGATGATGTTGCAGGATGAAAAAGGGGAGGTATACCTAAATGAGTCAAGTGTTATACCTTCTAAGTATCAATCTTCAGAAAGAAAACAAGAACAAGTGTGGTATTTGGACAATGGAGCATCCAATCAAGTGTGGTATTTGGATACTAAAGTTACTGGGAATGTCAAGTTTGGGGATGGGTCCAGTGTACAAATGAAGGGTAGAGCTTCAGTCATACTGGAAGGTAAAACTAGTGAACAAAGGGTGTTGTCAAATGTGTACTATATACCTAGTTTAAGGAGCAGTAGCGTAAGTCTTGGTCAGGTCATTGAAGGAGGGTGTGAGGTCAAGATGAAAGAGGAATATTTGTGGTTGTATGAGAGGACAGGGAAATTAGTCATGAAGGTTCAGAGAGCTCCAAATAGGTTGTATAAAATTAGTCTGAAAACAGGTATGCCACAGTGTTTCTTGGCTAATATAGGTGATGAATCATGGTTGTGGCATGGCAGACTTGGGTATATTAATTTTTAAACCTTGCAAGAGTTATCTAGAAAGGAGTCAGTTATGGGAGTGCCTAAGTTGAAAGAAAATCATGGAGTGTGTGAGGCTTGTCTAGAAGGATAGCAAATAAGAAGAAGTTTTCCACACAAGTCTGAATTTCATGCTAAAGAACCTTTGGAACTGATCTCAATGGATCTCTGTCGTCCCATTACTCCAATCACTAAGGCTAGGAACGGGTATTTCATGTTGCTGTTTGATGATTACACCAAGTTCATGTGGGTGTACATGCTAAAAACAAAGGCTCAAGCATTTAAAGTGTTCAAAGATTTCATGACAGAGGTGCAAAGTAGTAATGGGCATAAGGTGAAGTCCTTAAGATTAGACAGGGGAGGTGAATTAACTTCAGAAGAATTCAGTAAATACTGTGATCAAAGTGGGATTCAAAGGATATTAACTACTCCTTATTCCCCACAGCGGACTGGAGCAGTGGAAAGGAGAAATAGAACTATTATGAATATGGCCAGGAGTATGATGAAAGGAATGCAAGTCACAGATGAGTTATGGGAAGAAGGTGTTAGGCATGCAGTGTATTTGCTTAACAGGTTACCAACAAAATCTTTGAAGGAATCTGTCACTCCTTATGAAATGTTAAAGGGAAGAAGACCAAATTTAACAAATGTAAAGGTGTTTGGATGCATAAGACATGTGAAAGTTGTGAAACCTGGTCTCAAGAAGCTAGATAGCAGGAGTGTTCCAATGGTGTATTTGGGGGCATAAAAGGGTATAGAATGTATGATGTCCTCAATGAAAAATTAGTTATTAGCAGGGATGTAATATTTGATGAAAGTAAGAAGTGGGATTGGACAGGAAAGATGAAGGAAGTACTTGAAGAGCCTGAGTTTACTTAGAATGTAGAAAATGAAGTACTTACTCAAGGAAGTATAGATGATGAAGATGGTTCACATCAAGAAGATGAGACAGAGGAGAATGAGAATGTCAGTGAAGCCACAACAAGTCAAGGCCAATCTGAAAGCAGCAATGTTAGAAGGTCAGGAAGAGTGCCTGTTGTTCCTGCTCATTTTAGTGACTATGTACTTGACAAGAGGTTAAAGTATGGTGCAATGAGGCAAGAGGAAGTGAAGAAAGTAGCTTTACTGTTGGCAAAAGAACAAGAACCAACAAATTATAAGGAAACTATGACTGATAAGAATTGGAAGATTGCAATGCAGGAGGAGATCAAAGCAATTGAGAGAAACAATACTTAGATATTTGTTTATGCAACAACAAATTGTCATCCAATTGGGTTGAAATGGCTGTTCAAAATAAAGAAAGATGCCGAGGGAAATGTTACAAAGTATAAGGCAAGACTTGTGGCCAAGGGGTATGTGCAACAGTTGGGAATAAACTATGAGGAAGTTTTTGCTCCCGTATCTAGAATAGAGACAATTAGATTGGTCTTAGCTTATTCAGCTGATATGAGATGGAAGGTGTATCATTTGGATGTCAAGGCAGCATTCCTTAATGGTTAATTGCAAGAGGTTGTGTATGTTAAGCAACCTAAGGGATATAAAAGAAAAGGATCAGAACAAAAGGTGTATTAGCTACTTAAGGCTTTGTATGACCTGAAGCAGGCTCCTAGGGCCTGGAACTTAAAACTGAACACTGTGCTTAAGGGTATGGGATTCAGAAGATGCAAGCATGAGCAGACAGTCTATATCAGGAGCTTGAAAGGTACTCAGTTAATTGTTGTTTTGTATGTTGATGATTTACTTGTAACAGGAAGCAGTCAAGAGGAAGTAAACAGATTCAAGAGGGAAATGCAAGAAAGATTTGAAATGACAGATTTGGGAATGCTGAACTATTATCTTGGTATAGAAATGGTACAAGGAAGAGAAGGTATTATAATAAAGCAGGCATCATATGCAGAAAAGGTGATCAAGCTGGCAGGAATGTAAGATTGCAATGAAACCAAGGTCCCAATGGAGCCAGGACTTAGATTGAACAAAGAAGTGGGTGGTGAGGATGTGGAAGCTTCAAGCTACAGAAAATGTGTTGGGTCTTTGAGGTATCTTACACAGATAAGGCCTGATCTGAGTTATGTAGTGGGCTACGTCAGTAGATTTATGCAATCTCTTAAAGAGGCTCATCAGAAGGCTGTTAAACATATAATAAGATATGTGAGAGGAACTCTGCATTATGGGTTGTGTTATAAGATAGGGAAAAGAGGTCAGCTGTTTGGTTTTAGTGACAATAGTCATTTGGTAGATAATGATGATGGAAAAAGCTCTTCAGGGCATGTATTCTATTACAACGGGGCAGTGGTGTCCTGGCAGTCACAAAAAAGAAGACAGTAGCCCTTTCAAGTTGTCAGACAGAGATTATGGTTGCTAATGTGGCAGCATGTCAAGCACTTTGGTTATCAGGATTATTGAGTGAGATAAAAGGAGAAAAACAGCAGCAGGTGTAATTATTTGTTGACAATAAATCAACAATAGCTTTGATGAAAAATCTTGTTTTTCATGGGAGGTCAAATCATATCAATTTAAGATTTCACTTCATTAGAGAGTGCATTGAAAATGGTCAAATTTTGATTGACTTTGTGAGTAGTGATCAGCAAAAGGTAGATGTCTTAACAAAGGCATTAGGAAGGAACAAATTTGCAGAAATGAAAATGCTACTTGGAGTTGAAGATAATAAGGGAATGAAGGAACATAATGACATTTAGGTAATGATATGAATGTACATCAACGTACATAAATCCATGGATCCCTGGTGCGTGATGATGTTGAAGTATTGTTGGTTAAAGGTCTAGAATCAGAGGAATATAAAAAATGTACTATGTTAGAATTAGGGGGGAGTATGTTAGTAAATTTTGTGTCTAGAAATGTAATTCTTCATAGTACAGGGGCTGATATATGTAAATAAAATAATGAGGTTGTTAGTTAGTTTGTTAGGCGTGGTAAACGAGTTTAAAAGGCTGTTAATCAGCTAGTTGATGACAGTTTTTTGGATAACAATAATTCCCAATCAATAAAACTTTTCTCTGATTCCTTTATTGCTTATTAGATTTTGTTGCTTCACGTCTTCTTTTTATTTTATTGTTTCCTACAAACTATATATGTTGGATCTTGAAAAGAACTCTTTTGGGAATGATGAAATAGTCATTACTCAAATAAACCTATCAACATGTTTGATATTCGAGTAGATTGGATATCGGGATAGGTATACCTCGGGATAGGTATACCTATCCTCAAACTCGATCTATTCAAATATAAAACACGTTTATAGGTTTATTCAGTTATTTCGCCACACCTACACATAATAGTATATTGTTTTCTAGACTTAAAATTTGTTTTAAGAGACTCGTGTATTAAACATTAATTGTCGGCTACCATTCTATCTTGTTCTTCATCTTCTCCTTCATTTTTTCTTATTTTCATTGTATCTCGAACCCTAATTTACCAATTTAGTTTATTCCAGTATTGTAGTCATATGTTTATAAGTATTTTTATTTTATATTACGAATGACTTCATAAACTCATAAAAGTATGTGATTTTATCTCCTTCAAGACTTTCGATAGCCGTTTCCACCAAGTCGAGTCCTTAAAAACCAAATAACTACGACACATCAAAATACTATTTTCAACATAAAGACAATGTTTGATTTGACGCTAATATAAACTTTATTGTGTTGACTATGGTTTCTTGAGTCGTTCCAAATACTATTACGCTTATAAAGACAATGTTTGATTTGACCCTTTGATTGATTATTAGTCACTTAAAATATCTCCGATCCTTATTTGACAAGAATATAATTGTAATTTGTAATCAATCAACACGATACTCTACAATGATTAATGGGCGTGTTAATATTTAAATACCTTAAAGTGTATCAAATTATGTAGTAAAATACCTTTTGTTTTAACACCATTTAGAATTACCTTGAATTCTAAATGTCCGAATAAGCCGATTTGAGACGGGATTGCAACCGTTCATACTGGATTTGACACCCCAAGCTTGATTCATCTAGAAATATCATCAAGAATGAAATTCACCACTTGGAAGATCCTTTTGAGTCAGATTTTGAACTTGAGACCTCAAGAGGCCCAAGCCTTAACCATCATTCCCATGCCAATTCATCTAGGAAGAACTTTTTAATAAGTAGCTGATTGATGGCCGTGTTTTGTGTTGTTTGGGGCCTAGCGTCTTGCTAACCCTGTAAATAAAATCGCTATTAAAAAAATAATAAGTACGTGATCGTGATTGTGTGTTCGATGGTGCATTCATGTTCTTAAGTACGTTAAGAGAAACGTAAGGTTATAGCATTCCAGTTTTAAATATTGAAATGTTGATAAAAAAATGACGTTATGACATATTTAGACACCACACAAAACTATGTCATTATAAAATAAACATTAAAATTACGAAAATTAATATGTTACGACCAAAATATGAGACCATGGATATGGGTAAAAAGAAGTAAAAATATATCAAATTTGATCCTACTCGATTTTTAATAAATTTACATAAAAAAAGTAGCACTGTAGCATGGCTCGGGTTTAAATTATACATGTACTAAAACGGGAAAAAATCTACAGAAAACAACAATTATCCAGAAAATCAAAAAATCAACATTTTTTTCTTTATAACTTCTTCATATATTAATAATTTTTAAAAAGAATTTCACTAAAAAGTCTATAATTTTATTAGCTTTATTTATGGGAAAAAAATTTAAAAAATAAAAAGTTTAGTGATTTTTTATTAGTGCATTATGCAATAGTACTAATAGTATTACATAATGCATTATAATTAAAACTACTTAAAAAGAAGAAACTTAACTTAGATATGAACGTGGTTTATGCCGATAATGTAAAAAACAAAGAATTGACATTCATAAACCAAAATTATATTATTGTTGCATAGTGCATTATTAATTTCAAGCTAAAATCCTAATTTTATTTTATTTTAAAAAAAAAACCCGAAAATATTTTTAAAGTTTTTTATTTTTCTATTATTCTTAAAATCATGAAAGAAACATATAAAAAAAGATAAAAAAAAGTAAAAAAAATAATTTTTTTCTTGGTTTTTGGTTTTTTGCAAAATATTGGTTTTCTATAGAACCCAACCCATACCAAAACATAAATAAAAATATATGCGTTTTGCTATGGTATATCTAGAATTTATATAACTATTGTACTTTAAAAATAAAAAGAAATGTGTAAAACTAATTATAAATATTAAATAATAAAAAAATGAATAGTTACTGTGGTGTGTGTGTGTGGGGGGGGGGGGGGGGGTGATCTTCTGGAACTATGTTTCTAAAAGAAGGGGATGTAATTCGCGGTCACAATCTCTTAGTGGATCGTTAAGATCCGCTCTGTGGGGTAATCTTGATCATTCGGACGGGGCTGATGTTAATTGGCTCGAAGAAGAGTTTACAAGCACTATCAAGATTGGCGAGTGTACGTGTGGCCATGGATTTTTCCGGCTGCAAAGAACAAGTGTTTGGTGTAATCAAGGAGACAGTGGACAACTGCTTTTCCTGATGGATGTTCGGTCATAAGGTGGAGTGGATCTCCCAGATAAGGCGATCTCATAAAATTCATTTTCTTTGTTGCAAGAGAGCAACTCTTATGATATATATTGCTTGGTGACTGATTCGAGGTCTATGGGGCAATTAATCCTTCGATTGGGACTGGGTTCCTGCTTCGGGTAGCTCTGGGGGAATTATCTCTATTTGGAGTCCAACTGTATTTATGGTTCGATCGGCGATTAAAAATAAGAACTTCCTTATGGTATCAAGTATCCTCCTTGGCTTTTAATGTGATATCAATATTTTGAGCATATATGCTCCTCAGCCTTTACAGGAAGAGCATGCTTAGGGATTTTAATGAGGTCTGTATCCCTGAGGATCGTTTATACTCGTCTTTTAATGCGATAGGAGTGGAGATTATTAATGATTTCATTGACAAGGCGGGGCTGAAGGAATATCAGATGGGTGGTTCGAGATTTACTTTCTTGTATGGCATGAAGTTTTTTATAAGTGTAATTGAGTTATTTTTATGAAGTTGAAAGATGTTGCAGCTACAAGATACATGAGGATATTCTTTTTTATTTGTATCCATGCAATAGAACGTTCAATTGCTGTAAGTCTCCTCTTTTTATTTCCCTACACCAGAGATGGAAATTTTGACTATGGATAAATGGCTAAAATAAACTTAAAAAAGAAAAACAAAAAGCTACATAGAAACTTATTGATGTAGTCCAAAACTATATTCAAATTGCATAAACATATATGAATTTATTTTATTAGAAAAAAACAAAGCTTATTTATTATCGTAATAATATCGTTTTGAAACATACATAGCACATTAATGATCAAAATTCAAATAGAAAAGATAGGCGTTTGCAAGTTGCTCCAACCCGATCGACTCGATCCCTTGGCACCTCTACTCTATAGTGTTATTAACATATGCACACTGTTTGGGTTAATGATACATCTATAACAAGATTCAAGATATTTTAGTATATGATAATTCTTGTTGAATGCTCCTCTATGTTAAAACATTTGTTTACATCTTTATGCACATTGCTTTGGTAATCTCATAATATGAGAGGGTATTGATAAAAAAATAGCTAAGTTGCAAGGTAGTGAGAAAGTAGTGGTTGCTCGTCATGAAGCTGAACATGCAGTAGTAGACACAACTGTCTCAAAACTTCTTTCTGGACAACTAAGAGTCAAGGTAAGACATTTCAAGCATAAAGTTTTTCGTAAGTGTAATTGAGCTAATTGTATGAAGTCGAAGATGTTTATTTCACCGATCGACCTGTTAGTTTTATCATATACCATTTGTAAACGCTTATATAATTATAGGAGTTGAATTTTAATTTGTACTAATGCTTGTTTATATGGCTGATGATGACAGGGTGGATGTAATGAGAAGTTTTGAAGTTATATTTTGATGGTTGATGATAACAAGATATCATTGTTTGTTTAAACTATTATTTAAATTTAGAACTTGAAAGATGTTTAAATTACTTGTATAAAAATTGTGGATCTATATTTACAATTTAATCATCTTATCGAACTTTTATTTTACATCTTATATTGTAATTAATGTGATTTTTGTGGAATGTGTCATTAAAAATAGGATGTGCCACTAAAATTACTATAGATATATAAGTAGGATAACCTTTTAGTGGCACAAAACATTTGCCACAATAGTTTTTTATTTTATTGTGGCAAAGAAACAAAGTGCCACTAAAAGTTCAAAAAGTTTGTGTGACACACTTAAAAAGTGCTACTAAAAGGCTTTAGTGTCACTACTTAGACGCCTTTTTTGTGTCGCACATTTCTAAAAGGTTAGTGGCACTTTTGTCGCCTTTAGTGTCCTTTTTGTGTGCCACTAACTAAAGGGACCTAATTTTGACACAGGAAGAATCAATTTTGACACAGAAAGCATACGGTCGTTTGATGCCAAACGGCCGTTTGGTTTTGGTCCGGAAAACTAGGTACGAGAGAATTATTTTGGACGACCGTTTAGAAAGAAACGATCGTTCACGTTTAGTCAAAACGGTCGTTTGATCACGAACGGTCGTTTTGTGTGTGTGAATTATTTTCGATTTACAAAAGCTGAGAGAGCATGCGAGCTAACATTTTAGCAACGACCGTTTAGTGACAAACGACCCCTTTCTATGGTCGTTTGGTCACAAACGACCGTTTGTGAGATTCCAAAAACAAAATTACACATTTCAAAGTTGAATTAACGATTCGATTGATTCGACGTAATATTCCGCTGGTTTTCTATACGTATGAAAATTTTGGTTATAAAACGAGGACGTGAGTATTTCAATTTCATTGTCTTATATCGTCTGTGAATTTCCAAATAAATACGCAAGTAATGTCGTGGTTCAACTACCTATTTGAGAACGATGAAACATCCGGTGGAACTACTGGAGGTGATAACTCAATCCCCGGTGGTAATAGTGGAGGTGATAACTCCATCCCTGGTGGTACTAACAGCGAAGATAATCAAGGAGATAATTATATTCATGGATATAATTATAATTATAATCACGAAGATAATTATAATTATGGAGGTAACTATTGTGGTAATTACGGAGATTACGCCGATGAGAGCAACAACAACAGAGGCGCCGACTATGACGGCAACATCGATAGCAACAACAACAACAATAACAACGATGGCCCTGAGGTGTACACGACCGATCAGGTACACCTAATATAAGCTTCATAAACACGTGTTTTGAAAGAAAAAATATAGTATTTTCATCTGATATACCCATGACATAATTTCAGATCTTCTTATCAAAACAAGAACTGTTTGACTGGGCAAATGAACGAGCATACCTTAGGGGTTATGTTCTTGGAACAAAACGGACAACAAAGAACAAATCATCCGGTGAGTTCGATACAATTTGGATATGGTGTGATCGTAGTAGTTTTTACAGGGGGAAATCCACCATGAAAAAGACTGGAAGCAAGAAATGTGGTTGTTTGTTTGAGATTTTAGGTAATTACAGGGAAATTTTAGGTGGGTGGAAACTAACCTTGCGAAACCATGAACATAACCACGAACCGTCGGCGGATCTAGAGGGTCATCCAATGGCAATGAAGTTTAATGACGGGGAGACTGCTCATGTGAGGCAGATGTTAAGTCAAAAGATACGGCCGCGTCACATGATGACTGAAATAAAGAAAAACAACCCGAAGAACGTATCCAGCAAAAGGACGTTGTATAACCTGTTACAAAGGATTAAAGGTGAAGACAGGATTGGTGATACCCCGATGCAGGCTTTCTTCTCTCTCCTTTCTAAAGGTGGGTACATTTACAGCGATCGAACAGCACCAGGAACAAATAATGTTGACGCAGTATTCTTTGTACACAAGCAATCGTATAAATGGTGGAGGGCGTTCCCGCATATCCTCGGCATAGACGCTACGTATGGCACAAACGTCTACAAGTTTCCATACGTTCAGATGGTGGGAGTTACGTCAACAGGTGTCTTGTTTCTTGTCGCCAGCACCTTCATAAGCCAGGAGCGACAGGAAGACTTTACCTGGATGTTGTCTCGGCTAAAGGAAACCATCGGAGATAAAGGGCTAGAGCCAAACGTAATTGTCACGGACAGAGACATAGCTCTTGTCAAATCTTGCGGCCAGGTATTTCCGTTCGCGAAGCATAACCTCTGTAGATGGCACATAGAGCAAAACATCTTTAAAAAATGCAATAAAGGGTTTGACGGTCCTGGATGGGAACGGTTTTTAAAGATGTGGAGCAAAGTAATAAACGCTAACATGCCGGAGAATTTTAACTACCGCTACGACGAACTTTATCGAGAACTTGCCGAAAACAATCGAGGTAAGTTTCTAAATCACTGTTCAATTATCGTATTTTGACCATATGTATTCGTAATATTTTTTCTCGTGTCAATTTAGTTTGTCTGTTGTACCTAAACCAAAGTTGGCTGGATAATTATAAGGAAAAGTTTGTGTCCGCCTGGACCGATAGATACCGGAACTACAAAAACTACATAACAAACAGAGTCGAAAGCCAGCACTCAAGGCTTAAAAAGGATTTAGAAGACGCAACAAACTGCACGTTGGATAGGTTTGTGTCATGTGTGAATTATATTGTGGCGGCACAAGAAACTCTTATAAAAACCAGCTTCACCGACAGTAAGATCAAAAGGATGCACGAGCATAATAATATTCCAGTGCTGCGTGACCTCATATACCATGTATCACACAAAGGCCTGGATATAATGGGTAAGGAGGTAAGACGGATTGATAAACTCTACCAGTATCGTCGTGGCTGCGCTTGTAACGTCTGGACGTCATGTGGGCTCCCCTGTTCATGCCGTTTGGCAAATTACATTCGAGCAGGTAACAAAACATCATTTTAATGGTATTTTTAGTTTAAATTTTATTCCTTCCTCGTTTAAATTGTCCAACATTAAATTCCAGATGAAAGATATCCCTTGGAAGATCTAGATCCGTACTGGAGGAAGCTCAATGTTCATCCTTTGATCGTTGGTGCCGGAGAATCTTTCGACGTGGAGTCCGAGATGGATGAGATAACGAGGCATGTATTGGTTTAGCGGAAGCCGATTCAAAAGAATTTTATTCATCGGTTTAAATCTTTCATACGACCCTTTAAAACCGACAGGGAAGCTCCCGTGATTAACAGGAAACCGCACGGACGTCCCCCTAAGAGCAAGAATGATATTAAGGATCCTCCTAGGCACAGCTCGTATGTACCTGAAAAATCTGAGTACCAGGACGAACATAACTATGAGCAATTTAGCCAACAACCTTACGGTACACAGGAATCTTCTACCCATGATTATACATTCCGCGAGCCGGCCCGACATAGTGATTACTCCTCGTTAACAAGGGCAACAAAAACAGTCCGAAGTCAAGAAAAGGAAAGGCTCCCATGGAAGATTGGGTCCCGGGGGATGAGGAGAAGAACAACTGGATCCGGTTCCGGGATGTTATACCGAAGATTTTTCATAAGTAGGTGAAAGAAACGAAAGACGTGTTGGGTGACGGTAATTGTGGATTCCGTGCTCTGGGTGTGGGCATAGGTCTGGACGAACATGAATGGCGCGTGATTCGCACAAAACTTCTAAAGGAGCTAACCAAAGACAGACGTGAATACACCGAAGACATGTTGAACTATGAAGAAATGAGAACCTGCCTCATATATGATGATATAAAGGCTGCTCCACGGGAGAATTGGCTACAAATGCCTGGGTGTGGGGGTCTTTTTGCTAACAGGTATTCATGCGTTGTTGTTTTCCTTGACACATGTAGGAACCAAACCGCAACATTTTTCCCGACAAGGGTCTCCGCGATAGATACCAGACCTCACAGGTTTATTACCATTTCGTACGTGGCCAACATCCATTATATCAGCGTCAAGTTAACGGGGGAGTTCCCGCTTCCTTTAATGTCGTATATGTATACAAGAAGATATGACATTTCATTAGCAATGGACTGGCCGATTGTATACAAGAAACGTTTAGATCTTTACGAAGCGTTGATGCCAAAAAAGACAACGGACTACCATGACAAAGTTATCGAGTAATTCGTAATTTATTTTTTACTGGTTGTTGTAAGAGTTTATGTATCTTTATTGGTTTTTGTATTTTTACCGGTTTTTGTAAGTGTTTGTGTAAACTTTTAATAAATTTACAATTTTCATCGAGACATTTATAAAAAAAAAATTAAGAAAAAACCGACATGTGGGCCACCCTATATAAGTAAAACTTTGGTCATTTGTTCACAAATGGTCGTTTGTGAAACTTTGAAGTTTTTTCAAAATCCAGAGAATATTCAAGCGTTCTTTGTGTGTTCGTCGTGTGTTCTTCGTCAAATCAGGTCAGTAACACTATTTTGCTTCGTTTACATTCGATTATGTTGTTAGATTAAGATTTTACCTTAGATTAGTTTAGATTTCAACTTAGAACACTAGATTTAGTTATATAATTTGCTCGATCGATCTTAGATTTAGATGTTTTCACCAAGAACATACATGAACATAAAAAAAAATTCGTATTTAATCGTTCGCCACCAAACGATCGTTTGGTTTGAAGAAAAAAAAAGGAAAACGGTCCGTTTGTCACCGAACGATCGTTTGCGTTTAATCATAAATTTTTTTCGTTTCGTCGTTTATTTTCATTTAATCGTTTATCGTTAAATTGCTTTATCGTTTATCGTTTAATCGTTTATCATTTTAATCATTTATCGTTTAATCGTTTGTCATTATAATGTTTATCAAATTTATGAGCGTTTTTATTTTGTTTTTATAAACTGTCAATTCGTTATGTATTATTATTTTTGCAGATGCCTCCGCGTAGAGTACGGCCTCGTCCACTTCCCGATACGGAACCCGAGGACGCCCCGGCACAGCTCCACCCACACGAGTTCCTCCACTTTCCAAGACAGACAGAGAGCCGGATGCGATTGTATAAGTTTTTACAGAGAGAGATATACGTCACACGTGTGATCGACTAGGAGGTGTTCGACAGGGTCGGGGACCGAGCTCGAGTGACTGATCTCATCGGGGCTGAGGGGTCGAGCGGGTGGCCTCGTATGTTTGAGCTGGGGGCGCATGGCACTTATCGGGAGTTGTGCTTAGAGTTTCTGTCCACTTTTCGTTTTACCCCTCTAGCTCATGGGCCACGGGAAATGTTAACGCACGAGGCGGTATCATTTCGGCTATGTGGACAGGAGCATCGGATGACCCTGAGGCGTTGGGCGACGGAGTGTACACGTTTGTACGATCCAGAGGAGATAGACATTCGTTGGTGGCACTTAGAGGTTCAGTCCGAGCCTGCGCCACTGACCACATGGTGGCCTTACGTGGCTAGGGGGCAGTATGGTTTCCCGTCCACCGGGTTTCCTAGACGCACGAACCGGGCGTCTGCACTTTTTGACCCGCTGTACCGGTATCTGCATCGGTGCATTGCGAGGTCTATCCAGGCTCGGAATCAGACCCTCGAGCAGAACAACAAGCTTGATCTTTTCTACTTGCGTTCGGTGATCCAGCGGCGCCGCTGCAACCTGGCGTGGTGTCTTGCCGCCTACTTCCGAAACCTCCATACATTGTCGGTAAGTAAATTTACATATAATTTCTACGTTTTACTTGTTAATATTTATAAACTAACGAACTTGTGTTTCAGTCTGAGAGCCCCATCGTATGCGGTGGCATGATCACAGCCATCGCCGTGAATATGGGGCTTCTTACACCGGAGGTGATAGCTGGGCTGAGTCCACAGATACATTGGGCCCGGCTAGATATTCAGGTAGCTCTGAACATGCATATAGTGATGCCGGTGGGGGATGGTGTTTATGGATGGACCGCATGTATGAAAATTAGGTAATTACAATATATATTGTTGTCTAATATGTTTACTAACGTTTGTTTTATTTTGCAGACGGGGGGTTGCATGTGTTTAATGGACCCCAGGACGCCGATGTGGCTCGGATGGCCTACCTGCAGCAGATAGGTGCAGAGGATGCGGCCGCACAGGAGGGACAGCCCGCACAGCAGGGACAGGTCGCGGGCCCGGCTCTACCACCACCGCCACCTCCTGAGATACATCCACATGTCATCATCCCACCGGTTGCACCCACTCCCGAGTTTATGCGGGAGACTCTTCGCCAGTTGCGTGAGGTGACTCACTTACTACGACACGATATCGCGTTCAACGCGTGGACGGCGGAGAGTATGCAGCGGCTGGCGGAGAGGAGCGGTGTGGTGCTTCAGCCACCGCCTCATCTAGAGCCCTTTGTGGACCCGGATGCTGACGCCGACCAGGAGATGGATGACCAGGACTATCATGCTCCTTAGTTGTAGGTTTATGTTTCATTTGTTATTATGTGTTTGTTAGTAACAAACTATCAACTTTTTTTGGTGTTATGTTAACAAATGGTTTATGGTAATGTGTTATTATGTTATTTGTGTTTGAAATCTAACCGTATGAATATGTAGCCGTTTTAATTTACATGTTAATATCATAAGAAATGTATTGCCTATGTTAAACTTATGAAAAACTTAATCGAAATTTTGACAAAAATCTTATTTTCCTGATTTTCTAGTAAAATTCAAAAAAAAAAAAAATTTAAATAGGAGATAAATAGGCCACATAAAACCATCAAAAATTTGACAAAAAACTGGATTTTCCTTATTTTCTTCAGAAATTACTTAAAATTTGTTGTAATAACAAATAAAATACATATAAAATATAAACTTTTGAAAAATCAAACGATATTATTACAATACGCCTTAAAAACTTATTTATGACTCATAAACAAATTTTCGTGACAATCAGAAATAGTAAAAAAATAAATTTCATTTCAAAAGCCTCAAAAAGGCCATATAAAACCATCAAAATCCTTGAAATAAAACCATATTTCAAATTTTTCAAAAAAATAAAATAAAATAAAACTATCTTTTCCCAACGTCTCTATTTTGAACAACTTTATCCCAAGCAAACGGTTATATTTCCAATTGAAACAAGTCTTAAATGATGTTATAATAGCATAGAAGATGAGCTACAATTATTCTGAAAATTACATCACCGACTATAATACTTTAATAGGAAATTACATCATAAACCTAAACATACTTTTAATGATTCCAGGGGAAGTCCCAGTCTTGTTCAGGAACGGGGTTAACCGGAGGACGAGGTGGGTTAACCGGAGGACGAGGTGGATTAACCGGAGGACGACGCGGATTAACCCGAGGACGACGTGGATTAACCGGAGGACAAGGGGGGTTAACCGAAGGACGAGTTGTGTTGATCGGAGGACGACGCTGGTTGACCGGAGGACGATGTGGCGGGTAACCGGAAACGGGGTTAACATGTTGACGGTAAAAAAAAAATCGTCAGGAAACTCATCAACGTCAATTGGATTCATTTGATCACCGAAAAGCGGGAGTGCCTGAAGATCATCGGGGGCTTCATTCATAATCCGCAGAAAATCATCCATAGACATACTCATGTCCCCGTTGTCTTCATAATCCTGCATATAAGGATAAAAACTATTGTTTCCTTGATTTGCCATTGAATGTATTATTCCAACATTATGTGGACCAGTACTAGTATATATATAGGCTATAACCCCAACGGCTATATTTCAAAAGGTTATAATCTTAACGTCTATAATCCCAACGGCTATATTTCAAACGGCTATTTTTTGAAACGGATACATTTCAAACGGCTATTTTTTCAGTTGCATTTTGAATTTCAAATAAATTACGTTGTACATTCATCAGTTAATTTGAAATTTTTAATAAATTCTAGTTGCAACATCATGGCCTCATGGGTGTGTTTTTGAAATTTAGGGACTTCAATATATCATATTAAATTTTATTTGTTAAAATTAAAAGAATTTTAAAAAAAAAGCATAAACGGTCGTTTGAGGACAATGGCCCTTATAAAACATTCTCTGACAGGATAAATTTTCTAGATTTCCGCATCATAACCAAACGGTCGTTTGGCCCCAAACGACCGTTTGGTTTCTGTGTCAAAATCAAAAAGCCCTGTGTCATTAGCCGGACCCCTAACTAAATGATATTTTTTTGTAGTGTTAGATACTTAAAAAAAATAGAAGGTAGATATTTAAAAAAAAAATTGAAGTTAGATATTTAAAAAAAAAAAATAGGAGTTAGATATTTAAAAAAAAAGAAGCTAGATATTAATTATATAAAAATAAGAAGTTAGATATTTATAAATTATTCGTTGTCGAAGTCCTTGGAAACGTCAATCCAACATCTCGTTAAGGCAACCTCCTCCTCGTGTGTCCAAGGTATAGCTTGTCGGGGATCGTCTCGTTCTTGCGGGTTTCGTTGGGAAGTTTGGCCTCTTTTTTTTCTTGGTGCCTTCTTAGAAGGTTTCTCTTGTTGCGGGTCGGGTTGGCTTTCCATGAAAAAATCGGTTTGTGAGGGTTGAGAGTTGGGTTGAGAGTCAGGTTGAGAATTGGGTAAGTATTCGGTGCGGAGATAGAAGGGTTGTGGATTTTCTTGGCTCCAACCGCCTAGTTATGGAATCGCAAACATTTAAAGACGCCACAAAAGGGACGTATGCACTTGTTTGAAAGGGATTTGGTTGAGAAGTTAGGGTGGAAGGATGTTGTTCGTTTGGGTTGTTCGGGTTGTGAGATGGTATGAAAATAGATGTGAAACGGTGTAAAAATGATGTAAAATGGGTGATATTGAAAGAGGTAAATAATTTTTTTTAAAGTCAATTAGCCGGGGGGGGGGGGGGGCACCAACGGACGAATATACCAAGTTTCCTCATGGTGTGATCAGTGCCCGCAACCACTTCACTTTGTGCGGCGCTGCACTACAGTCAATGGTGTAGCTATGGTTCACCGCAGGCCAAGTCACCACCACCGTGTTATCCGATGTGCCCATTGAAAATATCCTAACATTTTGTGAGACGAATATACCAAGTTTCCTCATGATGTGATCAGTGCCCGCAACCACTTCACTTTGTGCGGTGCTGCACTACAGTCAATAGTGTAGCTATGGTTCACCGCAGGCCAAGTCACCACCACCGTGTTATCCGATGTGCCCATTGAAAATATCCTAACATTTTGTGAGAAGGATCAGGGGCGGATCCAAGTAGGATACACCGGGTTCACGGGAGCCCAGTGACTTTTAATTTTTTAGTGTAAATATATATATAAAAGTAAGAGTGAATCCATAAATACATGCTGAGTGAATCCAAATAACAAACGTCTCCTAGCTCAACTGGAACACGCCGCCGAGTTTTATAACCGTAGGTACTGTCTTCGAAACTAGTAGTCCCCTTTTCATTCTTAATTTTTTCTTATTTTTTGTTTTGCTTATTTTTTAAACAGATTTTGACTAATTTAGGGTTTTATATCACTCACACACAACCCTCACTCACGCAAACAGAAGTCTCGTTCTCCATCGGACCATCCCCTCTTACCCTCTTCTGATCTCCGAGCGACACAGCGACCTCACTCAGCCGGCGGCGACCCACGACCTTACTCAGCCGGCTCCCGATGACCTCTCCTCCGATGGCGAACTTTGCAGCTCTGCGCCCCTGCTCCTCCCCCCTCTCCCAGACTCTCTTTGTTCTCTACTTCTCTCACAAGTAAGTTACAAAATAACAAGAAAACTTTGATGAATTTGTTCTTGAATTGTTGAATTATTTGTTCTTCGCTTCTTGAATAGTTGAATTGTTCTTTAATGTGATGAATTTATTAATTTAGGTTTTTAAACTAATTTGGTTCTTAATTTGTTAAATGCTAATGGATTTGTGATATTGTTAAGAGGCAAAATCTTAGTATATTTTGTATCTGATTATATTACAATTTTAAGATAGACGTGCTTTACCTATATCTGAGTTGCTTTACCTATATCCGAGTTCATTTGTGAAAGATTTCATGGACTTGCATCATTCATAATGTCATAATGTACTAGGTAATATGCATAGATGCTTCTGATTTGATTGTATATTTTGGTTATCTAGACTTTAGACTACCTACAATATCTTGGAATAATGAAATTTAGATGTAAGTGGCCATATGATGAATGTAATAACCGGCCATTAGTGATACAGTCTTTGATTTATACGATTGTGATATTTTTCGTTGACCGAAGCATACATATTGTTATCAAGTCTGGGTCTAAGTGAAATTGTTTTGCTTGGATGTCTAGTTGCTTATGATTATGCTTGTGGGACAAGGTTTTGCAGATGCATATGCACCAATGTGGGTTCTAACTGTTCATGGAAGTCGATGGAGATGGAAATACAATTATTACTTAAGAAATTGTTGGATGTTGATGATTCTATGAGTCGTTGTGCTGGATCTCCAACACCTACTACTTCAGTCAATCAAAAGTTGGCAAGACACAAAGATATACTCCGAGTTTAGTCAAGTTCTTACCTAGATTCTTTTTAAAGTTCTTACGGAAATATTCCTATTGTTATTGTGTTATCAACCTTACCCGACCCGACCCAAACCGATCAAACCGAAAATTTTGATATTTAGTTGTTAGAATTCCGACCATCAAAAAATAAGTGAACCCAGTGAAAAAAATTCCTGGATCCGCCCCTGAGAAGGATAAGCAGAATTATATCAACTCTAACATTTCGTTATAAAGGGTGTTCTAGTTCTTGGGATTAAGATGCATGTTTGGGAGAAGGGAATTTTGTTACTTTCAATCGATTCTAAATAGGTAAACTTTCAAGAGGCAATAAACAGGTTCATTGGAAATAGGCGATGGATGGCGAGGTAGCCTAAATTTGAGAGCATTCACAGCCTAGTGGTCCTATAATTGTGTGTAAATCTTAAAATTTGATATGTAGTTGTGAGTAAATGAGAGAGAAATATTTGAGGAAAAATTTGGTAAATCCCTATATTTGAGAAAAAATTTAGTGAATCTGTAAAATTTGAAGTTAGAAGAGAGAAAATTTATTGATAAACGTATAAAAAATATTACTTAATTGTAGTTGTGAGTAAAAAAGAAAAAAAGTAATGATAAGTATATAAATTATAGAGATAAGGATAGAGAATAAACTGTGAATGCTCAGAACAAACTTGAAAGTTGTTAACCCTCCACCAAACTTGAAACCCATCGATTTGAAATGGGTTTATAAAACAAATGGGGTGATAACAAAATACAAACACTTGTAGCTAAGGGGTATGTCCAAAGGTTTGGGATTGATTATGAAAAAGTTTTTGCATCCGTCACGCGCATTGAACCGGTGAAGTGTGTGTTTGCTTTGGGGGCATACCAAGGTTGGGAAATCTACCATGACACGTCTTACATTGGCGAGCAATTCAATTCGTCATGTGAAAATAAAATTGTGAGTTTTTTAATGAGCAACAAATCAGGGGTAAAGTAGTGAACAATATCTTGATACGGTTTGCTTAGTCTGTTACAACGTTACATGCGTTTCGTGACACTAGTTACTCAATGGATGCTCATGATGGACAAAGTGCAACATGATGGTCTTTTATTATGGTGATGTACCTATAACGTTTTCTCCTAATTAAAAAAAAAAAAAAGTCAAAGGAAAGGATATGATGTAACCCTAATAATATATCACTTGAATAAAGTCAAGTTTTGGTTCTAATTTTCTTGGACATGTAAATTTTCTTTTACATTTGGTATTTAATTAATCTACACCTATGCTGCTACGCATATCAAAGAGTGTAAGACGGTAGAGTGATTTGGTAATTGCTATCTTCCATCTTGCAATTTAAAAACTTTCTTACTATATTTATGGATTAATATGTTTTCGAGTTCACTTGAGGAGGTAAAAGATATTATAGGAAATATAAAAATCTTTGTGTTTCTGAGTTTCATTTAGTGAAGAAAAATAAAAGTTTTTTGTTCCCGAGTTTCCATTTAAGATGGAAAGGGAGAGAGAGTTAGTTCATTTTTTTAACTTTTTCTTTACTTCCGATTTGAAAAGAAATGGAAGGAAAAAAATACTACTTGCTTCTTTTCTTTTTCTTTCTCTTCTTTTATTTTCATTTCCTTTCGTTTCTTTTCTTTTATCTCTTTAAGTGAACTCGGGAACACAACGTTAAGGGCCCAAACCACCTAAATCGTGTTTGTCGTTTTATTTATTTATTTATTATGTTTATTTATTTATTTTGTCTACGCTTGTTTAGCTATCATTTTGTCGATTTCAACTCGAGTTGTCTGAATCTCACTGACTAATTTAGAATTTTGGATTGCTGAGATTCACTCAATTATTTGGTATAATCCAAAATTACAAGTAATGTAATTTTCAAGACTAAGATAATGTAGAATTTTTTCCATTTGATTTTTTTCTTTAACAACTAAACCACCATAAACCACCATATTTGCACTCAACATGATTAGAATTCGAACTAGAGAGCTTGGGATCATCCAAAAATGCTACTTATTCTAAAAAGTCAAAAGAATTTTTAAAAAGTCATAAACCGGCCAAGCGAACTCTGATCGAACACATTTCAACGGAAGCTTCATTGTTGTTTTGTCTGTCATCGTGTATTTTCAGCTAGCTTGTCATTGTTTTTTATGATTTAATTTATGGTATAGGATTTGGGTTTATGATTTAAGGTTTAGGCTTTAGGATGTAGCTTATAGAGTTTAGAGTTTAGTTTTTAGATTTTAGATTTTATGTTTTCAGCTGATTGTGTCATTCTACTCGTCAGTGTTTTTTAGAATTTAGTTTTAGGGTTTAAAAAAAAATTCGAGTAAAGGACGAAGCCCGAAAAATGTTATATCAAATATATATGAGATTACACCATTGAGAGGGCAAACCCTCTATGAGGAACAAGATTGGTAACCAAACAAGTTTTAGGTACCCAAAAACTTGATCTCTATAACAAAGATCGTCACCCCGCATATAAAAAGGGTAACACTCTAATGCAATGCCATAAGTAAAACAAAATACTAACGATTTGATTTAAACTAACAAAAACTTGAGGAAACTAAAACGTTAAGGTTTAAGGTTTATAGTTTAGAATATATCTTTAGGTTTTAGCTTTTAGGTTGTAGAATTTACGTTCTCTAGCTTATTGCGTATTTTTGCTTGTCGTTGTGTCTTTTCTACTCGTCATATATTGTTTTTTCGGGTTTAGCTTAACGTTTATAATTTAGGGTTTAGGCTTTAGGGATTAGCTTTTCGGTTTTAGATTTTATATTTTTAGCCATTTGTGTCTTTCTGCTAATCTTTTTTTAGGCTTAGCTTTAGGGTATAGGACTTAACGAGACGCTTTCTAACATTACTTTTTAGGTTTTTTTTAGCCGGTTATGAATTTTTAAAAATCCTTTTTAGGTTTTTTTTCTTTTGTAGGAATAAGATCCTGTTTAGAATAGCTCAGCCGTTAAACTACAATCTTTTAATTGAAAACCCGTCATTTTACCCTCAAATTTTCACTTTAAAAACATTTGATAACGAAACTAATCACACATTAGAGCATTATTTGTAGACAACGCACTCACACATTGTTACTGTTCACTTTATAAAATCACACATTAGAGCATTATTTGTAGAAGTAAGTTAAACTACTCTTGCCCTTTAAATTCTACACGTTTTGTTGTATTACTTTTAAAATATGAGCTTCTGTAAAATTTCTAATGTATCGTTGTGTCATGTTCAGTTTTATCTATGTTTTGATATAGATATTATTTAAAGACTAGTTATGCATAATAATATACAGGTCATGGAAACACAAACTATAAACCGTCAAAACTACTTAAAAGTTTTGTTTTTAATGCCACCCATAAAAAACATATATTAATTGCTTTGTATACAACCAAATCTCTAACGTACACTCAAGAAATTTTAACACCAACCTCCGTAAAATCTATGAAGGATCATATCTAAACGCAATTTGTAGATAGGAAAAAGATGGAGAGGTTTATGTAGATATGACAGGTGGAGGATATATCAAACAAAGAAGGAGAAGATGGAGAGGTTTATGTAGAAAATAGAAATGGCAGGAGAGAAGTTGTTTTTCTTGCGAATATATATGAGATAAGAGGGGGACCTCATTTTAGTACATCTTTTATATTTAGGTTTAATTTTTATTTGGACAAAAACGCAAGAGATGGCATCTTTAGTCCCTCAAGAATGTGCTTTATACGTTTTCCTCCATTATATACACACACACTGAGATAAATGAAATTTCCCGGAGGCAACTAACTCACGAACGAAATGGTAGTCCAAGTCAATGTGTTTTGAGCGTTTGTGAGCAACCGGATTTTGCGACATAAAGAGAGCACTCTGGTTATCGCAAAGCAAGGTCGGTCTATCGGGAAGAAGAGCGTGAAGTTCCCGAAAAAGATGAGTTATCCAAATGATTTCGGCCGTATTAGCCATTGCCCGGTATTCCGATTCACAACTAGACCGAGCAACACTTGGTTGCTTTTTGGCGCTCCAAGACACCAGGTTGCCGCCTAGAAAAATAGAATATCCATAGGTTGACCTTCTTGTTTCAATGCATCTAGCCCAATCCGCATCCGAATACCCAAAAATGGAACGAGACTGGCGATTTTGGAAGGTGAGTCCGAAGCCAATGGTTCCCTTGACGTACCTAAGGATACGTTTAACATGTTGATAATGCTCATTTGTCGGAGATTGGAGGAATTGACTCACTTGATTTACCGCATATGAAATGTTGGGACGGGTGATGGTCAAGTATTGAAGGGCTCCTACTAGTGACTGGTAATGAGTCGGATCACTATACGCGTCACCGGACGATGTGAGAGTGATGTTTGGAGCAAGCGGTGTCGGCATGGGCTTGGCATCAAGAAGCTTGGCACGATCAAGGATCTCGTGAGCATATTTGGCTTGGCTTAGGAACACTCCTTTGGCGGTTTTGGTGGCCTCAAGGCCAAGAAAGTAGCTAAGTTCCCCTAGATCCTTGATTGCAAACTCCATATGTAATCTTCGAGTGAACTTTTGCATTATAGTTTCATTATTTCCAGTTAATATGAGATCATCTACGTAGACAAGTAAATACATGATGCACTTATCCCGTTTGAAAACAAATAACGAGGGGCCGGCCCTGCTACAAGAGAAACCTTCTTGGTTTAAAAAATTGCTTAACCGTTGAAACCATGCTCGTGGAGCTTGCTTGAGTCCATAAATTGCTTTATTCAATTTGCACACATAACCCGGATGTTTGGAGTGAATGAAACCGGGTGGTTGTTCCATGTACACTTGCTCTTTAAGGTGCCCGTGCAAAAACGCGTTATTCACGTCAAGTTGATGAAGGCGCCACCCATACATGACGGATAGAGCAAGAACCGTTCTAATGGTGGTGGCTTTTACGACCGGGCTGAAAGTGTGTGAGAAATCCAATCCGAGCACTTGACTATAGCCTTGAGCAACTAAGCGAGCTTTATACCGCTCGATAGACCCATCCGCACGATATTTGGTACGGAAGAGCCACTTCGATCCGACAATATTGGCATTAGACGGACGGGGAACCAGTGTCCACGTATTGTTGGATTCAAGAGCAGTTAACTCCTTTTTCATTGCCTCGGTCCACTGAGGATTTCGCGCTGCAACCTTGTGACTTTTCGGATCGGTTGATGCAAACAGGGCTGTGAGAATCGGGCTGCTAGCAGAGAAGGAAATATTTGCCTTGTATTTTGGCTTGAATATACCCGCCTTGGCTCGAGTTAGCCTCGGATGGCTGCTGAATGGAGCAGCAGCAGAGGGTGGTTCCGCCGACGATGGCGGCTGAACAGAGGGGGAACCACCATGTGAGTCAGTATCTGAAGAGGAGTCAGTAGATGATGAAGAATCACGCTCAGATTCATCAGATGACGTTGGACTGGGACTGCTTTCTTGGGCCTGATTGTTTGTGATACTGGGCTGGTCATCACACAAGATGCATATTGGGCTTGCATTTGACTTTTCTAGATTGCTGGGCTTCATAAATTCCGTGGGCTTGGCTTGAGCATCGGATCTGAGATCATGAACAGCAACATCATCACAAAACGACGAGAGGAGAAGAGAGTTATTTACCTCATTTCGCTGAGAACTTGCAAATGGGAATACAGATTCATCAAATCTTGCATGTCGTGTTATGTAGACACGATTTGAGGCCGGGTCGAAGCATTTATATCCTTTGTGTAGATTTGAATAACCCAGAAATATGCATGATATGGACTGTGGTGCAAGCTTATGAATAGCATAATCCCTGAGATGGGGAAAAACCCGACAACCAAATGCCTTGAAATTATTGTAATTTGGAGCTTTGGGGAACAACGTTTCATAGGGAGACTTATTGTCAAGAACCTTAGTTGGTAACCGATTTATGATAAAGGTGGCACTCGAAAAGGCTTCCACCCAAAAGGTTGGAGGAGCATTGGCATTAAATAAAAGAGCAAGTCCAGTTTCAACAATGTGTCTATGCTTACGTTCGACACGCCCGTTTTGTTGAGGTGTATAAAGGCAAGAAAGCCGATGAAACGTCCCATTCTTGTCGAGCATGGATTTAACGTGATTGTTCACAAACTCCGACCCTCCATCGCTTTGAAAAAATTTAATTTTTCTAGAGAGTTGTGTTTGGACAAGATTTATAAATGTGGCAAGAACATCATAGAAACCGGTTTTGGACTTTAGCGGGTAGAACCATGTGCACCTAGAAAAGTCATCAACAAACGCCACATAATAACGATACCCATCCGAAGACATAACCGGAGCGGGGCCCCATAAATCACAGTGAATTAAATCTAAAGGATGAGAAGTACGACTCAAATTGTTATCAAAAGCAAGTCTATGACTTTTAGCAAGTTGGCACGAAGTGCATATATTCGGTTTAGGCAAAATTGCAGTTACATTTAAATAACCAAGTTTATTCAAAAGAGAAATGACATCATAAGAAGCGTGACCAAGTCGACTGTGCCACACTTCAAAGGATGCTTTATTTGTTGTTGCAGCCGCAAACACTTGAGGATCGTTCTTCAACACGTAAAGCCCATTTTCACATCGTCCCTTGGCCAAAGGTTGTTTGGTCTCCCGAACCTGAATAATAAAATGTGGATATGAAAACAAGACATCAATATTATTGTCAAGAGTTAGTCGGCTTATTGAGAGAAGGTTACGAGTAATTGATGGAACAACCAAAACTTCGGGTAAGTGTATTTTAGGATGAATATAGGAAGAGCCCGTGTGAGTTATTGGGAGAGATTCCCCATTACCAATAATAATACCGTGCTTACCCATAAACGGAGTGGTGTTGGACGTGTGAGACGACGAACCAACAACATGCTCAGATGCGCCAGAATCAACCAACCATTCACCATTATTCATATTACACTGGGCTTTGAAGGCTTGAGCCATCTGAGCATCCCGTGCGGCAGTGACGGGAGCAGGTTCCTTTGTCTGATTAAGTAAAGGATAACAACGATTCGCCTTGTGCCCTTGCTTGCCACACCAAATTGGTTCCGTCCACGATTATTACGACCATTTCGGTTGTTGTTACCTTTGTTGTTGTTGTTAGTGGATCTGTTTCCCCGACCCCTCGACTGAGAAGAGTAAGGCCGTTGATTCTGAGCAGAAAAGGCAGCCTCTGCCTGATGATTTCCATGAACGTTTCGAGAGAAAATCTCGATAGCTTCGGCCTGGGCCTGTAGATCCGTAAAGTGATGTTCGGACGAGCCGCCCTAAGGGAGATGGAGAAGTTCTCGAACACCGGACCAAGTCCGATGTAAAACCAGTGGGTTTTATCATCCTCCGATGCCGGATGCCCAATGGCAGCCAATTGATCAGCGACAGCCTTGAATCGGCGACCGTACTCCGAGACAGAAGAGTTACCCTTAGTCATCGAGTGTAATTGGTCCTTGAGATTCTGAACTCGTTCCATGAAAGAGTTGGAGAAGGCGTCGGCAAGGGCAACCCATTTCTCCCGGGCTGTAGAGTGCCCAATGACCTCCGAGAAAGCTTCTGGTGACAGCGAGGGGGCAGCGGAGGTGCCATCTATGTGAGATAGAAGCCCTTGATATTCAAATATGGGGAGCATTTGATTGGACCAAATCAGATAGTTGGAGGAATCAAGCTTATTTTGGATGGAATGGAACATGGAACTGGCGTTGAAATCTTGAGAGGAGGAAGAAGAAGCCATCAGAAAAGACAGGGGAAGAGAATAGGTCGATGGAATGGGAAGGGAGGGGTTGGGAAATTAAAAGTTCAATGATACCATGAGATAAATGAAATCTCCACACCAAATAGGGTGTTAGGAGCATGTATAAATACTCACAATAATTACATAAAGAGTACACCAAGTAATACATAATTACAACTTAAGACACTAGTTTAACACACACCCACACACAAAAACACACACATATATGTGTTTATGTTATCCAAATTTTAAATTTAGTCCAACCGATGAATAGGACATTGTATATTGTGTATTTAAAATTTGTGATTTAATAAAATATACAAGTTGTTCAAAAGTAAGAGGATATCTGCAATTCCCTTCTTTTTCACTATCAAGAAAGTAGCCTCTAAGATATGATATTTTAACACTGTGTCTTTTTTATATATTTTCAAATTAATTTCATATTTTTAATTCGACCGACCTGATCAAAATCGAAAATCATTTAATATACATCCGAACATCAAATATTTTCAAGATCCGTAAAAAAAATCTTAGATCTGCAACTGTTTTAATGGGTAATCACATATATCCCCCTCGTAACTACTTATGTGAGATCAAATACAAACCATTTTATCATAAAAACCATGATCGAGAACCAATAAATAACTGTCACATGGACTGCTGATTTCTTTAATAAATATTAATTCTATCAAGTGTTTAAGATTAAAATAACTTTCATATACTTTATATTTTTATAAAAAAGTATATCATAAAATCAACCATTTTGTATCATTAATACTTGTATAATATTGCTATATATTTTAAAAAACAACATTTTTTTTTATAAAAAAGTTCATAAATATATGTGTGACATCCATCAAATATCAGGTCAATAATTGAATCATTCGTTTTATATTGGAAATACTTGAACTATATTTAAGTTACTTAACCTAGATAATATACTTGTGATATGATGCAGTTACCTCTTTGTTTACTTTTACTAAGTAAGAATACCTATCCGATGAACTTTGACCAAAATAAAGTGAAAGTCAATATTTGAAACGAAAGTTTTCATCTTTGATCATTACTTGACCTCAAGATTGATAAAATTAATCAATCTCTTCTTGTGAAAACGATTGTATAAAAACTCAAATTACAAAAAACGTTGTCAATCGAACAAATCGTTATAAAAACAAACTTAACATACGACGAATATAATTATGCAATAAAATGTTCGGAAACGTAAACTTGAACAAAATCATGATTCTAGTTGCATTTAGTATACAAGATTTTAAATAATTATTCCAATATCTTATTTAAAACTCCGAACTTTAATAAAACTTGTACTAAATTATCATTTTATAGAATCCACATCTAATGACCATTTAAATAGTGAAAACACTTCCAAAACAACTAGATTAACCTCTTGCAATATTTTTATACAAATTGGTCCAACTAATTAAACTTCACCAGATTTTATAACTACCATGAAACCATGAAACTTGACCAAATTTTATAAAAATTGGTATAACTAATTAAACTCATGCAATATTTTTATAAAACATAATAGGAATCGTTTAATTTAATCTCAAATTCTCTCGTATATCATCATGGGGGCCCTAGACAAAACCAAGAAGGTCTACATGCTTGGGAATCATCTCCATGCATGCTTAATTAGTAACTTCTGTAGTTAGATAAAAGATCATCAAGGGGTCCCCCCCTTCTCCTCTCATATTCGGCCGAAAGTTCTAAAGGTGTAAACGAGCCGAGCCGATCAGCCCGAGCTCGTCTAGGCTCGAGCTCGGCTCGTTTAAATTTAACAGAGCTCGAGCTCGGCTCGTTTAAATTTAACAGAGCTCGAGCTCGAGCTCGGCTCGATTCGAGCTTTATTTTCGAAGCTCGAGCTCGGCTCGTGAAAAATTATTCAAGCTCGAGTTCGGCTTGGGCTCGGCTCGTTTATTATTAATTATTATTATTTTTATATATTTTTATAATAAAATTTGTATATATTTAAAATTGTACTTTTTTATATAGAAAATAATACATATTATTTACTTATTTTATCATAATTTTATATATAATAATCATTATTTTTAAATATATTTAAAAAATTAAATAAAAATTATATAAATAAAAGCTCGTTTAGGCTCGCGAGCCGGCTCGAGCTCGATATGTAAAGCTCGGGCTCGAGCTCGTTTATTAAACGAGCCCTATTTCAAAGCTCGAGCTCGGCTCTAGCTCGTTAAGGCTCGGCTCGTTTCGAGCTTTTAATCGAGTCGATCTCGAATAGCTCACGAGTGGCTCGGCTCATTTACACCCCTAGTCGAAACCCTCTCATCTCCCCCTTGATTTTTTATTGACTTTGCAACTTCATTTCCCCTATAAATAGCACACCAATGCAGGCCTTTCAACCCACACATTCACCCATATTCTATACTTTGATAATTACCATAAAAAGCTGTTTTTAATCTACATGAAATATCAGCTCTTAAAACAACCACAAATCACACCAAAGTGCTCTTAAGTTCTTGCCAAAGCACTCTCATCTCTTAACCCTTTGTAAGCAAACCTTTAGTAGTTGTTATGCCATGTTAAAAACATACTCTTGTACCTTTAAACCCAACCAAGAATACTAATAAAAGTTTGCTTAAATACTCTGAGTTATGCTTTCAAAAATGTTCTTCACATACTAAGTTTTCACTTACTTATTTCATCTCTTGCATTTTTGTTAAATGAAACATGTCATCTTAACAAACTAAAACTTATATTTACACAAGGTCATGATATAGTAAAACACACTACTACAAAAACTGGCATTCTTGACGTGCATTGCGCGTCAAGAAGGTGCCTTCTTGACACGCAAATGCGCGTCAAGGATGCGGGGGTCAAGAAGCTTCTTGACGCGCAAAATGCGTGTCAAGAAGTTCTTGACGCGCGAACAATGACGCGCATTTTATGACGTGCAATGCGCGTCATAAAATGCACGTCAAGGAAGCCCCCGTCATAAATAGAGATGACACGCGTTTTTGCGTGTCAAGAATGTAAAAAAAAAATAAAAAAATTATATATATATTAATCACTCTTTTTCTATATTAAATGACAATTAACCTGATAATGCAAAACAAAATACATATATATCAAAAACAATGCATTTCATATAAATAGCAACATTACAAAGTTAAAAGTGAATATGAGTTCACAATTATGATAAACCTATTGTTCTCTTGTAAACCCATGTGTATCTGCACATATTTCAGCACCTCAAACAGCCACCATCTTAACATCCATGTGTATCTGCACAAATGAACACAAAGGTTATCAGTTCTTATCCTTAAGAGATTTACTAAAAAAGATAGCTGATATTATGTAACCTTGTTTGTGTGTCTACATGCTCATTTATTATCCTTGAGAATACTTGATAAGTGTTGAATATGCAAATTTACTTCTACTCTTTCATTTGCTCAATCATGTTTTCTCAATGTTGGTAATCATAGGGTGGTTGAGTAGATGGATATCAGGTTAATATGTGGCTAGTGTTAGGCTGGAACCAAATACTTATTCTCTAAGATTTAAACTTTTACAATAACTAATTGGTTTGTGACTGAGCAAATGCAATACAGCCTATATTTAAGCCTATATTTAGCTGCTTGTTTGAAAACTCAGTATTTGGTAACCCAATTACTTATAATCCAATTACTTGTAAAATATCAAATAGCCTATAACTACCTTTATATTTAGATTAAATGTTAAACAGAAGTTGCCACACTAAATGAAATAGAAAACTGATAAAAGAATTAAAAAACACAAAAACAGATAACACCCAAGTAAAAAAGAGGAAGAAAACAGACCTCCGCAATCCAGCCGTGAAGTTACGGATCAATCAATGCATAGCAGACCTGTAATTATAACCCAGCTGCAAATTACAACATCCACTATAAACTTTAGTAGTCAACAAAAAATCGAAAATTCATCAAAATAGAGCAGTGGGTATAAGCCACTTTAAAGATAGGAAATAAAATGAAACTGGTCTCTCAACAGCCTATATAATGAATTAGCATTGACCCGTCATTCCTACAATACAAAATTAGAATAAAGAAAAGAAAACTGATTATAAAAGATTGCTATGGGTGCTTACATGCATGGTAACATTGTGAAGTTGACAAATGAGTTATGGAGGTAAGGTTGGGTAATTGGGAGCATGAGCATCAACTTCTTTGTTTGTTGATGCAGCAACCTACATGAGATACAATTAGAAATAACTAAAGCGGTTTAGACTTTAGAATATACCAATTTGAGTGAAATTGCATAAACTCCACTATTTAATTTTGATTTCTTGTTACTGGGATTTTGATTAATGATTTAAACATGGTATTTGTTTTACTTTAAAACTACATGAGTACCTCTGGCATCATTAGTTGCTTCACTCCAGGTTGTTGGGACTGTGCCAAATTTTCAGTTGAGGTATTTATAACATAGCATAATGTGAAGGCAGCTTGTAATTTGTTACCTACATTTTTTATGCATAGCTTTTACAATTCAGAAGTAACCAAGTCTGTATATATAAGATGGCTTGATTGGAAGTGGGAGAATATAAACCATATCCAACTTGTATAGAAACACGTTTGTACCTGCCTGTGTAGATTGTTTAGCTCAACAACATCATGATCCACCATATCTAACCTACCTGTCAAGATTTGACAGAAGCTATTAATCCAAGAGCTTAAAAAGTTCTCATTTCCAATTATATGTCCATGTTCATCTGTGTAACAAGTTCATGAAAACAAAACTTACAAATCAGAGGACTGAGTGTGCAGGGCAGATTTTAATAATAAGAATCAAATAATAACTTCTCATGTGTTCTGCAACTCATAAGTATAAATCATAAGAAGTTGTAATCACCAAAACATAAAAAACAATTCCTTTCAGAATGCATATCCGAACACAAAAATCAATATTACCACATTTGAAATAAAATAATAGAGAGACATGACTTTCTGCGTATACATACACAACCATAAAACAGTTTCTAAAAATATATCATAATTTTCAAATACTTATTTGACCATAATCCCCAAAGTGAAGAAACAAACATATGTGAACACAATAAAACTATATCATTTAGCTATCTTATACATAGAGTTGTACCACACGGCCATAGATTACACATTAAATATATGTGTGTGTTTAACATGTAAGCACCACATAAAACCTACCTGATGTGTCATCCCTCTGTTCACATGCATATGCCCGGTTAACTTTAATAGGTTGTCCGAACCTGAAAATAACATTCATAAAAACTGGTGACATAAGAGAGCAGAGAAATAAATAGCTATATTAAAAATACTTAGAAATGTCTCCCTTTTAGAGATAATATAAGAAAATTGAAGTATAATTACACACCTGTTCAGACAAAATAAATCAATATCATACACGACTTATAATTACACACTTCAAGCGACAAAATCGTATAGAGCACAGTCTTTATAATTAAAGAACATAATTTTAATAGAATAACGAAAGGAAACTACACACCTCAAAAACACCATTGGATATCTCCAAGATGGAAACATCAAAAGTTCCACCACCAAGATCAAAAACTGCAATGAGACCCTCTTTGTTATTCAACCCATAAGTAAGTGCAGCAGCTGTAGGCTCGTTAATGATCCTCTGCACATCTAGACCGGCAATCCACCAATCTGGCTAGGAGAATACTTCTGTCCATTGGCCTCAACCCACGCATCTCCATTTGGAGCTTTCATCATAAAGTCTTCCAATCAAACGCTTCGTCCCAAACACAGTGTTAGTTGGGTTGGTGACTGCTTGACGTTTAGCGGGAGTACCTACGATTAACTCTCCCTTTTGGTTAAAGGCCACAACTGACGGAGTTGTTCGTGCTCCTTCAGCATTCTCAATAACTTTAGCAGTCTGGTATAAGAACAAAAACAATTGTATTTTAACAAATATTCAAAATCAAATAAGGAGGTCGTTTGAATTGCCGGATTTACATATCTTACCTTTCCCTCCATGACAGAAACACATGAATTTGTGGTACCCAAGTCGATCCCAATGACTTCATTTCCGAGAGGTCTTGTATTGTATCAGAACAGATTTATTAGCTAGATTGGAAAAGGTAAAAACATACATGTGCAGAATGCCAGAATGGTAGGCAGAAAGTACCTGAAGGGTCTGGCAATTACACCTAATTTGTGACTCAAATGTGAACCAGTAAAAGAAGTTTTAGCTCCACTTAACTGCATGAAGATTCATAGCATTACAGTCAGAACTAGTTTTCTAAAAATTTATTGAAGTATTAAAACAGTATAATCACAAGTGATAAACTATTCAAGATTAGTTCCCAGTTCTATTAACCTGTTCACCACAATTCCCATATCATTGCAACTCTAGCACATAAGACCGAAGCTAACAAAAAACATAAAAAGAAACTGAATTGTTAAATTATTGGTAGCTCGTCTCCTCAGAGCAACTCAAAAACCTTTGAATATCGTAGACCATTGGAATCATATTACAAAGATACCATCACCAACCAAAATAAGAATGCAGTATTGAAAAAAAAAACAGATCTAGCTACAAAATAAGCATCTAACTTGACAATAATTATCTCGCTAAATACGAAAAAACTGAATTGGAAGATTTAGTGCCAATAGTAAGAAAAACATGTACGCTAAACATGATATACCTTCGTATATACGAGTCCATCGATCAATTGGCTCACTAATCAAACCTAATATATAGATCTCGGAGAAGAGAATCCAGAGAAGCACCAAATAACATATAAGAAAACGTAAAAGAAGGAAAATAATCTTACAGATTTGAGGGCGGATATAGAAGCAGAGGAAATGTGTCGTCGACGAAGAGATCTGAGCAAGGTGGTGGTCGCCATGGATCGAGGGAAGAGGAGAAGACCATTCTGGTGCTCCGATTAGGGTTTAGGGTTTTTGGAAGAAAGGGGAGAATAAATTGTGAAACGAAGGCTTGGAGGAGAAGAATTAGGGCGGACCTGACGGAGGAGCAGCAGGTGAAGAAGATTGAAGGAGAATTAGGTGGGATTTAGTATGGAGGAGAAGAATTAGGGCGGACGAATTTGGGGCGCCATTTTTGGATTTCGACTTTTCTGAAAATTTTAGGCGGGAAAATAAATAAAAAACGACACCAGCTTCTTGACACTCACATTATAAGTGTCCTCCGTGTTTTTTTTTTTGAAATATGACAGAAATTCTTGACACTCAAAAATGCGCGTCATAATTCTTAGAAATTACCTGTAATTGACATTTTATTTTGACACTTCAGTTTTTGCACGTCAAGAATTATCGAGTGTCATCGTTCGCGTGTCAAAGAAAGCAGTTTTTGTAGTAGTGACATGATCCAAGAACCCTATGGGGACCAAAAGGTGAAGTGCCAAGATCAACCAAATTCATGAACATTTGTTTAAGTGATTTTCTAAACACTAGTGAAAAACTAACTTAAAATGTGGTTCACCAAAACATATTGGAAAGAACCATGAACCATAATATTATACATAAAAGGAGGTGATCAACGATCGAACCAAAATAATGGGTCTTTTTAACTTCATATATAAAATGACAAATGGAAATGCAAGAACATGCAAGTTATTTACCCGTTTATACTTAAAATACTACAAATTATAATCACCCATGAATCATGGACCTTGAGGAATATATGTGCTCTTTCATAGCATCACTTGGTAAGTTGGTGTGTGTGAACAAGGATCCAACATAATTGGTGAAAATGTTACAAGTTTAATACTTATGCAAATTGTCATATAAAATCATGAACATGTACCACCCTAGAACCTGTGGATACATCATTAAATAATTGATTATGCTATATATCATGTTGATGGGAAGATCTGGATATTTTTGTAATACTATCAATTTTTACATATTTAATATAGAATAAGCCGTTATAACACCAATATACCGACTTATATAAGGGGGAATATACTTATAAAATCCTAAAAATCCCTAAACTTTTATAGAAACCTTATATCATCATAACAAGATGGTGACCCGCCCGCGCTTCACGGCGGGCCACCCATTTTCCAAAACGTCGCGGCCAAAATCGAAAACTCTAAAAGTGATTTATAAGTTGACCATCGATCTGCGTTTAAGCCTAAAAAAATATCCACATGTACATGACATGTGGTCTAACATAACACCCGTTTTTCAAAACGTTGTGACCAAAGTAAAAAACTCTTAAAGTGGTCTAAAAGTTGACCACATGCACTTAAGTCTAAAAAAAATATCACCTGTACATAACACTAGGCCTAACACGCGACCACGTGTCGCAAAAACATTAGCCAAGATATGACACATGGCCTAACACGTGGCCACGTGGCCTAACACGTGGCCACATGTCACCATACGTAGCCTAACACATGACCACGTGTCGCAAAAGCATTAGCATACATATGACACGTGGCCTAACACGTGTCCACGTGTCATCACGTGGCCTAACACGTGGCCACGCATCAGGCCACGTGTCATAAAATTAATGGCCTAAATATGTAGTGAATTATGTGTCATAAAACTATTGGCCATATATGGTCACGTGTCATAAAACTATTGGCCATATATGAATAGTGACTTTTGAGTTTATGACCACCGATTCTTTTTGTAAATATATATAATAAACTTAGAAACTTAGAAACTTAGAAACAAAGTTTTATAACTTTTAGAAAAGTTTAGCTATTGTTTTAAACTCTTGTTTTCAATGAATGGGGAAGTTGTGAAACCATATTTCCCATAAGAAATATATTCAGAAAAAATTACAAAATTTTTTATATCATTTCAATAGCATCCCCACAAAATTTCAGGATTTTTAGAAAATTTAGCTATTTATCTCTATTTAATAGATTATAACTATGATTAAATACTTAAAAATATAAAAGTTATTATAAAATAGTTTTATTCTGGAAATAAATAATTTTCCAATACCTTAAGTAGTATAATAATCTTATTTGATTTTTGTTAAATTATTTGAATGGTTTTTACCAATTATCTCGCTATATACAATTTTTACGTCATAATAAAATAACTTTTATCCAAAACCGACAAGAAACTTTATGACTATCTATGATGTAACTACAACACTCAAGTTCTAATCCCATTAATAAAACTGATATAACACAATAACTTATACATTTTGGGCTAGATCTGTATGTTTGCATGCAAATCGAAATAGAACCTGAGTAACAAATATATTTATTCCATAGAAATCTCTAAATCTCTTAATAATGTTGGTCTCAGATAGGCGAGCATACTTCCTTGTACCTAAACATATTATTCCAAAACTGATCAAGGAAACAGTGAGTTTCGTGGCTCCTTATTATACCATTTTATGACATTAATTCCCCCATTATAATATTATCTTTAAGATGTTTATGCTATATTTAAAAATCTTTCATTTTGTATTTTGAACTATATGATGTAACAAAAACCCATCTATGTATTTCTCTTGCAACCCTTGTATACTTGCTATTCGATTTTTCGTAGCATTTCTCATTCTTCCACCTTTAGCGTGAGTGTGGCAATATGTTAAATAACACATTGCTATTATGCAACTATAACATTTACAAATACATAGTGCTATTTTATAAAAATATATAACACAGTGCTATTATCGTGTTACTATAAGTATTACAAAATATGTAAATTTATAATAACTATATATGAACTTTATAATAGCATTAAGTAATTTGTTAGTTACAACAACACGGTGATAGCACTGTTATATATCATATTTTTGTAAATTTTTATAAATATACCAATATTATACACATTTTAAACATAAAAAATGGTTGATTTCTTTAACAAGAATATAAAGTATATAAAAGCTCTTGTAGTTTTAAAAGTTGATGGAATTAGTGTTTATTAAAATAAAACTCTATATTTATTAAGTTGCCATGTCTAATCATAAAAAAAATTCACATGACATTTAGATGTTTGTTCATACAGTTTAATTGAATGATAAAAGTGGTTTGTACCAAAGTTATTAATGTAAAAACTTGAAAACGCATTTATTTAAATGAGGATTATAGTTGTAATTTTACAATCTGATTTTCTCATTCCTTCAATTCATTCATTTAGTTACGCTGATTCAGGAATTCTACAACTGAAATGCAAACAATAAAGATCAGCGCCTACGGTTTTCATGGTAGGTTTTTTCACCTTCCAGCCCGCATAATCGGGACCGGGTGGGATAAAACATACAGAATGTGAATCGGTTCCATTCTTATGAGCGTGGAGCTTCGTTTCCGCATCAATTTGAAAGTGTTTTCAGCTCATCTGTCAAGTCCATATCAGTCAAAACTCAAGCATCCCGTTTGTTTTTTTAAATTTATGCCCTCTAGTAACTAGTTACTTCATTCTTGAATCCAATTTTGTTTTAATTATTTGGTATTTTGGTGTTTGGCCTAATGTTACTTGATTGCTTCCTAATCAAATTACGTGCCCTAAGTTGTTCTTCGTAACAGTCGAATGTGATCGTGGATGGTATTTGTTTCAAATCAAGCAATAATAACGTATGAAGAAGTTATAAAGATTTTAGTATTAGTTTTTAGGTTTAAAAAAAAAAATGAGTTTTTGTAGAATCCTTACCCTTTTATAATATATTAAAAATGAGTTACACTTATATATGTTGCATATATGCAACTATCTATATTGCAGACATGTAATATCATATGTTGCATATATGCAACATTCTATATTGCATATATATTATAAAAATAATATGCAACATTCTATATTGCATATATATTATAAAAATAATATAAATAATCATAGTATCATAATTATATAAGAATTCTTACGAACTTAATTTAAATAATCGAGGTACTTGGATTGTTTAATGCAATGTTTTAAAAACCGGTTCGAACCGGTCGGTTCAACCGCGAACCGCCCTCCTAACCGGTTTTTTATATCCCGGTTAAATAACTGGACCGGGTTATACCGGCCGGTTTTCCGGTTAACCGGTTTTCTGATTTTTTTTATTTTTTTAACTTTTTTTTTATTTTTTATTATTTTTTAAAGTTTAAAACTTATATTTTCTTATGAAATACATATTTGATATTATTTTTTAGTGGATTATAATTGTATTTTAACTACTTTTGTTGGGGTGTACAAGTTATTACAATTTTTATAAAAAATATATATATAAATCACCTAACCGGTGTAACCAGCCGGTCTAACCGGTCCGACCGGTCGAACCGGTCCCGGAAGTTTTCCGGTTCAACTAAAAAACCGGTTTTTAAAACATTGGTTTAATGGTTTGACAAAAATATTTATAATTTATTTTGAACCATTTAACCTAGATATAAATGTAGATGTAACAGGTAAGAGCTAAGTCATTCTTACAGGGATGTTTAGAACCAAACCAAACCCACGCCCAATTAATATCTCTGGGTTGGATCTAGCCAACTAACCCATCAACAAGCTGACAAAAAAAAAAAGGAAAATCCATGCTCGGTTAAAGACTCGAACTCGAGTCCAGACTGTAGTAAGAAGAGAGCCAATTATTAAGGTGACAGAGCTTTGTAGTTTTGTTTAAGCTAGGGAAATCTTAGAGACACCCCCTTTTTTTTTAAATACACCTGACCTAGAGGTCACTCTGAGGTCTTTATGTCACCTATATGGGGGGTGTCCCTAAGGAAACCTCACCTTAAACCCAATCGCTCACGCATAAAAGGGGTGCCCACAAAAACTCCTGCGCTATGGGTCACGCGGAGACCAATGGGTGACCTAAAGGTTTGCCTGACAGTGTCAGCCCGCCGACAACCGCAGGAACCTAGGTGACAGACAGGAATCTAGGGTTACAACGCAGGAATCTAGGGTTTGCTGTTTGGATGGTAAGATGTGAGCCCTTTAGGTGACTCCCAGACCTTGGGGTCACCTATAATTTCTCTTAATAGGTGACCTCTCAGCTGAAAATGTGAGCTGGAGAACTATACCTCACCTCCAGGCCTTTAGGTCACCCTGAAGATTTTTTTCATATTTTATTTATATTATTATTTATATGTAATAATAATAATAACAATAATAATAATAATATTTAGTATTATTATAATAAAAATAATTAGTATTATTATAATAATATTTATTATTAATAATATAACAATAATAATAATTGTATATGTGTACTTGCGGTATGCATGTTTATATATGTGTACAAATGTAATGTATACATATATGAACGCATATTAAGCTTATTTATATTGATATTGTATGTACATATGTGTGCGCATGTAAGTGTGTTGATATGTGTATGTACATATGCATGTAGTACATACAACATACCAACGGAGTTTTTTATACGAGGTTGTATCCACGTGACCATACGTATGTATATATAAACTTATATTAAGTCAAAATCTATCATGTATGTATGAATATATGTGTGTGGTTTGATAACGTATTAGTATGTGTGTGTGTGTATGCACGTAACGGTGTCAAAACATGTAGGAGATGCGATAGTATAGGTCACACGGAGACCTTAGAGGTAGCTTGGATGGTAATATGTGAGCCCTTTAGGTGACTCCCAGACCTTGGGGTCACCTATAATTTCTCTTAATAAGTGACCTCTCAGCTGAAGATGTGAGCTGGAGAACTATACCTCACCTCCAGGCCTTTAGGTCACCCTGAAGATTTTTTCATATTTTATTTATATTATTATTTATATGTAATAATAATAATAACAATAATAATAATAATAATATTTAGTATTATTATAATAAAAATAATTAGTATTATTATAATAATATTTATTATTAATAATATAACAATAATAATAATTGTATATGTGTACTTGCAGTATGCATGTTTATATATGTGTACAAATGTAATGTATACATATATGAAGGCATATTAAGCTTATTTATATTGATATTGTATGTACATATGTGTGCGCATGTAAGTGTGTTGATATGTGTATGTACATATGCATGTAGTACATACAACATACCAACGGAGTTTTTTATACGAGGTTGTATCCACGTGACCATACGTATGTATATATAAACTTATATTAAGTCAAAATCTATCATGTATGTATGAATATATGTGTGTGGTTTGATAACGTATTAGTATGTGTGTGTGTGTATGCACGTAACGGTGTCAAAATATGTAGGAGATGCGATAGTATAGGTCACACGGAGACCTTAGAGGCAGCTTGGATGGTAATATGTGAGCCCTTTAGGTGACTCCCAGACCTTGGGGTCACCTATAATTTCTCTTAATAGGTGACCTCTCAGCTGAAGATGTGAGCTGGAGAACTATACCTTACCTCCAGGCCTTTAGGTCACCCTGAAGATTTTTTCATATTTTATTTATATTATTATTTATATGTAATAATAATAATAACAATAATAATATTTAGTATTATTATAATAAAAATAATTAGTATTATTATAATAATATTTATTATTAATAATATAACAATAATAATAATTGTATATGTGTACTTGCAGTATGCATGTTTATATATGTGTACAAATGTAATGTATACATATATGAAGGCATATTAAGCTTATTTATATTGATATTGTATGTACATATGTGTGCGCATGTAAGTGTGTTGATATGTGTATGTACATATGCATGTAGTACATACAACATACCAACGGAGTTTTTTATACGAGGTTGTATCCACGTGACCATACGTATGTATATATAAACTTATATTAAGTCAAAATCTATCATGTATGTATGAATATATGTGTGTGGTTTGATAACGTATTAGTATGTGTGTGTGTGTATGCACGTAACGGTGTCAAAATATGTAGGAGATGCGATAGTATAGGTCACACGGAGACCTTAGAGGCAGCTTGGATGGTAATATGTGAGCCCTTTAGGTGACTCCCAGACCTTGGGGTCACCTATAATTTCTCTTAATAGGGGACCTCTCAGCTGAAGATGTGAGCTGGAGAACTATACCTCACCTCCAGGCCTTTAGGTCACCCTGAAGATTTTTTCATATTTTATTTATATTATTATTTATATGTAATAATAATAATAACAATAATAATAATAATAATATTTAGTATTATTATAATAAAAATAATTAGTATTATTATAATAATATTTATTATTAATAATATAACAATAATAATAATTGTATATGTGTACTTGCGGTATGCATGTTTATATATGTGTACAAATGTAATGTATACATATATGAACGCATATATGTGTACAAATGTAATGTATACATATATGAACGCTATCTGTATAGTTATCAAAATAGGTTATAGCCTAATGGTATACCTTGTGTTTATTTTTTTTACAACTTTTGTTTGTTTTTTTTTCTTTGTGTGAAGAAGATGAACAGCAACTTCTTTATTTAAAGCTGGCATTTGGCTCCTGTAGGTCACTCGGAGATCACGGTGTGACCTATAGGTACCCCGTGAACGACCACTGTGCCACCTATCAATCACATCCTCGTACTTCTCCGTGTTTTCCGCGTACTTGGGCGGGTTTTTCAGAGTTTTCTTAACCACACCTGCCCTAGGGGTGACTCTTAGGGCATTATGTGAGCTTTTTATCCCTGGAGGTGACTCTTAGGTCACAGAGTCACCTACATAAGGGGTGCCAACCAAATTTTAAGGGGGTGTCTCTAACAGACCCCTTAAGCTATCAGTTTATTTAACATGTTAGTTCAGTTCATCATCTTCCATTCTTCCTTACTCAGTTATCAGAACATTAAACTAAATGTCGCATCCGCTTCAGATCTCCAAACCACTAATCGCGAGTGAGACCTCTGTGTTCAAACTGTAACCTTTATACTTTACTCGGTTGTAAAACCCGACCCGTTTTGAATTTACGAGCATTTATGGTCTTTAGTTTAACATTTATCGGAAGAATTTCGAGTATTTACAAACTTATGTTTTCAAATAATGGTTTTGAATGTTTTGTAATTATTTTTCCAAGATAAAATATTTAATTGATAGACTTGTAGAGTAATTGATTTGTCTAAAACACAAACAATGAAAGTTTCAGTTTTCGCATGATTTCGTTATTAATTTGGAGATCACAATTTGGGAATGGAATGTCAATTTGAGTATTAGATGAGTCTAGTATTCCTAAATCACATCACAAAACATCACACACAAAGTTGAGGCTCGAAACATTATTAATCAAAAATCGATAGCGCGTATAATTGCATGCAATACGTGTTATGTGAAATTATTTGTTCGAACGTATTTTGATATATGGCATGTTTATATTCATTTTGATTGGCTTGATGGTAGTTGAGATGATGGGAAATTAATGAAATGAGAAAAAAGAGAAAACCGTTGCCAAAAACGTTGAATAACGAAGATTCGAGCGCGCAACGGAGAAACCGACCAAGGGAGGTCTGTCCTAGGTGGCTCGCGGACCATGAGCCTAAACTGGTGTCCCACGGTCCGCAACTAGGTCCTGATGATGAAAAAACATAATATCGGGTATTTAAGCCATAACAACCTCATTTCTTCACCCCAAAACCACCATCAACCGTCTTAAACCCTAATTTATCATCCACAATCACCTCTTTGAAGAAATTTGATCAAAACAATCACCATATTCATCCTCTTTGAACGGTAAGTGTTGGTTCATGTTTTACTTGACTTAAAAGCTTAAATTTTGGATTTTTATAATAGATCTAGGGCCGATCTAAGGTTTGCATGCAATGATATGTGCAGATCTAGGTTGTATGATGAAAAAAAATTTGTTTTGCATGTATAAAAGTTGATGTATGATGATGTTGATGTTAGGTTTTCAATGTTAGGTTATAAAGATTACGTCTTGATGCATGAAGGTGATAAAATGTTATCTTTGCGTTAGATCTAAGTGCTAGAGTGATAAAGTTGTTAACTTGATGTTGCATGTGCGATAAAGATCAAATCTTTGAAATCGAGCATGCATGTTAATGGATAAAATGAATCTTGATGATTGATTGGCTATAAAGTTGATGGTATTATGTAAGACCTTGCATGCATAATGTTAAAATATGAATTTTAATGATGAATATACGATAAAGTTAGGAACTTTGCGTAGATCAATGCACGTATCGTAATAAATATTGAGTTTTTTTATGATGATTTGTAGCTAAGTGTGTGCTTTGATGGTTTATTATGTATATATCATGACGTATGTGTAATTTCAATGCTTAAGATGTGATAATAATGTGATCGTTGCATAGAACTTGATCGTTATGCATAAAATAAATAATTTACCAAATAATTATTAATTGTGCGTGTAACTTGAATATTCGTTGCTTGCTTCGGTGTGCATGCATGTTACGTTAATTATTCGTGACTGTCACTTAATAAATCACCAATGCGTCGTCAAGTCAACTTGGTCAACTTGTCGTTGTTTGTATGCAACGGGACATCCGGTCAAACACCACGTGGACTTACACATTTGCGTGTCATATGTGAAGTCTAGATGAATCACCTACTCTTTGAAGCGCTCGGTTTGTTTTTAGCTCACACCCAAGGTGAGTATTCATAGCACATTTTTCTTTATTGTTTTGGGGTGTAACATGTACTCTATCTTAAACTCTATATACATTTCTCTAAAACTATATGTGACTTATGTTTTTTTATGTGTGTTTCTGTTATGTTAAACTTGTGTGGATTATGGTGGATGTGGTGCTCAAAATCAAACTCAAACTCAAGTGTAATCATTAACATATTGATTCAGGGTAACAATAATAGATCTATACATTTAACAGCCCACCTAACTTGACCGGTTTTGGCGTTGGGTGATTGGAAGCCTAATTGTCAAGGGTTTGATTATGCTATATTATTTGCTCAATCTCATTACTCGTTTGTCATACTTTATGGAACTATCACTTAACACATGGATCACATGCTTTACACATATGTTATACATAAAAACATATGTTTACTCACCAACTATTCGTAGTTGACCTTTATGTTATACATGTTTCATGATGTGGGACACTTAGGACGCATGAGGGCCTAGTGGAGACCTTAAAATGGACTATCTATGTTTGTAATTTTGCTTGGCTTATCATTGGATTATGTTGTTTTGTTTAATTTATTCATGAAATGGGTTTAATTGAGACTATCACAACTCTAATATAGTGATGTGTGCATCTGGAGAATCCTCATGCCCCGATGTATTCCGCCGTCGGTCGGGGTGTGACATATTGGTATCAGAGCCAGGTTATAGAGATCTAGTTTATAAAAAATGTATTGACCTGGACTATTGCCTTAAATGTCCCGCATGAGTGCCTCATTTATTTTATGCCTATTTATTTGCTATTTCCTTTGAATGCTTCTTAACCTTACCTGTTATCGACTCTTATCTCGATTCTAACACTTGAGGCACACACGTACACTGATCTCTTCAGGCTATCTAGCCTCTTTCCTTAGTAATGGTTCCTTACGTGCCATTTTGGGACTTTGATTTTGATTTTAAATTTCAATCAGAGTTGTGTTTCTCGCAGTAGACATGTAGGATGAGATGCCGGTAGCCGAGGGTACTGTCTAGGTAGGCATTTCATATAAATCCTAACCTACCGTGGGACCTAGATGCCTACCTGGAAGCCCTTGGTGAGAGTATCGGAACTTATTAGGCCAAAGCATGCGACAACAAGTATTTCTAGGAACCACAACTAACTCTAATTAGTCATGGTTGTAGTTTCTCAATCGAGAAATGAGAACCACTCCATTATGTTTTATCAAGTTAACGTGATTTTGTGTTTTACATGTTATTGCAAACTCCATGTTTGATTATCAAAATTCTATGCTTTATAACCTCATGATTTTCAAATTCGCATGTTTTATATATTGATTTCTCGTACTTACACGATTCAATGACATGCCATTCTTGTGATTACCGATATTGGACTATTACTTTCACGATTTTATATATTCTCCCCTCATCTTTTGTTCAATTGATTTATCACTTTACTTATGAGATTCACAGATGCAATCTCTTGTGTTTTATCACCTCCAACACTTTCTCTATGATTCTGATGAGAGCTATATATTTAATTTTATATTTTTATTGGTTATAGTATATTAATTCTTGTCATATTTCCTACATTTTGTGTTTCATGTATGTGAAGCTTAAATGTTATCAATATGGAGTTTAAGATAACTTTTAGAAGCATTCAAGAAATAAAGGTGAAAACCTGAGCGGTTGAGGAATTAATCATGTGAAGGAATTTGATCGGGAATGATGCTCGGGGCTTTGCAAGGGGTTAAAGATGTGCATTGGGTCAAGGAATAAGGTCATTGGGCTAAAATACATGTAAAATGGGTTAAATAACAGAGTTGGATTGAATTTGGGCTGAAAATAATGCACCGGGCCGCTGCAGATCACGATTGGCCAAGAAGGGCGTACCACTAGGCGCCGCGTATCATGAGACCAGAAGAGGAACTCCACATGACTCGCGAGGGGTGTAAGTCGGCTACAAACAAGTTTTTTGGTTCTGATCCATATTTAAACACTTCTAGTCGAACTTTTTAGAGTTTGGCGTATCATTCACGGTTGTGGTTGTTTGAAGAGTTCCATCACAGGTTCTTTAGAGTTTTTCTTAGTTCTAAACATGATTTCAACTATTTTGATGTCCGGCTAACAACCAGCGAACACCGACAGTGAACGATAGTCGTCTTTATTGTTTGTTTTCTATTTTTCAAATTTAGTTTGAACTGTGGGTTATTAACAACTTTGAATTTTGTTGTGTGCTAGAATTAATTTTGACAATCGGGTTTATTAGTTACAATTTGTGTGTCAATCCTGTCTGGATCTTTGATAGCACTACGTCAAAAGGGGCTTGGGCCACGGTTTTTTTTTAGTGCATAGCCACTGTTTTGAAAAAAAACGTGACCAAAGGTAATAAACACTAGTTTTAGCCACACATATTTTGTACCCGTGGCCAAATGTATAGTCTTTGGACCCTTTTAGCCACGTAATTTGTTGTTTATGTGACAATAACAATCAAGTGCAATGGCTTTAGCCACTGTTTTACAAAAACATGTGGCACTTATTTGTCACACTTAGAAAAGAGTGGCGAAATGCACCAAACGGCCACAAAATTGTATGATTTTTTATTCGTGTGACAAAAAAGGAATGTATGGCCACGCTTAAATAATGTTGTGTGACAGAAGAGTAGATTATATTACTTAGTAAATTTTAAAAAACAAAAAATATTAAGTATATATTATGCGTGGCTAAATGTGAGCAATGGCCACTGTTTTTACCTAGTTATGTGGCTAAAAGCTAGTACATATGGTCACTGATATTAGGTTATGTGACTAAATAGTAGGTTGTGAGTGACAAAAATCTATTACCTATGGCCACATATATTAACCGTGACTAAATGGTAGGTTGTGAGTGATAGAAATCTATTTTATGGTCACAGTAGAATATTAAATGCGTGGCGAAAGTAGACAAAAATCTATTACCTATGGCCACATATATTAACCGTGACTAAATAGTAGCCAATTTTAATTAGTTATATGTGGCGACGACGGATATATATCATTACTAGAGGTCAAATCTTTATCTACCACCTTGAGTTTGGATATAAATCATATAATTAATTAACTAGTTGTCGATCATCACCATATACGCCGTTATCTCTCTCAGCTCTCTGTTTTTTGGTTTATCACCACTCTATGAAAATGTGGCATTTGCGTCATCTGAATGTGAAATATAGCCCCGAATACGGTAAGTAATCATTTAAATGACTGAAATTCAAATGCTTTAATATGGAATTTGCGTCTCTGATTTGGTTATTTTTCTTGAACAGGGGAAGAAGATTTTAGTATGTTTACTTTGGTGATCTATCACCTAGGGTATTTTGTGAGCCTCAATGGTCGGATACAATACATCGATGGGAGGGTTCGCTACTTCGACGAGGTGGACATTACCTCCTTCTCGTTCGATGACCTAGGTCAAATGGTTTCTGACCTAGGTTATGACTTGAATGATTCCGACCCCTACCTGAGGATCCCAGGGTTGTCTTTGGATTATGGGCTGGTTCCATTCACTGATGATCCGAGGGATATCATGGCCTTGGCCCTGCACGTCAAGGACGAGGAGGTCATATCCATCTACCTCGATGGAGATGTGGAGATGTCTTCCTCCTCCTCCTCCCCCTTTGAAGGTAGCTACCCATGGAGAACAGGTCGCTATGACGATTCAGACAATTTCTCTAGTGGGAGCATGTTTTAAGTTTATGTTGTTTTTTTTATTATATATATATATATATAACTAATTAACGGATATCACATCTTTTGGATTATATATGTAATTAATTGTTTATGTGTATGCATCAGATGTGTGTTTTGACTCTTCTTCCTGAAGAATTCTAGTTCATTTGGTTGTCTTCTACATATATTAGGTTTTGTGACTAAATATTAGTGTATAAAGAATTATATTCAACCAGAATGATTTTAGATTCACTAGAGAATGGGTTTAAATACATGGGAATATCCTATAGACTACGAAATAACAACTTTGGTTATTTATAGTATATATAGTTCATCCTGAAGAACTCCAGTTTATCCGCTTCATTGAAGAACTCTAGTTCATCCTGTTCTATTACTGAATAACTCTTGATCCTGAAGAACGCTAGTTCATCCGGTTCTATTACTGAATAAATCTTTATAATCCTAAAGAACTCTAGTTCATCTTCTCTCAATCCTCATGAACTCAGTGGGTAATTTTGACTTTTTTTGTTTAATTTTGACTTGTTAATTTGATTACCAGAAAATCAAAACATTCAACAGGATATGCATCAAATGTGTGTTTTGACTCTTCTTCCTGAAGAATTCTAGTTCATTTGGTTGTCTTCTACATATATTAGGTTGTGTGACTAAATATTAGTGTATAAAGAATTGTATTCAACCAGAATGATTTTAAGTCACTCGATCATGAGTTTAAATACATAGGAATATCCTATAGACTACGAACAAAAATAACAACTTTGGTTATTTATAGTATATATAGTTCATCCTGAAGAAATCTAGTTTATCTGGTTCATCCTGAAGAACTCTAGTTCATCCTGTTCTATTACTAAATAAATCTTGATCCTGAAGAACTCTAGTTCATCCGGTTCTATTACTGAATAACTCTTTATAATCCTGAAGAACTCTAGTTCATCTTCTCTCAATCCTCATGAACTCAGTGGGTAATTTTGACTTTCTTCGTTTAATTTTGACTTGTTAATTTAATTTCTAGAAAATCAAAACATTCAACAGGATATGCAAAGAACATGAAGAGGAGAACCAAACCAAGGAAGACTTGTTGTTCGTTGCGTTCGAACTCTACTTACATGAAACCGGAGAAGATTTCAAGCTTCTACTAGTGTGGGAAATGATTAACCTCTTTAGGGTTCCGGATTAAAGAGTAATTGTAATGAATTGATTTTTAATTTATAAGCTTAAGGCTGATGTTCTGAAAGAGGTGGTTATTATCGCCCGTAGGGCCGCTGAATACAACAGAACTCCTTGAAGAGGGGGTTGTGACTTGTGAGGGTCAAGTGTTTAAACCAAATATTTGGTTTTATTTTGTTTCTGTAATATGGTTAACCTTTATATTAATTTCACTTAATTGTTTGTTAATTCCAGGCAATTCATCCATTTCTGTTCATCTTCTCTCAATTAGGATGAACTTTTCTTTCTGAGGAATTCTAGTTCTTCCAGTTTTGTTCTTCTTCACCGAAACATTATTATTTTATGAACGTATGAAAGTAATTTCGGATAATTTCGGATCGTGTGATTAAAATTTTAGTGGGTTTTTTTATAACGTGTATAAATTTCAGTTTAACTTGGAGAACGTGTGAAAGTAATTATAATGTACAGTGTTCGATAAAATTAGACCTTTGGTATACTCTAGTGATTAGGCATCTGAGCTTAGGCATACTCAAGTGATTTGCACATATAACCATACCACCTGGTCAGTATCAGAAACTTCTCACCGTCATTATCAAACCCTTCTCAAAATCCTAAACAAACATTTTTCCAAAATTATTATGAAACCCTTTCTCAAAACCCTCAAATCCTTCTCAAAATGGCAAACTTGAAAGAAATAGTTGAAAATTATTTGCAGGTAAATATTATTGCTACCCTGGACCGGTACGGGGTGATTATCATGGCAGAGAGACAAAGTATCTTAGACGGGTTGGCCCTGCTCAACCAAGTACTTACAGAGCCACCAAGTCCATCAAGATACCAGATGGCAACTTTTCTGGTAGAAGAGATACACGTCTCCAATGCCAGGCTTCAAACGTTGGTTAAACAGAGGCAAGAAGCTATAAGTAGGCATTTGGAGTTGATGGAGGAGATGGAATCTAGGTTCCCGTGAACCTCAACCCGCAACTGCTCTGTCTTTTTTTTTTTAGGAATGAACATGTAAATTAGGAAACAATTTTGTGTATGGAATTGGAATCAGTAGTATGAAATCCACTTTTTGTTATATACTTGTTTGTCTATTTTTGTTTATGAAATCAATATGTTAAACAAAAACCCTAATCCTTGAAAACAAAGAAGATCAACAATTGCAATCCAATCAACAACTGATGCATGATTTTAGGTAAAAATGTAATCTGTTCGCACAATCTCCATTCCGTTAAACAAAAACCCTAATCCACGAAAACATAGACGATCAACAATTGCAATCCGATCAACAACTGATGCATAATTTTATTTAAAAATGTAATATGTTCCCACAATCTCCATTCCGTTAAACAAAAACCCTAAACACAAAAAACAGAATGGATCTACAAAAACCTTAAATTTTAGGGAATTATAATTCTAAATAAATTATATCTTAAAGAATTAAGATAAAAATTAAATAATGGGTCAATTTGGGGTCAAATGGGTCAATTAGATTAGTTTTGGACCAATGATGGCCCAATAAGGTGTGTTTAGGGAAATGAGGGTCAGTTGGGACCAATGAGTCCCAATAAGGTGTGTATGTAACCAATAAGTTGTGTTTAGGACCAATGATGGCCCAATAAGGTGTGTTTAGGGGCAATGAAGGCCAGTTGGGACCAATGAGTCCCAATAAGGTGTGTTTAGGGGCAATGAGGGCCAGTTGGGACCAATGAGTCCCAATAAGCATGTTTAGGACCAATGATGGCCCAATAAGGTGTGTTTAAGGGAAATGAGGGTTAGTTGGGACTAATGAGTTCCAATAAGGTGTGTATGTAACCAATAAGTTGTGTTTAGGACCAATGATGACCCAATAAGGTGTGTTTAGGGGCAATGAGGGTCAGTTGGGACCAATAAGTCCCAATAAGGTGTGTATGTAGGGCTGTCCAAAAAGTTCGAAACTCGAAACTCGTTCGAACTCGCTCGAAAAATATTCGGAAAATGCTCGTTCGATTGTCGCTCACTTTAAAAATGAACCGAGCGGCTCGGTTCGATTTGTAAAACGAACCAAGTATGAGCATAGGTGCGCTCGCTCGATGCTCGCTCGAATTTATATATATACATTTAGTTATTTATTTTATATATTTTTATTATTTTTTTATCTATTTTAATTTTGTTATGTAAGGAATTAGGATTGGAGTTAAGATTTTCCATTATTCCAAAAATTCTTTGCACTTAATATTTGACTTTGGATTTAAGTTTAATATGTTAGTTTATCATCTTTGTAGCTTCCATTCTCTCTAGCCTCCTCCATTGTCATTGTTTTTATTAATCTTTGTATAATTCTTTCTTATATAGAATGTCTTTTCACAAAGAATCCAATGGTATCGAGACTTCTCATATTGAATTAAGTGATGGAGAGAGTTTTGAGTTAGTTGATGAAGTAAAAAATGAGGAAAACGTAAGTAAAGACGTTGATGCAACTAGAAAGGGAAAGCGAAAGAATAGTTCTGAAGCACATCCAAATTTTGTAACATCGAGGACATGTACAAAGGGAAAATGGTAAAAAAAAAGAAAGAGTGCATTCATTATAATTATATCAGTTCATATTAGTGTTAGTTTGTCTAATAAAATACAAACAAGACTAGTGTGTTAGTTATTGGACAAAATGTGTTAAAATTGGAAACATGGATGAAGGTGTTATGTCAGATCACCACCCACGTCACTTTCCTTTTTTTTTCTGCGACGCTCGAAATTTGCTCGGTGATCGCTCGAAAAATACTCGGATCGAAAGTCGCTCGTTCGATTTTGGATCGGTTGAAAAAATGCTCGGTTCGGTTTGGTTCGGTTTGTAAACGAACCAAACACGAGCAAAGGTCCGTTCGGTTCGGTTCGGATCGTGAACAGCCCTATGTGTATGTAACCAATAAGCATATTTAGGACCGACTATGGCCCAATAAGGTGTGTTTAGGGGAAATGAGGGTCAGTTGGGACCAATGAGTCCCAATAAGGTGTGTATGTAACCAATAAGTTGTGTTTAGGACAATGATGGCCCAATAAGATGTGTTTAGATGCAATGAGGGTCAGTTAGGACCAATGAGTCACAATAAGGTGTGTATATAACCAATAAGCATGTTTAGGACCAATGATGGCCCAATAAGGTGTGTTTAGGGGAAATGAGGGTCAGTTGGGACCAATGAGTCCTAATAAGGTGTGTATGTAACCAATAAGTTGTGTTTAGGACCAATGATGGCCCAATAAGGTGTGTTTAGGGGCAATGAGGGCCAGTTGGGACCAAGGAGTCCCAATAAGGTGTGTATATAACCAATAAGTTGTGTTTAGGACCAATGATGGCCCAATAAGGTGTGCTTAGGGGAAATGAGGGTCAGTTGGGACCAATGAGTCCTAATAAGGTGTGTATGTAACCAATAAGTTGTGTATAGGACCAATGATGGCCTAATAAGGTGTGTTTAGGGGCAATGAGGACCAGTTAGGACCAATTAGTTCCAATAAGGTGTTTATGTAACCAATAAGTTGTGTTTAGGACCAATGATGGCCCAATAAGGTGTGTTTAGGGGCAATGAGGGCCAGTTGGGACCAATAAGTCCCAATAAGGTATGTATGTAACCAATAAGCATGTTTAGGACCAATGATGACACAATAAGGTGTGTTTAGGGGAAATGAGGGTCAGTTGTGACCAATGAGTCCCGATAAGGTGTGTATGTAACTAATAAGTTGTGTTTAGGACCAATGATGGCCCAATAAGGTGTGTTTAGGGGCAATTAGGTTAGTTGGGACCAATGACTCCCAATAAGGTGTGATTAATTTTCTTTTTTCTCATTATTCAGAAAATTTCATATGTGAACACATATGAAAAATAGTTATTTCACATGCGAAACTGTCTACAATGAACCTCACCCTATGTATATATATATATATATATATATATATATATATATATAGGGGATGGATATAATGAAAACCACTTTGAGTTGGAAAAACCGTGGAAACTACCACAAAACGATTTTTTTTCTTCAATTTTTTTGTAGTGATTATATGCGTTAATACAAGCCCTATGGTGAAAAAAAATCAAAAAAACGCCAAGTAGTTTTTTTTTTTAAAATCCGAAATCTGACGTTACGTCATGTTACATATGTAACATCTGCCTGTTACATATGTAAAATGCCTTGTTACATATGTAACAAAATCTGTAAATAAATTTTTTTTTAAATCTCTAGGCGCTTTTTTATTTTTTTTCACCAAAACCATTAAAAATGAATGTAGAATCTATAAAAAAAATACATCTAAAAAAAATAACAAATTTTGAACGTCTTTTTTTGGCCGGTTAACTTCTTTTTGCAAAAAAATCGGTTTTTTTCATAAAGGGTGTTTTTTTAAGTTAGAGAGTCACCATAAAAAAATTCGGAACAAAAAATGAATTTTTTAGCTTAGTTTTCACGGTTTTTCCAACTCGGAAAGGTTTTCATTTTATCCTTCTCCTATATATATATATATATATATATATATATATATATATATTACAACACACTTAAATATATATATATATATATATATGTGTGTGTGTGTGTGTGTGTGTGTGCGTGTGTCCTGTGTGTGTGTGTCTGTGTGTGTGTGTGTTTGTGTGGTGTGTCTGTAGTACTTGACATCTTTTTTTCACGTTAGGTATACAAATTTATTAGGATACAATTATTATTAAATTTATTGCTTAATACTTCATTTTACATTTAAAGATTATTTTAAAGTTATTTTTAAAATACTATTATATCTATTTCTGGAATTAATTGAGTTTATGTTAAATCTGATAATTAAATGTTGTCACGTCCTTATTTGGTGAGATGTTTTTACTCGGATCGATCATATTAATCCCCAAATTACTTCCCACCATTTTTCAAATTTCCCCAAAATTCATTGATCAGATCCTATTCCCTCTCACCAAAATTTTATCACCAAAACGATTCATCACTATCTTTTTCCCTATCACTAAAAATTCCTCTACAGGATTCATCACACTGTCATCTTTAGGAGATCACTACCTAATTCACGTCAGTATTAATTTCAGTGTCATCTTTAGGAGATCATTTGTTTCATCTCAATTATTTCATCTAATTAATTATTTCATCGCATTTATTTCATTCTCTATTTATTTCATTTCAGGATTCATCTAGCTCCTTTAACAATGGATCATGAAGGTGAAGCATTGAAGGATCTTAATGACCATACATATAACAGTGAAGGTGAATGTAATGATGATTATTCTTCACAAGAGCGTGAAGCAGATGAAATAGATAACAATGATGATCATTATTCACAAGAGAGTGAAGATGATGTCCAAGTCAACAATGATGCCCAAGTCGACAATGATACCCAAGTCGACGACCTTCCTCCCCAAGCAAACAAGAGGGGGTTAACGCGATTGGCAAAGTGGCGTGCCAAATTTGAGAAAAATGGTGGGGAAAATGGCTATTAACATTTGATGCGCTGGGAAGGATTGGCGGGGAGCATAGACCAAATTTTCGAGTTTTATGGGAGACATTGCAAGGTCAGAGGTTGGATTGAGGTATCTACAATGTGGGAAGATGCCAAAAGAGGACAAGAACAAGATCTGGGCAAAGATTCAGGTTATGAAACAGATTAAACATTTTCTCATATTAAGTTTGTTAAGTTATTGAATTCCATATATGTGACTAAAAAATCCTATCATATGTTATTTTTTCAGCAATTATTCAAAATTGATGACTGTCGAAGGGGTCCTATAATGGTACGCCTTGGTGGGTTGCTAAGGAGTTTTAGAAGAAAGATGTTCGAGAAAAACATTCGTCTGAACCTAACAAAACCCACCGTGCTTGAGAAAGTTCCAAAGATGTATCGCGCTATTGTGAAAAAAGAAGACTGGGACAGATTTGTAGCATATACAAAATCTGAAGAATTCAAGGTTTTTATTCAATTCAAACTGTAGATTTCATTAATTGAGCTAAGTGTTAATTAATGATATTATAAATTATATATCCTTCTGTTACTGTTCTATTGGAAAGGTTGCGTCAAAGAGTGCAAAAGAGGTTCGAGCACAGTATGTTTATGATCATACAATGGCCCGGGGAGGATACGTCTATCTGAAAGAAAAACTGGTAATAAGCTAAGTGTATTACACCCAGTCATGGTTAAAAACGTGCAATGTATGTTTCAAGTCTAATATATATTATTATTATAATAAAAAGTACAAAACAAAGAAATTGCAGCTGATGATTCCCCCTCTCGAGCATTTATGTGGAGGAAAGGAAGGGTAAATAAAGAGGGAGAATACAAAACGCCTGTGGTGAAGGGCGTAGCAGATGATATAGTAAGTTTAATTGCTATATATATATACCTAATTATTTACATGTTAAAAATTAGCACCACCTCACTACATTAACTAAATTATTACTGCAGGCCGAGAATGAAACAAAAATAAATGCGGGATCCGTGACCGTAGAATCAGGAACGGATGCCCTGACATTGGTCATTGGCAAGGAAAGGGGTGGATACCTAAAAGGTATTGGGTATGGAGTGACTTCCGATGGATATTGGCAGGGTGCTCTAAAAAGGCGATCAAAAGAATGGATCGAAAAACTTGAGGCGAAACTCAAAAATAAAAAACAGTTGCGTGAGAAAAAGGATCAAGAGGTTGAGCACCTCACTGATATGGTTAAATCACAACATGAAGAAATTGATAAGTTTACGGCGTTTATGAACCGCATGATTCAAGATAAACAAGTTGATAAAGCGGTAAATTATGTAAGGGACAAATTATATATATATATATATATATATATATATATATATATATATATATATATATATATACCTATAATTAATTATATTATATACTTTACTTTTTATCAATTAATTATTATAAATTATTAAATCATTTTGTAGGTAAAGTCCGCGGAGGTGCCTCTTACTAGAACTGTGAGATCTAAAAATAGTTGTAATCAGCATTCCAATGTAAATACAACGGTAATTAAGTATTATTGTTGATATGATCCATCTCCCTTGAGTGCATATTTAATAATTAATTAACTAATTGAATTATACGTAGGACATGATCAATTTCGCGCACAATACATCGCGGAAACAATCTACTCCATCAAAGTCATTTCAAAGGTCGGCCGATAAGATACGGTTTGAAACAGTTCTGAATTTGAGTTGATCTGGAAGATTCTAGTTCATTTGAATGAACATGCGTCTCTAGTTATAGTTCATCCGGATAGTTATAGTTCATCCGGATAGTTAAAGTTCATAAGGATATGTAAAGTTCATCAGGATAGTAAAAAGTTCATCAGGATAGTTAGACTTCATCAAGATAGTTAGAGTTGATCCGGAAGATTCTAGTTCATCGGGATAATTAGAGTTCATCGAGATAGTTAAAGTTGATCCAGAAGATTCTAGTTCATCTAGATGAACATGCGTCTCTAGTTATAGTTCACCGGGTTGGTTATAGTTCATCCGGATAGTTTAAGTTCATCAGTATAGGTAAAGTTCATCAGGATAGTTAAAGTTTATCAGGATAGTTAAAGTTCATCAGGATAGTTAAAGTTCATCAGGATAGTTAGAGTTGTTCCGGAATATAACTAATATTTAACTGTTCTGGCTATGATAAGTTTGTACTTCATCCGAATGGTTATCTGGATAGTTAACTAATGTTTAGCTGGTTATGATCGATATGATTTTATTAATTAATTGAATTGTAGGTCTGTTCTACGACTGTATCACAACACACTCCTCCATCTACAACAACGTCCGGGCAAAGAAAATGGTAACTATTTTAATTTACACAATTGTGTACTTCCCTTATAACTAATTGCTATATAATCATTTAAGTAAATGATGATGTTGTCTTTAGGAGAAAAAGAGACAAATAACAGAAGCAGCAGCTGCTGCAGCCAGTACTACTGGGGCATCATAGCAGGAAGTGGTATATATATATAAATAAGGACTTGACAAATCACTTTGACGTTATTGTTAATTAATATATATGTTACTAATCAATTAATTATATGGCGTCAATTTAGGAAAAAAAATAAGAGACCTATAAAATTAGGAATACCTGCTTCTGCTAATAATGATGACATTCCTGCTGCTGTTGACCCAGAAATCTCATTAGAGGTATATATATTAGTATATTTGATAATTTATTTATTCAGTTTTTTTTACTTTAATTAATTAATTGTTAATATATATGCTATAATTAATATTATTATTATGTCACTGTTGATCAGGGGTGCAAAACTGTGGACCTGCACCTTGGGGAAAAAAGAAATATCGTGGCAAAGGCTAAATTATTCCCAGTATTAACAGATGAGATGATTCATGGAGTTCCACTACCTTCTAATTGCCGTAGAGTTTCTATTTATGAGGTTTTGAAGGAACATGGATTTTTACCACACACAGTAGAAAATATAACAACAATTAAGGAGCTTGCAGAGAAGAAAAACAGTAACTATATTATTGCATGGCCGAGGGCCAAATGATCAATGCTGATCATGATAAGAAATTAAAATCAAACGTTTGTTCCATTAATAATACAGTTAAAGTACTTGAAGAACTATTAATCGTATCCACTTTAATTAATCAGTTAACTTTAACTACATATATATATATATATATATATATATATATATATATATATATATATATAGGGTGGGGATATAATGAAAACCAAGCCCACTTTGGAAAACCTAGAAAACCAATCCCTTGGCCCTCATGCTTCCACATCACTAATAAATCATGAGTACAAAAGGGCATAATGGTCAATTCAACCATGAACACTTTCTGGATTCTGACAACCCTTTTACACACTTTCTGCAACATTCTCTCTTTTACTTTTTCAATTTCCAAGACAGATTGGTTACATATGTAACTTTGTTAAATATGTAACAGAATTTTTCACTACATGTTACATATGTAAATTCAACAGGATATGTATAACCAAACAATTTAACAAAATAAATTTTATTAATTTATAAACAAACAATTACAATCAACAATAAACGTTACAAAATGTTTTATACGAACCGGCATATCTAAAAAATTATCAAAAGAATAAACTAGCTAACAAAACATATAACTACCTAAAAAATATATATATAAAACCCTAATTATGCTTCATATCTTGATAATAATCTTCATCTTTGACGCAAAATCCTTTCACCTACGAAAAGAAAACAAATCCATTAGTTGTTGATGTTTATTATAGAAGTGTTACATATGAAACCCAAGACTTGCATATGTAAACTAGTAGTTACATATGTAAATCAACACTTAAAATATGTAAACAGTGAGTTACATATGTAAACCAAGAGTTACATATTTAACACAATTAAATTTACAATTGTGTTTTGAAACAAAGACTTACATATGTAAACAAAGACTTACATATGTAAACAAGACTTACATATGTAAGCCAAAACTTAAAATATGTAAAAAGTGAGTTACATATGTAAACCAAGAGTTATGTATTTAACACAATTAAATTTACAATTATGTTTTGAAACGAAGACTTACATATGTAAACCAAGACTTACATATGTAAAGTAACACTTAAACTAAGTAAAAAGCGAGTTACATATGTAAACCAGGAGGTACGTAATTAACACAATTAAATTTACAATTGTGTTTTGAAACAACTATTCGCTTATAAACTCTTATTAGAATCTTTGTCGCGTCGTTATGTTGTGTACTAGAAGTGTTACATATGAAACCCAAAGACTTACATACGTAAGCCAATAGTTAAATATGTAAACCAACACTTAAAATATGTAACAAAACTTATATATGTAAACCAGTAGTTACATATGTAAAACAACACTTAAAATATGTAAACAGTGAGTTACATATGTAAACCAAGAGTTACATATTTAATACGATTAAATTTACAATTGTGTTTTGAAACAACTATTCGTTTATGAACTCTTATTAGAATCTTTAACGCGCCGTAGTGTTGTGTACTAGAAGTGTCACATATGAAAACCAAGACTTATATATGTAAACCAATAGTTACATATGTAAACCAATAGTTACATATGTAAACCAACACTTAAAAAATGTAAACAACGAGTTACATATGTAAACCAAGAGTTACATATTATTATATAATACAATAAAAATTGAGGATGAATAGTATACTTTTCTTTTCTTTGAAATTGACCACACTATTCTCTTTCATTGTCACTTTCAATCCCACTTTTCTTTTTTATTTACACATTTAGTCCTCTTATGTGTCCTATGTTTTTCGCTGCCACGGCATAGAGAGAGAGACGTGTACGTACGCCCTCAAATACCCAGCTTTCACTTTCTCTCCTTCCTTTCTCCGTCCGATAAAGTTCTCGCCGGTGGTTCTTCGTTCAATCAAGTTGTCATCAGTTAAGCATCGCGAGGTTCGATTTTCGTTTCTTTTTATGATTTTCGTTAAGTTTTGCCGTGTAATAGTTGTGATCAGAATCGTTGGTGATTACGTAGCAGATCAGCGACGGTATGGTTCCGATTTCCGGATGCTCACCTCCCTTACCGTCCATCCATGGTAAGATATCAAGTTGTCGAGCATTCTTTTGTCTGTTAACTTTCGATCCTTTGTTGCATGTCTAGATCTCGCTTCCGATTCGCAAATCTGGGTTAAGATCTATTCTTTGTGCGTAAAATTCAGGTAAAGACTCAATGTGTACCGGCGTTCATCTTTTTCTTTCCCGTTTAATTGATTATTGTGCTTATTGCTTTTGATGGTGCTTAATTTTACATGTTTTCAGTGGCCAAATCTTCAGATGAAAAGAAATCCAGGATTAGCAGATCGATTCGTTGTTCAGGTAATTAAAATCGATTATGTACTTTATTAAGATTCTTCCTGCTCATTTCCCCTAATCCTCCTCAGGTATGCTTTTTCTCCTAAGTATCTATTAGGTTTATGTTTTTCATCTACAGCAGCTATAAAATTCGAATTTGTATCATGGTATTTGTCATGATGTTTTGCAATGTTTCCTTTTGTTAACAAATTTTTGTAAACAAATTTGAAGTCTTTATATGTATGTGTTTATATAATGTGAAATTGGTACTTCATATGCAAAATGAGTTCGTTTGGATTGAAAGATACTACAAGAGGGGGTTTCAAGTAATCAAAGGTAAAAGTAGCTGACGTTCGATTCAAATGGATGGAAGTTTTGGAGGTAGTAGTAATAGACTCACTGAGCTAATTTCATACTTGCTTTCCTTTGGTTTCTAATTATTTTATTCCAGTCTAAAGTCTTGGACGGTGAATTTAGTCGCCGGTGTATGCATATTTACCTCTACTAAGAATCATATTTGCAGGTAAAAAGGTATGGAGATCTGCTTTTATATTCTTCTATTTCAACATGATTTCATTATAAGAGTCATGACATTGTGCCATTGTTACCCCAAAATTATTTATTGCTTCACGTGAAACAATATAGAATGCAACAAATACTAATGGATGTTATACCAGTACATGGTTTAGCTTAGTGTTGTGATGTTTTTAAAATTTATTAGCTTCCTACTGACATAAAAATGCGGTTTTCGTATTTTGGTGCTCTTGAATAAAAACCTGATATCTAAAGTCTGTTATGCAGCGAGCACCTGATAGAATTCACGTTATGGGAACATATGGCATTCAAATACGAAGGCCAAATACATGTTGGCAAGGTGATCGCGATAACATCTGCACACATAACAGAATTTGATGGTATGTCTTCGAATCCATTTTAGAGATGACATATGACTAAGGTATTATCTTAGACAAACTTTATGTCATGTAATTAAATATGTTCTGATGAGAATTAAGTATATAATAAACTTAGGCAATATTAATTTCACTAAATACTGTACATAAATTAGTTGTAAAGACATCTTTCTATTGATATTTATAAAATATGGGGTGCATACTGTCTATATATGAACAGCTCCATGTCATTGGAGACCCATTTGTGTTTACAAATTGGTTTTTTGTAGACACTATGGTTGTCACCAAATTTGTTGACTTTATTCTTCAAAACATGGAGTTGGTTATGTATGTTAGGTTGTGTTGTGTTATGGATTAGAACAAAATTCACATTTGCAGCCTGCTTCAAATTTCTAGCCAATTTTTAGGTTTTTTAACGTCGTTGACTTTTCTGGTCAACATAGGCAACTTTTAGGTAAATTTCATACTTTGGGATGTGCAAATTTTTTGTTGTATAGTATTTGAACTGTAGACATAACAGTAGTTGAGATTACGTTCTAATAGAGAGCTAAACTTCACTGAAAATACATAAACTTTTTGTAAACCTATACTAATATCAAATGGAAATTACAGGTTAATCCTATATAAACTTATACCGAGTTACAGTTCAGATTTTCACGTTAAAAAATGGTTGTTAATAATTAAGACAAATCTATGTGGTGAAAGGCATTTTAGACTTTGATAGATAATCAAACAGTTTCTTACTTGGCTATTGGTTTGCTATTTTCTTATAGATGACATTGATAATGTATTAATCTAATGACTCATATCCCCATAAGTAGACGGGTAAAACAAAACTGAAGTGCTGCAGGTAATCAATTTGTATAATGTAATATATTTACTTTTTATTTACATAGTAGTTAGTCAAGTTTACCTAATAAATTAGTCTTATTATGGTTAGTAATTTGATATTCTGTATAAAGACATTTTTGGAAAACAAAGTCACCTTTATGTCGACTAGAAATTAGTCATTATGAGCAAAAGGAAGATCGAGTTCCATGTTACTACGTGCAGATTATGCAAGTCTTAAAGCAAAATGTGTTGCAGCGATACTGCAACAACCATAAGACACTGATGCGTTTAATTGTTTGTTGATCCTTTTTGTATTACAGAAATCGGATATTGTTGTTCCTTTTTGTATTACAGAATTCAGATATGGATGGCTTTTAGATGACAATTTATGGTTTATTGATGTTCTGTTACGTTTGTTTATTACATTAGGGCGCTCATGGTTTCTTCATCCACACATCTTTTTCCCGCCATTCAGGTACTATGAATATGATTCTATTTATTTTCGTATTGTTTTTACAAGCTTAAATCAAGAGTGTTAATACAAACTGTTTACATTTTGGCCTATTACTACGAACAGTTTGTTTGACTACATTCACAGTTTATACTCAGCCTCATTGTGTTTAGCCTATTACTACAAACAGTTTGTTTGACTACATGCTTAAATCGGATAGAGAATTTGATCTTAAGTTAACAAATTCCTACAGACAGTTAGCGTCCTCATTATGTTTACATGTGTAGCTATTTTATCCTTTTTGGTTATAATGGATGTCCTATTTTACTTCTTTCTTTGAGCTCTTTATTTTTTCCCTTCCCTTATAATTGGTGGATTTACTTTTATTATTTTCCAGATTTTATGTCCTAAGAAGCAACACTATTAATTAACCCTGAATGTAGTCAAACAAACTGTTTTGAACATTGTAGCCTCTATGAAATAGATTTTAAGCACCTATCTTCATTTCTACTTTTGCCATTTTGTCGTCTCATTTTCACAGTTAAAAGAAAAGGTAAATTCTGAAGTTTTTTTTAATATTTAGTATTTATATGCTTTAATCATCCTCATTGATCAGCTACAATTTACATGTTTAATTTTTAAGCCGCTTTGAAGGTCTTTTTGAATTTAAAGATTATGTTGAATTCCTCATTTTGTTTAGATGTGTTGCTATTTTCTTCTTTTCCTTATAGTTGTGCACGGGTTGCTAATAAGATTTTGTTGGCTAATGTTTGCAGTTCTCCCGACGTTTTGCTATGGGTGTTGTGGGTCAGTGGAAGGGTTGGTGCAAAGGGTAGTTTGTTTACTTTTATTTGTAGGTTTGTTACTACCATCTTTTATTATATGCTTCTACAATTATTTAAGTACATAAGGTATTTTCCAACATATTATTCTGCTTTTCTTTAGATCTATAAGCATGTATTGTGTCAATGCCAACATCAATGGACGAGACATCTATACTATCTGTCATGTTCTTCAATGACGTTATGTCAGATTTTCTTAGCATTAACGGGTGGCCCGCCGCAACGCGCGGGCAGGTCACCATCTCGTTTAACACAATTAAATTTACTTTTGTGTTTTGAAACAACTATTCGTTTATGAACTCTTATTAGAATCTTTGTTGAGCCATTATGTTGTGTACTAGAAGTGTTACATATGAAACCCAAGACTTACATATGTAAACAAATAGTTACATATATAAAACCAACACTTAAAATAAGTAAAACAGTGAGTTACATATGTAAACCAAGAGTTACATACTTAAACCAAGGCTTAAAATATGTAAAACAGTGAGTTACATATGTAACCTTGGAATTATATATGTAATTCACTACAACATAAAAGCATAAAACATGCATACAAACATCAGAAAATACTGAAAACACATCAGAGTCAAACGTATAAAGCTTACACATGTAGAAAAAATAATCCATTTTAATAGATTACTCTATAGATTTATATAATGGTTAACTAGGTATAATAAACATTTTATTAAAAAACTTGCATAAAAACGAGAACGAGAAAAGATATAACAAAGAAGAAAAGCTATAAGAAAAATAAAATTTTTGACATTAAAAGCCAAATAAAGATAAAAGAAAACTAACCATTTGAATATTAAAAGGCTAATTAGTACTGACAAAGCAAAGTATCATCACACCAAACCCATTTTTCTTTTATTATTTTTCTTTTTTCATTTATTATTCTCATCTTCTTCTCCATCCATATCAAACTAGATGGTGAAGAGGAACAAGTACCTTTGTTTTTGAGTTTCGAACTAGATGGTGAAGCAAGACGGTCCGATGACGTTAGTGATGGTGGTGGGTTTCTCAGATCTTGAGTTCCATGGTGGAAGCTTATAAAATTGTTGTGGGTTTTGAAAGAACTAAGAACCCCATTTTCTCAATGTAGCAGATCGGCGCCGACGATGGTGGTTGTTGACGCTACAAGTGTTGCGCCACCTCGAGAAAGTTGTGATGACGGTGTTTAGCGGCAGTAAAGGAGCAGATCTGCGACATGGTGGGTTAAAAACCCCAAATCCGTGAAGTCTCAGGTGGGGGTTAGCGATAAACAGCGGTTTGCATCTCTTAAACACATATAACCGGTGGCGGAGGTGGTAATGGTGGTGGCGAAGGTGGTAATGGTAGTGGCGGAGTTGGTAATGGTGGTGCCGGAGGTGGTAATGGTGGAGGTAGAAAGTTATGGTAGAGAGAAGAACTTGTAGGATGAAATGAAAATGAGAAAGATGGTTGGAGAAAAATATATATTAATCAAAATGAAAAATAAATTATAGATGTGAAATGATAGGAGATGGTAAGTTCTCTGCAAAACGCAAAAAGAGAAAAGTCATCTTTTTCATTTCCAAATCTACCCTTTTGTCATAAAAGACAAAATTGACAGTCAATTAAAAAAAAGAAAAATGAGACAAAAATTCACAACCTTTAGATGAGTTGATCCAAGGGTTAAGAAGGGGTTTCTTAAGTTTTCCAAACTCAATGAGGTTTTCATTTTATCCTTCCTCTATATATATATATATATACAAGTCTTTTGGACCCGTGCGATGCACGACTGTATTAAAAAAAACAAATAATAAAATAATAAACAAATAAATCAACAACATGCAATAATATAATCGAAGATTCAAACCAAAAGAACAATAATAAATTCATCGAAAGATACCTGCAGGTCTTCAAACAACCAAGTACAGATCTGACTATTTGGTGTCTGCGAAATCGGATGTTTAACCCTACCCAAATCAGTAAAAATCGAATTCAATTGAGCAACTAAAATTGTAAATGAAGAAAATAAGTTTTAAAGTTGATGATTTTTTGCAATTAACTATTATGTACAAAAATATCATGTTTTCAACCCCTTCAACTTTCAACAAACAAAATTACATTTTACCATCATATCATCACTTGAAAGTTGATGACTTTTTTACATAATACTAATCTGTACTGGACTGATGCAAAGGTGAAGAAGTTAGGGACACATAAAGAGAAAAATATTTGTATGTCTAAGCCTTTTCAATTTTTGTTAAATAAACATTTAAAAAAATAGTTACATGACAATTATCACTTTACACCAACTCTCAAATTATAAGCTAAAATTAATAAAATTTACCTCATGTCTAAATGATAAGATCACATCATCTCAAAATCTCTTGATATGCAAATATCATGACTGAATATGGCACACACCAACATCGATCACATTTTAAATCGTCATTGGTACC
>JBCNJP010000008.1:58731297-58733797 GCA_039602395.1 Deinandra increscens subsp. villosa | reverse complement strand
TTCGCAACGAGGTTGTTCACAATGGTAATGATCTAGGAAACTTTGATTTATTTGATTCGATTGTTAGGATATCTTATAATTGGTTATCCTCTAGGAACAAACGTTTTATTATGTCGTCGAGCAATTGGCTTGATAACCCTCTTTTGTATTTGTAATTGTTGCTTGTTCGGTTAGGTTTTTCTAACCGGCTCGCTTTGTTTATAAAATTTCTTTGTTGTTCAAAAAAAAAATAATTGCTTGATTATATATATATATGAAAAACAAATAATACCAAAAGCCACACTTTTTATATTTTAACGTGGCCGTTGCCACCATTTGGCCACGCATATTGGGACAAAAAATCTGATTTCAACTACCATTTGGCCATTTATTTTTTAATATATGTGGCTAAAACACAAATATACGTGGCCATATAATACCAAAGGCTACGCTTTTTATATTTTAGTGTGGCCGTTGTCACCCTTTGGCCACGCGTATTGGGACAAAATGTATGATTTCAGCAACCCATTTGGCCACGTTTTTTTATAACATATGTGGCTAAAACACAAATATATGTGACCATATAATACCAAAGTTCACGCTATTAATATTTTAACGTGGCCGTTGCCACCCTTTGGCCACGCGTATTCGGACAAAAATTATAATTTCAGCAACCCATTTGGCTACGTTTTTTATAACATATGTGCCTAAAACACAAATATACGTGACTATATAATACCAAAGGCCACACTTCTAATGTTTTAACGTGGTCGTTGACACCCTTTGGTCATGCGTATTGAGACAAAATGTATGATTTCAGCAATCATTTGGCCACGTATTTTTATAATGTATATGACTAAAACACAAATATGATTGAAGTTGGTAGGAAATGTGTAGTAAAACTTAAGAGTTCTACAAACTTCCGACAAATGAGAATATATTATTAGTTTTTCTTTGTTGGATTAATATACTTTTTTTAGAAGCTAAATTGTAGGCCATTTGCGTGAACCGTTTTTTTGTTAGCTACATATTAGCGATAATTGTTTTTTCGTTGCTATGTTTGTAGGAGCTTTGTATGAAAAGTTAGGGTGTTTTTGTTTGTTAGGAGATCGTAGTTATTTTGTGGACAAACTATTTTGTGAGAATATTGTGGGAAATTTTGTAGGAAATATGTCTATTTTTCTAGTAGTGAGCTTGATGCTTTCAAATAAAAAAATATCATTTAAATTTCAAAGAAGACAATTTTCCCTTATTGTATCTTTCGTAATGACGGTGAATAAAAGTCAGAGTTAGACGCTCTCTAAGATTTGTTTTTTTTTAAGGCACCCGGTGTTTCACATGGTTAGTTATATGTCATATATTTAGGGTTACAAGCAAAAAAATGCCTAAAACTTTTAAGACGAGGATGGTAATCTTACCAACAAAATATCAAAGGTTGCATACAAAGAATTCTTGAGAGATTTATAAAAGATAAAAGTTTTTCACATCAAATATATCGTAAACTTATCTGCCTAAAAAGATAACACCACACTTAACTTATATATGTTTCGTTATACTTGTTTAAGTAACCCGTGTGTCACACGTGTTACAAACCTAATGGTTTAATATATATCTATACTATATATAATAAATTTTAGATGAACATAAATGTCTTTTTACTTTTCCTTTTAAGAGATTAAGAGCTATTATTATCCTTTACAAAACTGGTTTTTGGGTGTTTTTTTTCTGGTTTTATTATCTCATTAAATATATTTTAATGCATTATTATATTTTAATTTGGTTTTAAATGACATTAAACAAATGAAATTCTGTTAAGGCTTTTAGTAGTTTTGTCATTCTTTTAAATTATGCTAATCTTTCATTAAATGAGTGTCAAGGATTATTTGGTGTTGGCCTCTTTAAGATGGAATGGAATTGTTGGTACCAGGATGTTTAATTTTAAATTATTATTTTTATGACTGATATTTTTTTATTCGTGTGTTATTTTCTTGCACCAGGGGTAGTTGATAATTTTAATAGTAAATTATGATTTACTTGAGATGTGTAAAGTTTATGACGTAGTTTTTTTTATGTATGTAGTTATAAAGTGAATTATAACCCGAATGTGTTTTAGAGATAATGACTTAAAGCTGTGTTTGGCGCACTAGCTGAAAAATTAGTTGCTAGCTGATAAGTTGGTTGCTAGCTGATAAGTTGGCTACTAGCTGACAAACTATAAGCTAGCTTATAAGCAACTGATAAAAAATAACGTTTGATAAAAATTAGCTGATAAACTAGTGGAAATATATATATATGACATAAAAATACATGTGTATAAATAAATTAAAATTAAAAAACAAAATATAAATAATTAGTTTGGGAATGGTAAAACTAAAAATATTATAAAAACTAGTTGAAACGTTACTCTAACTAACTTTTTAAAAACTAGCTTATACGCTAATTTATGACGCGTCAAACACGACCTTATTTGAACTTCTGAGAGTCTATAAATAAATATCAAATACCATGAATTGTATTTCAA
>JBCNJP010000008.1:58687976-58730797 GCA_039602395.1 Deinandra increscens subsp. villosa | reverse complement strand
TCACACCCCGGTCAACGGTTTCGGGTGTGAGCGAGAATGGAATCATAGTCGAGGATACATAGAACACTTCTAATAATTTAAAAACTTCATAAAACATTAATTCATTTCATTGCAGCGGAAAAGATAGTGGAAACATTAATGTCTTACAATTTAAAAACATAAGTCTTAAACGATTATTAAAAGCATAAAACGGTTAAGTTGGATAGTCGGGACTATGACTCCAAGGACAGGTCCGATAGCATTTGTAAGCCCCATTTGCATGTCTTCAGAAAGTCTTGTCAATTACCTAAGAAATCATGAATATAAAACGGGTCAACATAAAGTTGGTGAGGTTCACAGGTTTAGGACTCGATAGTTAAACAGTTGTAAAACAGTTTCGGTATACTTAAATATTATCAGGGTTTATTGTTGTGGTTGTATGATCTCACCTGAACTTTGATTTCAAATACTAACGGTTTACCCACCCGGCATCTCTTGCCCAGAGATGTTAAACAGAGCAGAATAACTGACGTGTACCCCCAGACAATCCGGAGTCAGAACTGGAGCTACCAGTTAGGGTAGGGTTGTCAACCCAAATAGATCTATTCACTAGCTATCGTTTCATACAGAACTAATTGAAATCAATTAATGATGGGATTTTCGGTTGTACAAACGTTTATAACGATAATGTACCAAGTTGGGCAATCAGTAAGAGAACAAGTAGTCATACGGCTAACAAGTAAACCATAATATTAAGTAAAAAGCATTTAATCAGTTTTCATGATTTCTCCCCCAAGTATAAAACAATTAAAAAGGAAAAGGGGCCGTGAAACTCACTGGTTCAGCAGGTAATCGGAAAATAAGCAGTGAAGGACGGTAGCACGTAACGTCCTAAATCATTTAATAAACATATGTATAAGGTCTATGATCATTTGAGTAACATAAGTCACCCAAGTGATACCGGTCAAGTCTTGACGATTTAATCCGTTTAAATACGTTTGAAAACCCGTTAACTTGTATTTATTGAACAAACACAATCGGTGATGATTTATATTTATGTTAAATAAATATAATCTAAGAATAATCATTTTCAACAATTCAACCAAGTTTTGAACATTGAGTTTAAAGGAATAATAATGTTTTATTATTATTTTCACAAGTTCGCATAATTATTTTAAGTAAATAATTACATATTTGATTTGTTAATCTGCAAGTTATAATTATATTAAATAATTAAGATTAACAATACTTTGGTGGATAAAACGTATATCATTAGAAAATAATTATTTGTCAAAAATAATTATTAAACGTTTGTCTTTAAAACATAAATCTTTAAAGAAATTATTCGAAGTTTTTAACATTTAATCATTTATATTTCGAAAGCGTTTAATATTTCATTTTCATGAAATATATGTTTCTCAAAATATCTTAACGACGCTTGGATTTATATAACGTTTGATTTATTAAAACATTACGTCGTTTTAATAAAAATAAGACAAGTTTTATGTTTTCGCGTATATCGCCGTGCGGTCCCGGTTTTATTACTACGCATCGTATTATTTATTTTAATTACTTTGATTCCTCAAAGTAATGAAATAAATCCATGAAAACTTTTAAGTCTTTATTTGTCTTGATAAATTTTTATAAAATTTCTTTTATAAAATGTCTATTTTTAGCAAGTTTTAGAAAGGTTAAAACTTGTAATAAATCCAAGTGTTTATGTCAAGTTAATCATTTGACATAAATATTATTCTTACTAAATCTAGCAAGAATTTAATATATTCCTTTTGTAACATATTAAATATGTTACATGACTATTTTAAGAAATATGTTCTTTTTGTTTTTAACATGTTTATAACACATTTAATGTGTTAGTTTTTCCAAATCAAGAAATATTCTTTTGTTTTAGTCATAGGTTACATATGTAACTTTTAATCATTTCATCTTGTTTTAATATTGTTTTAACATGTAACACATATAAACATAAATAACAATCAACTAACACATTGGTGTTAGGACTTTATAAATGTAAATAAACAATCAACTAACACATTGGTGTTAGGACATTATAAATAAACAATCAACTAACACTTATACATGTGTTAGGAACAAGAATTAAATATTAACAAGTAATATTAGTTAGTCTTTTTAATTCAAGGTTAAGTAAATTGCATATGAGTAATCACGATGATCTTAGGTGCACTTGAATACTTTCAATAGATTTCTTCAAGTGTTTCACCCCATTCTCTTGGCTATTTTAAGTTCCTAGAACACCATGAGAATGTTTGAAGACCATAAAGGAGAATGGGGGTTTAAGAAGAGAGATTTTGATGATTAACTCAATATGCAAGTGTTAGATTTACATTTTATTAATTTATGAAGGGGCTTGGGTTTGCAAACAACTAACTAAGAAATCCTTGGATTTCCTTAGATCTAGGTGCACTTGAGCTACTAGCCATAAGGTTTCACTAAGTGTTTCACCATCTTGGATCTTTGAACGAAATGGAGGTTAAGAGAGAGTTGTGTTAGTTGTTGCAAGCAAGCATTCCAAGATAGATTTATATGAACATTTTGATCTAGATTTCATGAGTGTTAATGTGTTTAGGTTGTCAAGACTTGAGAGGTTGATCATGGGTGATAACATGATAGAGAAATATAGAGGAAAAGGTGGTAGGAGACTCACAATGGATGTGAGCTTAAAACCGAGAAAAAGGAAGGAGGGTGACGGCTTTCGGTGGTGGTTGGCGGGGCTGTGGCGGCTCCGGCAGGTGGCTGGTCGGCGGAGCAGGTGGCTCGGCGGCGGCGGCAGCCGGAGGTGGTGGTGGTGGCCGGTTCTTGTAGAGGAGACAAGAAAGAGAGATGGTTGTGTTGGTGCAAGGGAGACAAGGGGCTTAGCCTCCCTTTTATAGGCTAGATTAAGGTAATTACCCAATGTATAATAGTGTGTTGTCAAGCCCTTATCATCTCTAGCTTTCCTTAATTAGATTTTATAAGTTTTATAAAAGTCTTGGGACTTTTATAAAATATAAGGGACTAGGAGTTTATAAAAAAATATAACTTTTTAAAATAACATCCAAGTAGATTTATTCCAAGTGAATGGTGATTTTTATTTTTATAAACATTGCAAGTCCAAGTTTTATAAAAATATTAGTGGTTAAAGATTTTGTTAAGTTTTATAAAACTAGTGGGCTTAACAAATAATTAAATTTGTTTGTGATTTGGGCCAAAGCCCAAATGTAATTGAGGTGGGAATGGGCCGAGGCCCATTCGGTTTGTATAAATGGGACGGGCCGAAGCCCAAACGAAATCCGAGGGGGTTTGGGCCGGTTTGGGTTGGTGTGGGCCGCGGAGAAAGAAAGAAGAGGGGATTGGGCAGGTTTCGGCCCAAGGTGATACGGGTCGTGGTTCGGGTTTCCGGGTTGACGGATTCGCTCGTTACGTCGAGGTGAACCTTCGGTTTAGTTTTCGGGTCGATCCGGACATTTTTGGGCTTATTGGGCTTACCGGGCCCAATTGGCTAAACGGTTTGGAAATTGGCTAAGTCTTGACAACGTAACACTTCGTATTCGTTTTAAGTTCATGAAATGACTTATTAGTTTGAATCAGTTTGATAAAATATAAAAAGTTCCATTTTATATTTACTTTTCTTATTATTGGAATTCCACCGTTAATATACGAAGGACGCATTATTTTACGTACGTATATATTTTAGTTAGAAGTGGAATTGAAGTCGGTTAATCATTTAACTATCACAGTTAATCATGTATTAAAGCAGTAATTCACATAATTATCATGTAATTAAAAGTCAACGAAAGTCAACGGAGAGAGGTTTGACCTGATTTTTGGACCGGTTGTCACAGTAGTCCACTGGTGTCGGGCCCTCTGGTGATGGAGTATACTCTACACTTGCTTCCTCACTGGAATCGGCAACGCAAATAACCTCTTTCGAAGTCATCTCTGCGAAAATTTTCCAAGAGGAAACAGTGATCAGTAATCATCATAGAGGTATAAAAACTAAAGTAAGGAAGTAAAGCATAATTAACACGTAAGCTATCATAGGTAAACATATTGAAGGTAATGGTCTTGCATGCAAAGGGTCACTTCGGAGTGGGTTATAGTCCAGGTTCAGTTTTGTTTTGTTTGTTTATCCTGGTTCGCTATAACCACGGCTCTGATACCAATCTGTCACACCCCGGTCAACGGTTTCGGGTGTGAGGGAGAATGGAATCATAGTCGAGGATACATAGAACAACTTCTAATAAATTAAAACTTCATAAAACATTACTTCATTTCATTGCAGCGGAAAAGATAGTGGGAACGATAATGTCTTACAATTTGAAAACGATAAGTCTTAAATTAATATTAAAAGCATAAATCGGTTTATTTGGATAGTCGGGACCATGACTCCGAAAGCAGGTCCGATAGCGTACATAAGCCCCCATTTGCATGTCTTCATGAGTTGCGTCAATTACCTAGGAAATCATGAGTTTAAAAGGTCAACATAAAGTTGGTGAGGTTCACAGGTTTAAGACTCACAGTTTAATCATTGTAAAACAGTTTTCAGTATACTTAAATATTACGTTGGTTTACCGTTGTGGTTGCATGATCTCACCTGAACCTTGATTTCAAATACTAACGGTTTACCCATCCAGCATCTCTTGCCCAGAGATGTTAAACAGAGCAGAATAACTGACGTGTACCCCCAGACAATCCGGAGTCAGAACTGGAGCTACCAGTTAGGGTAGGGTTGTCAACCCAAATAGATCTATTCACTAGCTATCGTTTCGTACAGAACTAATTGAAATCAATTAATGGTGGGATTACGGTTGTACAAACGTTTATAACGATAATGTACCAAGTTGGACAATCAGTAAGAGAACAAGTAGTCATACGGCTAACAGATAAACCATAATATTAAGTAAAAAGCATTTATCAGATTTCATGATTTCTCCCCCAAAGTATAAAACAGTTAAAAGGAAAAGGGGCCGTGAAACTCACTGAATCAGCAGATAAGCGGTAAATAAGCAGTGAAGGAACGGTAGCACGTAATGTCCTAAATCATTAAATAAACATATGCATAAGGTCCTATGATCATTTGAGTAACAAAAGTCACCCACGTGATACCGGTTAAATCTTGACGTTTTAATCCGTTTGTATCTTTGAAAACCCGTTAACTTGTATTGAAGCTGGAGCAAGTTGTGAGAAGTGTGCCAGTATTCTTCCACTTAATTATTAAAATTGGCACTATTTATTTCCAAAATACCACCATATTTTATTAGTTTAATAGTCACCACCTCCTGTTTTCTATTTCTTTTCTACTTCAAATCCATTATTTTTTTCTCACATTAGTTAGCACAAACTGATTAGTTGTTGCTTCAAACCATTCTACCACCACCTTTTCCACCCTAATGTGTTAAGCTCAAGCTCGTCTCTTAAAGATGAGAATTCTCACTCCGTCCATGCCCAAACATTCCGAATGCAAATTAAGCTCCTCAAGTTTTGTCTATATTGATGATTTAGCTAGTGGACAAACATAACCAACTTATGTACCTTAGTCTATTGTTGATCGTACATTTTCAACATACAATTGCATTTAGTATTAGGTTATGTATAGTCATGAATTCTCTTTCTTGAGTAAAATCTGACATGTGGCATCTTAGTTTGTAATGAACTACATGACTAAAACTCTAAGGCTAAGTGTAGTGGATAAGGCCACATAAGGCCCTAAATGGGGCATTATCTGCCATGTGGACGATGACTGGACAAGGGGCTTTATGGGGCTTTATGGTGTAGTGGATAAAGCCCCATAAGGCCCTACCATCATTACTTAATTATTAATTTTTTTAAACTTTTTTTTTAAAACTACTTACATTTTAAAAAATAAAAGGTTACAAATAAAAATAAAAACACGATACAACTAAAACAAAAGACGATAAAATTAAAAAAAAAACTAATCATCGGCTTGCACATCGTCGTAGTCTTCTTCATTTTCTTCACCTCCACCCTCTTCTTCATGTTGCACAACCGGTTCGGGCACGTAGTTATGTGGCCTAAAGGTCCAACTGTGTTCAACCAAATTGGCTTTTAGAGAGTTGTGTATCTCTCTTGAACGCGATGTAGTTTTGAAGTCGCTTCTCATCCATCGCAGGGGGCATCACTTGGATATGTTCGGGACGAAAGTCGGCACATATCGCATGACCCTTATCCTCTTTGTTCATGTTATGCATGAGGATAATTGCGTGCATACAATCCTCCATCTTATCCTTCGTCCACAATCGACAAGGATTTTTAAGAAAGTGCCATTTCTTTTTGAGATTTCCAAAACAACACTCGACGTCCTTCCGAGCCGCTTCTTGAACCCTCTTGAAATATCGTCGTTTCTCATAAATTGGGTCTTTGAAGGTCTTCACAATCATTGAGTACTCTGGATATATCCCGTCACCCAAAACATATCCATGTGGGTAGTAGGTTCCATTCGCGTAAAACCCAATCTTCACCATCTTATCGGATATGTAATCCTCAATCACAGAAGAACCTTCCAAGACGTTGATGTCATTAAGGGACCCCGCGACACCACATTTGGCGTACCAAATCCAACGATCGTTTGAGCATACGGCCTGCAGAATAACGATGGACCTTTCTGATCACCCCTCGTGTGATGTCCTCGCCATTCAACTGGATAATTATCCCAAGGCCAATGCATGCAATCTATACTTCCAATCATGCCAGGTAAACCATGAACTTCTTCGTGGCAATCGTATAGATTTTGCATGTCGTTCCAAGTTGGTTTTCTCAAATACCGCGTCGTGTACAAGTCGGCAAGACCTTTGCAAAATTCCTCCACCGTGTCTCTGGTTGTCTTCTCGGCCATCTTTAAATACTCATCGTTGATATCCTTAGTGTTGTCGAACGCAAGAATTTTTATCGCCGACGTACACTTTTGAATGAAAGTGAACCCAAGCTTTGCAGTGGCGTCGTACCGTTGCCTAAAATACGGTGAATGTTCTTCCAGATCCTTGGCTATACGCAAAAATAACCGTTTGGATATTCGAAACCGAGTTTTGAACATCTCGTCGGTGTAGAGCGGGTTGTCACCAAAATAGTCGGCCATCAACCTATCGTTGGCCGCATTACGATCACGTTCAAGATGTCTCTGCCTAATAACCGGGCGTGGTACCGGCTCGTCAAAAAGTTGAATTGCGGCGGAAACAACCTCGTCTTCTTCATCATCGTAGTAACCGAATAGAGTGGAGGAAGAGGGAGAGCCCATTTTTTTAAAGAAAATGTGAGGATTGAGAGAGAATGAGAGGATTGAGTGGTTGAGTTTAAAAAATTAATGGAGTTATATATATATAGTGTGAGATTTATAGAAAATTTGGGGGAAAAAAATAAAGGTAGCCGTTGATATAGCCGTTCAACGGCTATATCTCAAACATTCTCCCCCCTTTCAAGCGTTATCAGCCTCACACCCCTTTCCGATTTTCTCCTGATAACGCCCCATAACGCCCCTGCGTAGTGGGGGTGGGCGTTATGGGGGGCGTTATGGGTGCTTTTTGGGCCCAGTAACGCCCCATTACGGATAGCCTAAAAGGGATGTAGTCATGGAGCCACTCTTAATCATTACATAATTATAAATTTTTTAATAAACAAATTAACTAACATAATTTTATTTAATAAATAAAAGAAATACATAACTTAATTAAAAGATATTTAAAATATAAGAAAAAAAACAATCTTAAAAAATAAACAAATAAACTAAACATAATTTCATTAAATAAAAACTAATTACATAATTTGATTTTAAAGAAAATTTAAAAAAACAAAAAATATATTTCATTTAAATATTTCGAAAGGTCTAACTTAATAAACGGTCTTCCATATAACCATTCATATGCGATAACAGATTCTTTGATATCACCCTTATCATGATCTTAGTCCGGATCTCTCAACATGTTCATCCGTCTTGTGTATATTTTGTTAAACTTTAGAATAACCGAGAGTAATCTTTTCCATTTCGCTTTCAGCTCATTCAATGTACGGTTTGGTGATATGGGTTTATCGTGAAACCCCATAGTGTAGTCATACATTAATTCACGTATACGCTTCTCGTCATATAATTCAATTCCGTGATCCCAGTAAGCTTCACATTCAACACCATTGGGATCAATTATCCTTGTCTCCTCCTTAACTTCCATTATATAAACGATGAACTCGAACTCATCATCTTCAGTCCACCAATTTGACATTGTTGGTAGAATAATTTAAAAGATTTACGAGAGAAAGATTTGAGAGAGAGAGTAGAAGATTTATGTGGTAAAAATGTAAAAAAATGATGAGTTTTGTAAAGGATAAAAAGAAAAAAAATAAATATAAAATCTACCGTTTTTCAACAATAGAATTTTAAAAATTAAAAATCACTCGGCGCTATAACTATAACTATAACGCAGTCTCAAATTTTAACCATCAGAGCGCCCCGAGGGCAGTGTGAGGGGCACTATGGGGATGCTCTGTGGGTAATTCACGCCCACTACACATGGCCATAGTAACAACACCTAGATATACAAATCTGGATGGTCCAGATCTGTCCCAAACACCATGCACTTTCATGCAATGATGTTACTAATATCATATATACAATATATATACATATAAGTAAATATATACCCTTTATCTAAACACAACTTGTATTGTTTGAGTGTTAGCTCTTATACCTGTTTTATACAAACCCCTCTACACTTCTCCCTCTATCTCTCACTCACTATCTCTCTCTCTATCTATCTATCTATCTCTCTTTATATATATATATATATATATATATATATATATATATATATATATATATATATATATAGGGCATGGTTATGGAGAAAACTCCATCCACTTGAGAAAACTTTGCAAACCCATCTAAGGGTTGAGAATCAACCACATCATCTTATCTTCTACAACCCATAAGGGCAATTTAGACTTTTACTCTTTCTGTAAAGGTAACTCCTCTTTTGTTTGTATCAGGGAGCATAGCAAAAGGCAAAAAGAAGATAATTCAATTCACTTTTGTCCCTTTCTTTCTGACATTCTTTTTCTCTCTCATCTCTCTTGTTTTCTATCTTCTCTCTCCTCTCTCCTCTCTCTTCTTTTTTAAACAATTTCCTCATCTTTCATTTTCTTTTTTCTCTCATCTTTTTCATTTTCTTTTTTTCTCTCATCTTTATATAAATAGTTCTTATTTTCTATATTAACTTAGTTACTTGATTTATAATTTTTTTATATTATAAGCATTAATGACGTTTTAGTTAGGTTACATATGTAAAAATGTGTTATTGTTATTAAGGATTTTGCTCACAACATCTTAGATACGTAAGTCATCTGAACATGTGTAACAAAATGAAAATATAACAAAATGTTTTATACGAACAGAACTATTTTAAATAATAAAAAAATAAGACAAGCTAACAATAAATACAACAAACGAACAAAAAATATAAAAGCTAGTTATGCTTCATTTCTTTATAATCATCTTCATCCTTGACAAAAAAATTCATTCACCTACAAAAAAATATCCATCAGTTCAAGCATGAAACAAACGTAAATTTACATATGGAGGACGAGTTTACATATATAAATTTACATAGATATATGAGTTGTAACATATTAAGTAAGTAAATTAACATATGTAACGTCGTTACGTAAGTAAATTAACATATAGTTACATATGTAACATCATTGTTTAGATATGCATTTAATTATGAGCTACACATGTTATGTAAGTAAATTTACATACAAAATATTAGACATTACATAAAATTACATAGATAATAAGATGTAACATTTTACATAGGTGAAATAGTACCTTTCGCATGTAAAAACATAAATGTATATATGTAACACAAGTTCACATATATAAATTTAAATATATAATGAGATATAACATGTTATATAAGTAAAACTACATACGTGAAAACTAATGTTTACATATGTAAAAATTATTAAAAAAAAAATATTTCATGTTATATAAGTAAAACTACATACAAAATATTTCATACATGGTTTTCATTTTACCCTTCCTCTCTCTATATATATATATATATATATATATATATATAGGGAGAGGATCATTTGAGAACCAATTTTATTTGAGAACTAAAAAGAACTAATTTGAGCCACAAGTTTATTTACATGTATCCCCCCTCCCATGAATTGTAGTGGTCCCCCCTGAAAATTTATGGTTGAGATTTAGTTCTCAAAAGTTCTCAAAAGAAAAAGTTCTCATTTGAACCTAACCCTATATATATATATATATATATATATATATATATATATATATATATATATATAGAGGAAGGGTAAAATGAAAACCATGTTGAGTTGGGAAAACTTTACAAACTCAATATGGACCATTGATCTACACTATCCTATGGTGGAGATTTAATCTCTCATATTTTATTTAAATTAATTAATTAAAAGCTTTATTTTAATGGTGAAAGGGCAGTTTAGGTATTAAATTTTGTGTGCAATTTTCAATATTTGTACAAATCTGACATGTACTATATCTCAAAACTATTATTCTTTTTCCAAGATGAAACCTATCTCCACCAGACATTCAAATCTTTCATTTCCCATTCTTTTCTCCATTTTTAATTTTCAACTTTCATCCTCATTTTAAATTCCCTCTCCCCAAACTCACCACCCAAGTTTATGACCACCATCATTCACCTCCTTCATCGCTCCTCCCCACAACCACCATCGTTCGATGAGGCGGAGACGGATTCACCGTTGGATGTTCCTTCGCGGAGACGAAGTCACCGTCAAGATCTGAATCAGACACTCAAAATCAAAGGTACTTGTTCCTCTACTCACCGTCTTAGGGTTTCAAAATTTGGAGATGAAGGCTATAACCAAATCTTTTTTCTGACCAATTTTAAGACTAAAATCCTAAAGTTCTTCAGATCTGGAAAAATAAAAAATTATATATAAAAGAGAACACGGAGCCACAAATCATATTATTTGAATTATGTATTTTAATCGGTATCTTCACTGAACCTAAGATTGATTTTGGTATGTTACTGTTAGATGGATGAGGGCTATGAATCTGGTACTCAAGAGGATCAAGAAATATTCATGAAAGAGGTGGACGCTATCTACAAGGAAAAAGGTTTGGAGTTTAAGCCTCCGAAGTTTTATGGGCAACCGTTAAATTGCCTCAAGTAACTTTCTTGGTTCCATTTTTTAATAATGAGATTCTAAGTTTTGGGTGAAGGCTCATTTGTGGTGTTGTTCTTATCTGATAGGTTATGGAGGGTTGTTACTAAATTGGGTGGATATGACCGGGTATACATTTTTTTTTCTCTCTGATAAGTTTCTCGATTTTCTATTAGCAATATGTGTTATATTTATTTCTTTGGGAAAAGGAAAATAATAAGATACTAGGTTTAAAACCTTTGCTATTACGGTCTTCGACACATTTTAGATTGACTTCTTCAGTGTTATATTTTTTTTTCTTCAGGTTACTGGATCTAAATTATGGATCTTTTTGTTAGTTGAGGAATTTAATTTCGCTAACAGTGGCATATTATCGTTTGGATCTTAGTAGTCTTAAATTCTCTTAATTTACAATCACATTTTGATATGATAGTGAATTGAAAATGAAGAACATGGGCAAAAATGGGACCCAATTCCGAGTTACATATATGTTATTTATTTTGAGGGGAGGATATGGCAGTTTATGGTTGAGAAACATATGTAAATTTATTTATGTTACATATGTAAATTTACCTATGTACTTTTGGTAAATCTTGTCATAATTTTTAATGATGTTGCAGATGTATATTACATATTTAATGGTGTTTCATATGTATATTACATATGTAACATATGTACGATGTTATGTTATTTGATGTGGAGGGGAGGATATGATGGTTTAAGGGTTGAGAAACATATACAAATTTACCTATGTTACATATGTAAATTTACCTATGTACTTTGATAAATCTTGTCATAATTTTTAATGATGTTACATATGTATATTACCTATGTAACATATGTAACGATGTTATGTTATTTATTTTGGAGGGGAAGATATGGTGATTTAAGGGTTGAGAAACATATGTAAATTTACCTATGTTACATATGTAAATTTACCTTTACTTTTGGTAAATATTGTCATATATTTTTATGATGTTACATATGTATAGTACCTATGTAACATATGTAATGATGTCACGTTCTTTATTTTGGAGGGGAGGATATGGTGGTTTAAGGGTTGAGAAACATATATAAATTTACTTGTGTTACATATGTAAATTTACTTATGTACTTTGATAAATCTTGTCATAATTTTTAATGATGTTACATATGTATATTACATTATTACCTATGTAACATATGTAACGATGTTATGTTATTTATTTTGAAGGGGAGATATGTGATTTAAGGGTTGAGAAACATATGTAAATTTACCTATGTTACATATGTAAATTTACCTATATTACATATGTAAATTTACTTATGTACATATGTAAATTCACCGTACTTTTGGTAAATCTTGTTATATTTTTTTATGATGTTACTTATGTATATTATGTATATTACCTATGTAACCTCACCCTCTATCTAGCCATATGTCCTTCTATTTTTTTCTTCAATAATAGTTTTTGTGTTGGAATTTTAATTTGTAATAGATATGTATATCACCTATGTAACATATGTAACGATGTTATGTAATTTATTTTGGAGGGGAGGATATGGTGGTTTAAGGGTAGAGAAACATATGTATTTTATCTACGTAACATTGGTAAGTTTACATATGTAAATTACTTATGTAATATATTACATCGCATTTATCTATGTAACAAGTGTAGCTCACAATTGATATTTACGTATACGAAATGATGAACTTATTTTCTTTGTAGGTGAAAGGATTGTTCTATTAATGTAACACCCCAAAATCTAAAGGTAATAAATATATATGTTTTTATATATTTTTATGTGAAAATATGTGTCGTATATGTGTTTATGTGATTAACATGTTAAAATGTTAAGAAATGCGTATTTAAAGTTATAACAATAAACTATGCATAAGGTAAATCGGGTTAGATTATTTAATATATATATATATATATATATATATATATATATATATGTTTATATGTTATATGAATGATTAGTCACCATGCTAGGTGTCAATTCTCATGATTAGTCACCATGCTAGGTGTCAATTCTCATGCTTAGTCACTAGGACACTTGTAAGAAGCATGTGAGACACTCTTGGCTATAAATAGACCATGGATCCATCCATTTTTCTTGCTAATTCACCTAAAATCAACCTAAAACCTCTAAGAAACCTCAAGAACACCAAGAACACTCTAGCTTGCATTTTTGAAGATTCAAAGGGAGTTAGGAGCCCATCTTCTGGAATAGATCAAATTAAGGTATGTTTAACATAATCCTTCAATTAGTTTCATGATTCATAACACTTAGATATGCCTTTTAAGAATAATGCAATATTAAGGTTCTTGAACATGTTTTGTTGAGATTGGGAGTTCTAGTGGGAATCATGGGTTGAAATTTGGTATGAAGCCTTAGAATAACATGTTTTAAGAAATCCTTAAGTTAATTTCATGTTTAAAGAAGGGTTGGTATGGTTTCACCATGTTGGTTTATCAAGAACAAGTAAACCAAAAACAAGAACATAAACATTGGTGTTTTGATCATAGTAATTCCGCCTCCTGGTCGTGATAACGCCTATACGGTCGGTCATGATCATCACCAAACTAAAACACAAATATGGGTGATATCTCATAGTAATCCCGCCTCCTGGTCGTGATAACGCCTATACGGTCGGTCATGAGAATCACTCATCAAGGACATAAAGGCTTGGGCAAGGGTAATAATATTCAACAAAAGAACATGATTATATATATGTACCAAGCATATATAAGTTAAAACATGGGTTTTGATAAATTATTGAATGTACCGAGTTACTCGGATATCTAGAAGTTGGTGCGGACTGGAAGGGTGGCGCCTGTACACTGGGGTTTCTGGCATAGTGGCGTTGTCGCATAAATTCCAACTGGGACATGGCATACGCTTCACTGGGCGATCCCGGAGTGAGCGTTTACTTATAGGAATGCACCTCTTCATAAGTATCACTAAAAGAATACTTTTCCCATAAGGGGAAAAACGGTTATTTAGACAAATGGATGTTAAACCAACAAGGGATTGGGTTTAGGATAAGGGGTTAGCCTTAATGACCGCTTGTAACCTCTAGGATGTCTTTCTAGGGACATCACGTTAAAGCAAGTTAGATTCACGAAGGAATAAGCCAAGTAACTACTTCGCAACCTAAGGTGAGTTCTATGAGCCCTGTCTTATATTGCTTAAATGCTTTAAACTGTTTTGGGCTGATATACATAACGTCTTGTGTAAATAGTTTCTAATGTTTATAAAGTATTGATATATGTGAAATGTTTACGATGTTACTTGCCTTTAGTGATTAAGTAATGAAAGGATTAGTGGAAAGTAGGATTACTAGGAAGATGTTTTAAATCAGATGATTAGACGTCTTTAAGAGTAGTAATCCACCAGGGAAAGTAAGATGTCCATTAACAGGGTTCTATTTAGCTAAGTAGAACATGTTAAGGATGGTAATCAGTAAGGTCACAAGGGTTGTCAAGTATTAAGTGGGGGCTTCTGAAATAGGGAGTTTTATAGTGTTTTTCCTGAAGTGTCGGCAAAGCAGGAATGAAAGACCACTGTCATGTGAGGATCAAACAACACTATTCCCCGAGATGGTACTTGAGACGAGAAGTGACAAAAAGATACATTAGGACAGGTTCTTAATGTGAGGCGGAGATGATAAGGTTATAGAAGGTTATTCTATTCACGAGGTTTATAGAATGATAGAGTATATGTAATCTACTAAATATATGGATGATTATGTGTAAACCTATGATACTTTATGCTTAATTGTCTGTTTGCAGAAATGGTTTGATTGACCCAAATAGTATGTGTTCGAAAGGTAAAGTTTTCCAAAAAAACTTAGAACTCACCAGCGTAAGCTGACTTGTTAAGTTATGTATGTCAGATGAGGCTGGACCATCGGATCGAAAAGGGAAAGCTGAGATGTGAGTAGGAACTAGGGGGCGTACACTATCAAGACAATGTCAAGCTATCAAGAGAAGACATTTTCAAAGACTGGCATGGAGATACTTATTTCTCTTTTGTATTTGTCTCTCTTACTATGTAATGCTTGGCATATGAATAAAAGTTTTTATTTCCGCTGCTTTAGTTATCTCTGTTGTACCTTGTGTTCATGAGTAAATCCGATGCGTGACCGCTCCTAGGGCCAAGTCTGGGAGTGGGCGTCACAAGTTGGTATCAGAGCCTTGGTTTAAGAGATTTAGATACTATTGCGGTGTCTAGACTTAAACTAGGACTCTGGGAAGGCCAAGTAAGATGAGACAAATGCCAGTATTGATAGTTATGCCCATAGGTAGAACGTTGCATTAGGAACATAATAGACGGGATTTAGAGTATATGGGTATGGGAAATACCCAATTGCAATTAGCTACTGCAATTTGGTATTAACTATATAAGTATATCTTAAATACTGGTTATTATGAGGCCAAGTGCGAGATAATTAAATTTGATGATAGGATACGTTATCAATGCAAGTAGGAACTTAGGATGGGGACACTAAGAATGCATGTGGATTGATGTAGCTAAGTTTTGAAGACATCATATATAAATAAACGTATTGACGTCTGCGCTTATCTGTCTATCATGTATTCAAAACTTGGAAACTCTACATCACATAAATTCTAAAATGTCACTCATCTTAATGTAGGAAATGGCTAGAGGAAGTCATAGCAATGACGGTAGAATAGTTAGAAGAACCACTCGTGCAAATCCCGAGCCTGAGAGTAACGGTGGAGCTAGTACGTTTACTAGTGAGCAAGTAGCAGCTATTGTCGCTCAAGCAATAGCTCAGCTCCAAGGAGGCGCCGGTAGAGCCAACGGAGCTGGAGGAGGAGGAAACAACAACGGGAATATTGGCGGAGGAGAAAACCCCAGAGATAGGAGGGAAGAACAAGGAAGTCAAGGTTGTTCTTTCAAATCATTCAGCGGATGTAGACCCCCAACCTTCGAAGGGAAGAGAGATGCGGTTACAACCGTACGATGGATACGGGAAATGGAAGCAACAATCGACATTAGCGAGTGTCGAGAGGACCAAGTGGTAAAGTATGTATCACACTTCTTCGTGGGAGACGCATTATTTTGGTGGGACTCCGTTAAGCAGTCCCGAGGAAGTGAAGCCATTACCGCTATGAGATGGAACGATCTAAAGGAGATCGTGATGAGCAAGTTTTGCCCAAGGCATGAGCTAGATAAGATTGAGATGAACTTTCTTAGGTTAGAGGCGAGCAACATGACTCATCAAGAGTTTACTAGCAAATTCGACCAGATGGCGAGATTGGTGCCAAGGCTGGTTACCCCCGAGGAAGAAAAGATAAAGAGGTATGTCCAGGCCCTTCCACCAGAGGTAAGGAAGATTGTGAAGCCTCACGCTCCTAAGACCTACCAGGAAGCTATCAACCTCAGTGCTACTCTTTATGAGGAAGAGTATGGAGATGAAGGTAGACCAGGGGAGCAAAAGAGGAAGTGGTCTGAGGAAGGTTCGAAAAAAAGAAATAGCAGCCACTTCAAGAAGTCAAAAAATTGTTCGAAGGGCAGCAAGTCTTTATGCCCCATGTGTAACAAAACCCACTCTGGAGAATGCAGGTCAGGTTCAACTGGTTGCTATAAGTGTGGGAAGGAAGGTCACTATGCTAACCGTTGCCCTGACCAGAGGAAGTGTTTTGAGTGTGGAAGCCCCGATCATATCAGGACAAACTGCCCCAAGTTGGTGAAGAATTCAGAACCACCAAAGGCGAAAGAGGCTCCAAAGGCGAAGGGTAGAGCTTATACCCTGACTACCACCGAAGCCAAGATAACACCCGATGTAGTTTCAGGTACGTTTCTCGTTAATAATGTGCCTGCTTCTGTGTTATTTGACTCTGGTGCTAGTAGGAGTTTTGTTTCGCATGAATTCTGTGAGTTATTTGATCGACCAACTGTTAAGGCTAATAGACCATTCGAGGTCGATATTGCCTCAGGGAAAAGTATTAGGATTACTAAGGTAGTAGATAACTGCCTAATAGAGTTAGAAGGGTACAAACTACCTATTAAGTTATTCCCTATGGCGTTAGGAGGTTTCGATGTTGTGTTAGGAATGGATTGGCTTGCAGAGAACGATGCACAAATTATCTGTAACCAAAAGAAGGTTCAACTTCGAACGCCAACTGGGCAATTCATATCCATTTATGGGGATCGTGATAGCTCAGCAGTAGAGATCATTTCAATGATCAAGGCGCAGAAGTTCATAAGACGAGGATGCAAGGCGTACCTTGCTTATGCTATCGATTCGAGGGTGAAGACTAAGGAGCTAAAAGATGTGCCGGTAGTATGCCAATTTCCAGACGTGTTTCCAGAAGAACTACCTGGCATCCCTCCCGATCGAGAGATAAAGTTTAGGATCGACTTAGTGCCAGGAGCCCAACCCGTAGCGAAGTCACCTTATAGGTTAGCTCCATCAGAGATGAAAGAGTTGATGTCACAATTAGAAGACTTGCTTGACAAAGGGTTTATAAGGCCAAGCATCTCACCGTGGGGTGCTCCAGTGCTTTTTGTCAAAAAGAAGGATGGAAGTATGAGAATGTGCATCGATTATAGGGGTCTAAATAAGCTGACTATTAAGAATAGATATCCTTTGCCTAGGATCGACGATTTATTCGACCAGCTACAAGGAGCGAGTTGGTTCTCTAAGATAGATCTAAGGTCGGGTTATCATCAGCTCAAGATTAGGGATGAAGATATCGAGAAGACAGCTTTTCGCACGCGTTATGGTCATTATGAATTTCTGGTAATGTCATTTGGGTTGACCAATGCCCCTGCAGCTTTCATGGATCTCATGAATAGAGTGTGTCGACCTATGTTGGACCGATTCGTAATTGTGTTCATAGATGACATTTTAATTTATTCCAGGAATGAGCAGGATCACGCGATGCATTTAAAAGAGGTTCTAGAGACCTTAAGGAAGGAAAAACTATATGCCAAGTTTTCAAAATGTGCGTTTTGGCTTAAGGAAGTCCAGTTCCTGGGTCATGTGATAAACGCGGATGGCATCCTTGTAGATCCAGCAAAGATTGAGACGATAATGAGTTGGAAGCCACCTAAGACGCCTTCAGAGATTCGTAGTTTCTTAGGACTTGCCGGCTATTATCGTAGATTTATTCAAGATTTTTCGAGGATTGCAACGCCACTGACTAAGCTAACCAAGAAGGACACTAAGTTCTTATGGGGACCTAGTCAGCAGAGTGCGTTTGAGGAGTTAAAAGCCAGATTGACTCAGGCACCGGTGTTATCCTTACCGGATGGGTCTGATGATTTAGTAGTGTACTCTGATGCTTCTTATCAAGGATTAGGTTGTGTTTTGATGCAGCGGGGCAAGGTCATTGCATACGCATCAAGGCAACTAAAACCTCATGAGACAAACTATCCAACTCACGACTTAGAATTGGCGGCCGTTGTGTTTGCACTCAAGATATGGAGGCATTATTTGTACGGGGTAAAGTGTACCATCTACACTGATCATAAGAGTTTAAGGTACTTCTTCGAGCAAAAGGATCTTAATATGAGGCAGCGTAGATGGTTAGAGTTGATCAAGGATTACGACTGTGAGATTATGTATCACCCAGGTAAGGCCAACGTAGTGGCCGATGCTTTGAGTAGAAAGGAGGATTATTCTCCAATCAGGGTGAAGTCATATAAGTTAGTCGTTACTCCTGATTTTCTGGTCCAACTTCGAAGAGATCAGTACGAGGCGTTGAAGGATGAGAATGTCAAGAAGGAAAGGATGGTAGGACAAGTTGGAAGCTTAGTAGAAAACGAGTTTGGAGTTAAGACTAGGTACGGTCGAATGTGGGTACCGCTTTTAGGTGAGATTCGCGGTAAGATCTTAGATGAAGCTCATAAGTCACGCTATTCAATTCATCCTGGTGCGACCAAGATGTACCAAGACTTAAAACGAGACTATTGGTGGCCGGGTATGAAGTTTAATGTCATGCAATATGTGAATAGGTGTTTGACTTGCGCAAAGGTTAAGGCTGAGCATCAAAAGCCTTATGGAAAGCTTCAACCTTTGAAGATTCCCGAATGGAAGTGGGAACATATCACGATGGACTTCATAACCAAGCTACCCAACACAGCTAAAGGTTATGACACCATCTGGGTGATAGTGGACAGGCTAACAAAGAGTGCTCGTTTCTTACCTATAAAAGAAACACATTCTTCTGAAGAGTTAGCTACGTTGTTCACAAAGGAGATTATTGCTCAACACGGAGTGCCGGTAACTATTGTTTCTGATAGGGATACGCGGTTCACCTCGCGGTTTTGGAAGAAGTTCCATGAACAAATGGGGTCAAGATTGCATATTAGCACAGCATATCATCCTCAGACGGATGGACAGAGTGAGAGAACGATTCAAACTCTGGAAGATATGTTGCGTGCCTGCATTATTGACTTTGGAGGAAGTTGGGATAGTCACCTACACCTGGCGGAGTTCTCATACAACAACAGTTATCATGCTAGCATAGGTATGCCACCTTTCGAAATGTTGTATGGTAGGAGGTGTAGAACTCCAGTGTGTTGGGGTGAAGTAGGACAACGAGAACTAGGAAGCAAAGATGAGGTTCAAAATATGGCTCGAAACCTTGATGCAATCAAGGCACGACTAAAGGCTGCTCAGGATCGACAAAAGTCTTATGCAGATAAGAGAAGGAGGCCGATAGAGTTCCAAGTAGGAGACTTCGTGTTATTAAAAGTATCCCCTTGGAAGAATATTATTCGCTTTCGCAAGAGGGGTAAGTTAGGCCCGAGGTTCGTAGGACCTTTTCGAATTTCAGAACGTGTAGGAGAAGTTGCTTATCGACTAGATCTACCTGAGGAAATGTCTGGAATTCACCCAACATTCCATGTATCACATTTGAGGAAGTGTGTGGTGGATGAGTCGCAAATAATACCCTTAGATGAGATTGAAATCGATGACACATTATCACTTGTAGAAAGGCCCGTTGCAATTATAGATCGATATGAGAAAAGGCTTAGGAATAAGACCATTCCAATGATTAGGGTGCAATGGATGCACAAGAAGGGTTCTGAGTCTACATGGGAAAGAGAGGACGAGATGCGAAAATCTCATCCTGAGTTGTTTGAAGCCTGAACAGGTTTCGAGGACGAAACCTTGTTTAAGGAGGGGAGAGTTGTAACACCCCAAAATCTAAAGGTAATAAATATATATGTTTTTATATATTTTTATGTGAAAATATGTGTCGTATATGTGTTTATGTGATTAACATGTTAAAATGTTAAGAAATGCGTATTTAAAGTTATAACAATAAACTATGCATAAGGTAAATCGGGTTAGATTATTTAAAATATATATATATATATATATATATATATATATATATGTTTATATGTTATATGAATGATTAGTCACCATGCTAGGTGTCAATTCTCATGATTAGTCACCATGCTAGGTGTCAATTCTCATGCTTAGTCACTAGGACACTTGTAAGAAGCATGTGAGACACTCTTGGCTATAAATAGACCATGGATCCATCCATTTTTCTTGCTAATTCACCTAAAATCAACCTAAAACCTCTAAGAAACCTCAAGAACACCAAGAACACTCTAGCTTGCATTTTTGAAGATTCAAAGGGAGTTAGGAGCCCATCTTCTGGAATAGATCAAATTAAGGTATGTTTAACATAATCCTTCAATTAGTTGCATGATTCATAACACTTAGATATGCCTTTTAAGAATAATGCAATATTAAGGTTCTTGAACATGTTTTGTTGAGATTGGGAGTTCTAGTGGGAATCATGGGTTGAAATTTGGTATGAAGCCTTAGAATAACATGTTTTAAGAAATCCTTAAGTTAATTTCATGTTTAAAGAAGGGTTGGTATGGTTTCACCATGTTGGTTTATCAAGAACAAGTAAACCAAAAACAAGAACATAAACATTGGTGTTTTGATCATAGTAATTCCGCCTCCTGGTCGTGATAACGCCTATACGGTCGGTCATGATCATCACCAAACTAAAACACAAATATGGGTGATATCTCATAGTAATCCCGCCTCCTGGTCGTGATAACGCCTATACGGTCGGTCATGAGAATCACTCATCAAGGACATAAAGGCTTGGGCAAGGGTAATAATATTCAACAAAAGAACATGATTATATATATGTACCAAGCATATATAAGTTAAAACATGGGTTTTGATAAATTATTGAATGTACCGAGTTACTCGGATATCTAGAAGTTGGTGCGGACTGGAAGGGTGGCGCCTGTACACTGGGGTTTCTGGCATAGTGGCGTTGTCGCATAAATTCCAACTGGGACATGGCATACGCTTCACTGGGCGATCCCGGAGTGAGCGTTTACTTATAGGAATGCACCTCTTCATAAGTATCACTAAAAGAATACTTTTCCCATAAGGGGAAAAACGGTTATTTAGACAAATGGATGTTAAACCAACAAGGGATTGGGTTTAGGATAAGGGGTTAGCCTTAATGACCGCTTGTAACCTCTAGGATGTCTTTCTAGGGACATCACGTTAAAGCAAGTTAGATTCACGAAGGAATAAGCCAAGTAACTACTTCGCAACCTAAGGTGAGTTCTATGAGCCCTGTCTTATATTGCTTAAATGCTTTAAACTGTTTTGGGCTGATATACATAACGTCTTGTGTAAATAGTTTCTAATGTTTATAAAGTATTGATATATGTGAAATGTTTACGATGTTACTTGCCTTTAGTGATTAAGTAATGAAAGGATTAGTGGAAAGTAGGATTACTAGGAAGATGTTTTAAATCAGATGATTAGACGTCTTTAAGAGTAGTAATCCACCAGGGAAAGTAAGATGTCCATTAACAGGGTTCTATTTAGCTAAGTAGAACATGTTAAGGATGGTAATCAGTAAGGTCACAAGGGTTGTCAAGTATTAAGTGGGGGCTTCTGAAATAGGGAGTTTTATAGTGTTTTTCCTGAAGTGTCGGCAAAGCAGGAATGAAAGACCACTGTCATGTGAGGATCAAACAACACTATTCCCCGAGATGGTACTTGAGACGAGAAGTGACAAAAAGATACATTAGGACAGGTTCTTAATGTGAGGCGGAGATGATAAGGTTATAGAAGGTTATTCTATTCACGAGGTTTATAGAATGATAGAGTATATGTAATCTACTAAATATATGGATGATTATGTGTAAACCTATGATACTTTATGCTTAATTGTCTGTTTGCAGAAATGGTTTGATTGACCCAAATAGTATGTGTTCGAAAGGTAAAGTTTTCCAAAAAAACTTAGAACTCACCAGCGTAAGCTGACTTGTTAAGTTATGTATGTCAGATGAGGCTGGACCATCGGATCGAAAAGGGAAAGCTGAGATGTGAGTAGGAACTAGGGGGCGTACACTATCAAGACAATGTCAAGCTATCAAGAGAAGACATTTTCAAAGACTGGCATGGAGATACTTATTTCTCTTTTGTATTTGTCTCTCTTACTATGTAATGCTTGGCATATGAATAAAAGTTTTTATTTCCGCTGCTTTAGTTATCTCTGTTGTACCTTGTGTTCATGAGTAAATCCGATGCGTGACCGCTCCTAGGGCCAAGTCTGGGAGTGGGCGTCACAATTAAAGATAAAGATGATTATCAAGAACCAAGCATAATTACCTTTTATATTTTGTTGTTAGGTTGTTATTTTTTTTTTTTGCTAGGTTGTTATATTTTTCTGATCATTTGTTAAATATTCCAGTTTGTAATTGTTTCTTATATATTAATATGTTTTTTTGAAGTATTCCAGTTTGTACGAAACATTTTGCAAAGTCTACGTATACGAATGTATCAAAAATTTACGTATGTAACATGCTGTGAGTCGAATGTTTAGTAACAATAACACATTTTTTTACTTATGTAACCTAGCTGAAACGTTCTATAATAAAGAGAATAATGACTAGTTATTTTGTTAGGTCGTTATATTTTTTTTATAATTGTTTAAATATTCAACTATGTATGAAATATTTTGTATGTAGTTTTACTTATATAACATGAAATATTTTTTTTTTATAATTTTTACATATGTAAACATTAGTTTTCACGTATGTAGTTTTACTTATATAACATGTTATATCTCATTATATATTTAAATTTATATATGTGAACTTGTGTTACATATATACATTTATGTTTTTACATGCGAAAGGTACTATTTCACCTATGTAAAATGTTACATCTTATTATCTATGTAATTTTATGTAATGTCTAATATTTTGTATGTAAATTTACTTACATAACATGTGTAGCTCATAATTAAATGCATATCTAAACAATGATGTTACATATGTAACTATATGTTAATTTACTTACGTAACGACGTTACATATGTTAATTTACTTACTTAATATGTTACAACTCATATATCTATGTAAATTTATATATGTAAACTCGTCCTCCATATGTAAATTTACGTTTGTTTCATGCTTGAACTGATGGATATTTTTTTGTAGGTGAATGAATTTTTTTGTCAAGGATGAAGATGATTATAAAGAAATGAAGCATAACTAGCTTTTATATTTTTTGTTCGTTTGTTGTATTTATTGTTAGCTTGTCTTATTTTTTTATTATTTAAAATAGTTCTGTTCGTATAAAACATTTTGTTATATTTTCATTTTGTTACACATGTTCAGATGACTTACGTATCTAAGATGTTGTGAGCAAAATCCTTAATAACAATAACACATTTTTACATATGTAACCTAACTAAAACGTCATTAATGCTTATAATATAAAAAAATTATAAATCAAGTAACTAAGTTAATATAGAAAATAAGAACTATTTATATAAAGATGAGAGAAAAAAAGAAAATGAAAAAGATGAGAGAAAAAAGAAAATGAAAGATGAGGAAATTGTTTAAAAAAGAAGAGAGAGGAGAGAGAAGATAGAAAACAAGAGAGATGAGAGAGAAAAAGAATGTCAGAAAGAAAGGGACAAAAGTGAATTGAATTATCTTCTTTTTGCCTTTTGCTATGCTCCCTGATACAAACAAAAGAGGAGTTACCTTTACAGAAAGAGTAAAAGTCTAAATTGCCCTTATGGGTTGTAGAAGATAAGATGATGTGGTTGATTCTCAACCCTTAGATGGGTTTGCAAAGTTTTCTCAAGTGGATGGAGTTTTCTCCATAACCATGCCCTATATATATATATATATATATATATATATATAGGGTGAGGTTCATTGTAGACACCCTCATAAGTGTAGACAGGTATACACCTTTTTTCACCATTAGATCTCTTGATCTAATGGTTGTGATTAATCTTTTTGTTTTCTTTTTTCACACTTTTCAAACAATTTCACATGTGAAAAATAGCTATTTCACGTGCGAAAGTGTCTAAAAATTGTTTTTTTCATATGCGAAATTGTTTGGAAAAAAAAATAAATAAAAAAAGTAAATAAAAGAAATAAAAGAAAAAAAAGAAATTGTTTTTTTCACATGCGAAATTGTTTGAAAAGTGTAAAAAGGAAAAAAAGAAAAAAAAAGAAATTAATCACAACCATTAGATCAAGAGATCTAATGGTGAAAAAATGTGTCTACCTGTCTACACTTATGGAGTTATGGGGGTGTCTATAATGAATTTTTCACTATATATATATATATATATATATATATATATATATATATATATATATATATAGTTAGGTTCAAATGAGATTTTTTTGTTTTGAGAACTAAATCTCAACCACAAATTTCAGGGGGACCACTACAATTCATGTAATTGTTGCGTCCTAGAATCACCAAGTGTGGTTGATTGAGGAAGGTAACGTATGTAGTGTTGAGTTAAGGTCTTGCAAGGCAAAGAAAACTGTTAGCCTTGTTTCGAAGGGTCCCGAAGGGGGTCTTCGTAACCAAGCTCCAATGTGAGAGTCGGTGAAAAGCCTAAAAGATAGAGAACTAAGTATGTAATCGAGTTTATGAGCTTAGAGCATAATACATTTGCCTTCATCTAACCTCTCTATTTATAGTTATCCAAGCTTACTTAGTTTATAAAATGTTCGAAACCTTTGTACTGTGTTTGTTGTGAAAATGTGCATTTAATGCGGACCAAGCTTGTGGTTAAGAACTCAAACTCGTGATTCCCCACGGAGCCAACTTGATACTGAAGATGCCGATCACATCAGTCGTTGCTTTGCTCTTGCCCAGTTGGGATATTTAGAAGTTAAGGATCCATGCTTCTTAGCTTCCTTATTCCTTTTTCCAGGTGAATGAGTCCCTTCCACCTGGGCAACTTTCCTTGTGAAGCCCTTCGCACTTATAGATGAGACGAGACTTGATGAAGCCATTCTAAGGTATATCCCATCAGTAATATATATAGTTTATTTTACTAAAGAAATTCTAGCCTATGTATCCAAGCTCCAAGGTCACAAGATGGTATTAATTGATGCTATCTCTTCTTCTTTTTGAGATTGAGTATTCAAGTTTTGACGTGAAAATGGTGTAAATTAGGAGTATGAATGTATGATTTAATGTGTGTTAGCCGTTTAAATGTATATTGTAATATGTTTTATTAATCAATCTGATTAGTTAGAGTGTCAATCCAAAAAAGAGCATTTATAAATCACATTGGTTAATTTAAAATTCTCTTGAGGTTTTTTATTCATATTAATTAGTGGACGCATAGTTGACTGTTGCACTAGTGAAACTAATGTGGTTAGCTGCGTAAAAAAAAGCAGATTATGTTATGTGTTGCGGCTCGATTCTAAAACTGAAACTTTGAAAAACAAAACATGTTGTAGTGGTACGCTCGGAAATCAAGAAAATTTACGACATTGTTAAAATGTAATACAAAGCGTAAATTTACGTTGAAATGTAGATCGGCTCGGTTTGAATGAAATTTGTACTGCGACACACATAAAGTTAAGACTTGGTAGTTCGTACCGGTATACTTGCATGTATATGAAAACATTATATTTTAAAATTTATAACTACAAAAGCATGTCACTAAAAAATGATCCCTACAAAATACCAAAGTATATTGTAAAAGAAAGAAATAAAAATATATCATATTTGACATTTTGACGGACCCGACTGGATTTTAAATAAGATTTACATAGACTCGTTCATGTTGAATAAAGTTTATATTAAAACGTAGATAAAAGTACACATTTCACAAAGATGTATCCGGATTGTAAAAAAAAAACTATTTTTAAAAGCTATAAAGATGTATATGGATTGTTATAAAAAAACACTATTTTTAAAAGCCATAAGGAAACATAATATGTCAAAAATTAATTATAAATATTCGAGGTCAGGTTCGATGCACGAATATCTCTTAACTCGATGTGCCAATATCCAGCTCGGTCAAGTCATCTCACATAAGTAATGTAACCTGTCATTGCAGCCGGTAAAACTAAAAAGTAGTGTGAGCTTTTGAGGTAATTATCGTAAGAAAAAAAATGTTATATATTGTTCAATAACTATTTAGGGAAGAATAACTCACGTAGTTCATCGATTTCGATACTAGTTTTTTTATTTTCAGTTAGGGCTTTTTATTAAGTTTAAATATATAAATTGACCTTTTGTAAGTAAATTTAAAAATCTCTAGGGTGGTTCGGAGGGTTAAAAAACTCAAAGATTAGTTAAAGAAACTCTAGCATAAATTACATATAAATATAAACAAGAGTGCTTATATAGACACCCACCCATTTGTTAAATTCACCCATTCCCTACGATCGTTTCGCTTCAAACGGTCGTTTCAAGGTCGTTTCATATAAAACGGCCGCCACGTGTCGCGACGACGAAACCTTAAAATTCAGGGGGGCCCCCTTTTATAGGCCGTTTCATCCGAAACGATCGCCGAACGATCGTTTCATCCGAAACGACCGTTGGGGTTTGGTGGATTTAGTAAAAGGTATTGGTCGATATAGCCATGGCTGGTGATAATTTACTGCCCTCATCAAAATCAAATGGCAAATATTTCAATTTTACTCTGTACAACTTTCACAAATGAAATTACTAAAGCGGCTATAAAATATAAATAAATAAAAAGTAAAAAATAGTAATATTAACCATGCATGAAATAAAAAGTAAAAAATAGTAATATTAACCGTGAGAACCTATCAGTTTGATTACAGGTGATAAGTTTTTTTTTTATTTCTAGAAACAACCAATGCAATAAAACATTAAAACGCCTCTAGCACCTTGCTAGAGGAATAGAAACAAGTTACACATCATGAAACGGGAAATTACACCAACCATGCCAATTATTATTATTATTATTATTATTATTATTATTATTAATTATTATTATTATTATTATTATTATTATTATTATTATTATTATTATTATTATTATTATTATTATTATTATTATTATTATTATTATTTTTGAACAGCACCATGCCAATTATTACCCTTAAGATTACCCCTATTACTTATTCAAAGGAAGGAAAGCACCTTAATGTTTTCTACCACCGAATTTATGCATACAGTTTTTTGTTAAAAATGCGGTTACAGGTGATAAGCGGAGAATTGAAACTGAGAGGTTATAAGTTTGTCCCTAAGCTTTTAGATTTTATCATCCGACTGTTCGTAAAATGAACTTTTTTTTAGAATTAGTTCATCTGCTATAAATACTTCCTGAATTTTTTCAATGTATATATCGATCCTTTAAAAAAGGCTCATTCTATTCAGACACCTCAAAATTCCAATTTAACACCTCAAACCGGACCGGTTCGGCCAAACCGGCCCGGTTCTGAATACGGACAAAAAAAAGGACATCTAACTGCTGTCCTTTCTGTACGGCGAAAATCAAATCGGACCGGTTCGGCCAAACTGGCCCGGTTTGAATTTTTTTTCTTACCAAGTTCCGGTTTGTAGGAACCCGTCCGGTTTGACACCAGTTTAAGCTTTTTGAATGTTTTTTTTTTCCAAGTTCCGTTTAAGTTATAGAATTATTTGACAAAGAAATTGTTATATATACTATAAAAATGAGTAAATAAATGTTGTAAAAAAAGTACAATCGGTTCATATTTAAAAAAAAATGACCCTTTTCTTGTATTTAAACTTAGTATTTTTTTATGAGGTCTTTTAAAAAAAATACCAATAATACCGTTTATAATTATGTTTCATGTTTTTTTGTTAACATTGTAATATATAATAACAATTCATAAAAGAAAAAAAAGGGAAGAACAAATTGGGCCGGTTTTCCCAAACCACCCCGGTTTAAACCTCGTATTCTGAATTCTGACCTAAAATGACTTTTTTATTTTTCTCAAAAAACAACCGGTTCCCCCAATCCACCGCAATTTAGGATATGAAATTTAAAGAGAGAGTGTCTGTATAGCATTAATTGTACACAAATCCCCATCATTCCATATGAAATAACTACCGTCTGTCACTTTCAAAACATCTAAACCCACCAACCACTAAATGACACGTGGCGCACCACCCAACGACCAGTCCCCCCTTTCGACCACCCAGAGCCGCCTTACAACCTCCCTCCTCGTACGGTTTGGGCATCTCTAGCCTGCAACAGCACCACATAGCAGACTAGTGTGGACCCTCAGATTCCGTGCGATCTATCGGATTCCCAATGCTCTGTGAATCTACGCCGATCAGATTATTAACGGAAAGCCAAATTCGTTCAAAGGGTGTGGGACCCGCCTTGTGACGTGGCGATTGGTTATTGGTGGATTGAAAAGCTCACAATGATCATGGCGACCGGCGGGAAGTCAGGATGTTAACATTGGTGAGTCACGCAGTTCGGATCATTTGATTGGGAGGATTTGGGAGGACCACAAGTTTTGTGTTTTTTGTATACCCATGTTAACTTAACATGTTAAAGATGCCACATAGGCGCCACATAGACTTTAACATAACACAATAAAAGTTAACATGGGTGTGGATACCCATGCCATGTTAAACTTTATTTTATTAATTTAATTATTCTTTTTAATTTCAAATTAATTTAATGGGTTAAAATTATTTTAATTTTTTTTTTTATTTTTTTTACGAAAATAGCAAAAGAAGTTATAAAAAATAATAATTAATCCTAGAAATTCCTTAAAAATTTAAAAACCTACAAATCACTTCTTAAAAAAAGAGTACAAATACTAGATCATTAAAAAAACATAAAACCTACAAATACATCAAAGTGATCGTTCGTAAATGTCATCGATCAAGTCCGCCTTCAACTGGTTGTGGATGTCTCGATTAAATATTTCTTGACGAATGGCTCTTTTTTGGTCCTCCTCGATTTCATCGTACACCGTATCCAACTCCTCCTCGTGAAATTGGCAAATCGCGGCACCTTGATCTTCGAGGATCATGTTGTGTAAAATAATACAACCACGCATAACATTTGCAATTTTGTTTCGATGCCACATTCGTGCGGGGTGAGCTATGATATGCCATTTATCCTTCAAATCACCGAATGCACGTTCAATGTCTTTCCGAGCGGCGCTGTGAACTTTTGTGTACACCTTACGCCTTTCGCCGATCGGAGCCGTGAACCCTTTGACAATCGTAGCATATTCGGGATAGATCCCGTCTCCCAGATAATACCCCCGCTTGTACACGTTTCCTCGTAGCTCGAAAGACGAATCCGGCTCGCGTCCCTCGATGACATCGTCCCAAATTGGTGATCGGTTGAGAACGTTGATATCGTTGTTCGAGCCGGAAACACCAAAATATTGATGCCAAATCCACATATCGTTGGAGGCAACGGCTTCTAGCATGATGGTTGGGTGGCCGTGATCACCACGCATAAACTGACCTCGCCATGCGTTCGGACAGTTCTTCCACTCCCAATGCGTGCAATCGATGCTTCCAAGCATCCCACGAAATCCCCATTTGTTCTCATGATACTCGTACAGTTGCCTGATGTCGGAGGCGGTCGGTCGTCGTAAATATTTTCTTCCGTATAAATCGAAAAGACCTATAGATTAAAAAGCTTTAAAAAATAAAAACAAAAACGGTATATAAATTTAAATATAGAGGTAATTTTATAAGAGAATTGTTACCGCTACAAAAGTGTTGAATACACGACCTAATGGTACGATCGGACATTCTTAGGTACTCGTCGAATGCATCGCCCGTTATACCATACGCCATGACTCGAATTGCCGCCGTGCATTTTTGAAGTGGAGTGAAACCAATCCTTCCTCTCGCATCTCGCCGTTGTGGAAACCACGGGTCCTCTCGCTCCAAATCGTTCACAATTCGTAAAAAAAGTGAACGTCGCATACGAAAACGTTGTTCAAATGCGTCATCTCGGTAGACACAATCTTCGTTGAAGTAGTCTCGTAGAAGACTTTCGTGAGCCGCCGCACGATTTCGGTTTATGCGAGCCCGTCGAGTCATCCGCCGGTTCATCCGTATTTGATGATAATTAAACATCAATTGTAAAAACATCTCGGCCTCTTCGTCGGAGGACGTATCGGAAGAGTCGTTCGAGGATAACAAATCCATAATATTCAAATTGTTGTTGATGTTTGAGAGGATTTGGAGAGTTATGTGTGATATGTGTGTGTTAGTTTATATATATGTGATAATTAAATTAGAAAAAAATTTTTTTTTTTTTTTAAAAACCCAACGGTACACTCAACGGTCACAAATGTGACCGTTATCCTCACTATGTTGGCGTTAACATATTCACGCAGGAAATTGGCGCCGCTGATTTTTTTTGGGGGGGGCGGTGTTTGGCGCCGTTGGCGCCGCCAAAAGCGCAATATGGCGCCTTCGGCGCCTGTATACCGTATGCTCTAAGAGATATCAAATAAAAAGAAGTTAATTTCATTACTTATTTATAAATGTTAGTGAATGTAGCTTACAAGATTTTCAACTCGGGCGTTACCATGAAAACTAAACGTTAAAATTTTAAAGTGTTATGTTTATGATTTAAAAATTTAGTTACATGACTGCCCCACCCGTGATATATTACAATCTCGTTTGCTAACTCGTCACGTTTGTATAAGAAAACAAAAGATGTAACTAATTTATTAATCAAACTTCCATTTAGCAACTAAGCAATGGCGGACCTGTAATAGGCCCAGGGGGTCTCCGGGGACCCCCTCAACTTTGTACGTAAGGTGGAAATTATCTTTAAGATTTTTAAAAAAATTTTTTGTGTTTTCAGGAGTTATTAAAATAAATGTTTGGTAAAATAAAACAAGTTCATCCACTAGATCTTAGTGGTAATATCGTATGTTTCCTTTTGAAAAGTTCCCAGTTCGAATCCCGTCGTCCTTCTTTTCCATTTAACCCACTTTTCTTTTTCATTTACCATTTGTATAATGGGGATAATTCCCCACTTTTTAAATTTACTCCGGTAAACCATCTTTTTTCCACTTATATTTTTTTATTAGTTTTAGTGAGGAAAGTAAATGAGGGGTAACGCACGGTGGTTTCAGACAAATCTATAAATTTATTGACCATTCTTCTATTTTCATCTTTGAATTACTTTTATTTTATACTATTTCTTTTCAAATACATTCATCTTAGACCTATTTTATAATGAACTATTAAAATATATAGAAATATAGATTTTTTTTTAAATCGGCTCCATTCGAAACAAAATTGTTGATCATCCTTATTTTCGTCTATGATATATTTTATTGAAATCTTACATCATCCTTATTTTTTTTATATTATTTAAACTCTAACTACGATATTTCTTTTGTTTTTGTGTTGTATTTATCTTATTTGACCAACCCGATTCGGACCAAAATTTTTTATATATGTTTCTATAAAACTGAAACATCTAAAAATAGTGACTTCGTAAAAAAAAATTGTGGACCTCCTCAAAAATTTTTCTAGTTCCGCCCCTGCAACTAAGGATGGGCGGTGTGATGCGGCATCGGCATCGGCGACCTTAGGCGACCACACCGCTACCTTCGGCGAACTCAGCATCGACATGTTTGAAAGGATTTTCAGCATTTGGTTGCCGATTGATACCGAGGCATATTTGACCGTTGAACGGTCATTAATAGTTTTTATATTCAATGTTTTAGTTTAATAAATTGTTTTTGTTTAAAAAAGAAATTAAAAAAAATAATTTAAAAAGTATGTCTAAACCATCATTTAGGCAACCATATTACCACAAAAACATCACATTCTACATACTTTTTATCTCTCCTGTTAGCGGCATATAATTGGTCAAATTTTATGTTTCAAATTTATGCTTAGACAACCATACCCCCACCTTAACAATAACTATAAAGTTGAATAAAGTTGAATAGTAAGTTATTCGGTTACAATAGTTTCCCAAAAAGAAACATACAGTTGGGTTCTTGTTCCTGTTGATTTTTGCCACTCATGGAAAAGATTTTATAGTCTGTTACTAACCTTTACATGCTTTTTTTTTATACCTTTTACTTACTTTATTCTCACAGTTCTTTCAAATCCTTGAATTAAGACAAAATAGATATGATAGCATTAAACAAACCATGTATCAAAATTAAAACTTGTAAATTAACTAACGGTATTAATTAGCAGTTTGTTTTGGAACAACAAACTCACACATAATCTACTTCAAAATGTACATGATTTTATCCAAAAGAGAGCTGAACCTAGAAGGAGACATGGGTATCATATTTAGACTAGAAATCACTTGGTATGTAGATCTAGAATTGCATGTATATATCAAGGAGCATTTGATCTACATAATTGGTGTTCCATCTTTGAAGATTGATGGTTCAAATATTATAGTAAACAGATTAGGTGGATTTAAAAGTGTACATTATGAGCCATTAAAAATGTAGATTTAAAGGTAGGGTTAATAGATGAGTTAGCCGTCATCGGTCATTTATTCAAATGGTACTGGGAATGAAGGATAGGACTTGGGGTGGACGAGAGGTCCCAAGTTCGATCCCGACTTTCGGGATTTTACCATAATGGATGGATTTCCACCAGAATTGAAATTTGGATTGTGTCACGCAAATTAACTATCTTGCTAAACTCACGGGTCGGTTAAAAAAAAAGATGAGTTAGCCATTCTATAACATTACTTTTAAATCTATATTAATACTAGCTAGTTATGATACTAGAACATCCAATAATTTAAAAAGAAACCGCTTAAACTATACACGTTACTACTTGTTATTTTATTATACTAAATATATATATGCCGTTTGGAAAATAACAAGTAGATCAATTTCATTCTTCAAATAAAGACTTGAAGAATTTCATTTTATTAGACATATTAATATTTATTTTTTTATTAATCTGAGTAGGTAAAAAAAAAGTAGTTATTAGTCGTTGAAAGCACGTAGGGGCATGCAAATTGTTCCTGGCCATTATCGTAAATTCGTAATCCACATTAAAAAGCGCCACCCCTCTTAACCTAAGGTGATCATTTCATACTTATTTTAGCCCATACTAACCCTATCCACTAATATACGCATCTTCACACCTTATAGCGTGGGGACCACCTCATTTCCCAAAATTCCCATGTCTATTAGGTTGTTGCTTCACGCGCCTCCTGTTGTTGTTTCAGGATATATTATTATTATAATTATTATAATTATATAATAAAATATATTAATAAAACTAATTGTTGTCCCAAATGCTTAATTGTTCATTATTTATTTTTAGTGAATATTACGTATAAATTCTACTGTTGCAATGATTTTTTTATTGGAACGGTATCGATCAGACGACTTTGGTCTTACGTGTAAACCTATCCTTGCGGAACTATGTCCAAGGTCGATTACTCGGACCTCCGTGAGAACCAAATGGTTGAATATATTATACGAACATTTCCCATACTATAACAATTTCAAAGATATTTTAACGGCAACTCCAATAGCATATGACACAACGTTACGTGATACTATCAGGTGACGTCACTTAACACGTTTTTTGATCATTTGTTTTTTATTTAAGCGTAAAAAGTTTGATACGGAATGATAGTATGTTACCTAAAATCAGATGACAGCTAGGGTTTATAAATAAACCTCCAAACTTTATTAATCAATCAGTCAAAACATATAATAACATAAACACGTACACCAAGGTTTAACTAGGGAAATATAAACTTGCAAAACAAGAAAAGAAACTAGGGTGGCGTTTGGTTCACGGAATGTAATGTAATTGGAATTGTAATGTTTTCTTTTTAAAGTTGTGCTTAAGTTGGGTAAGGAAGGGGCTTGAAATACAATGAATTCCTTTACTCAATGGAATTTAAAAATCCTTCACTTTAACGAAGGAAAGTTACATGACCTCAAATTCCATTGATTAAAGGAATTCATTGTATTCCAAACTCCTTCCTTACCCAACTTAAGCACAACTTTAAAAGGAAAGCTTTACAATTCCAATTACATTACATTCCGTGAACCAAACGCCACCTAGGTTAAAATATGATAGTGGGCCGATCAAGGCCTCGATAATTACATGCTCATAATCCGTATCAAACTTTAACACATGATTTTGTAGTTTTAATAACATAACACATAATTCGTCAAGTGGTGTCTGATTCTACGATTCAGTTACATAATTGTGCTACCATTAAATATAATCTGCTTAGTAATTGGTGTTGAGTTAGTAGTGTGATAATTAGAACAATTATGTAGCATAGAGTTTTCTTATTTTTTATTTTCAATCTCAACGAATATAATAAGGGAGTTTGTGGTATAATAGGTACTATACAGTCGTATTATAAGTCGCGTTCTTTAAGTGTTTGGGTTGTTAGTCATTTTTTAGTCCGTTTTATTTACATGCCTTGATATATAGCAATACAACTGTTTTTTTGTATGACTGAGTTATCCGCGTGGCAATACACGACTTTAAAATTAAATCTAGTTTTAAATATATATAATGCTGTTTTGTTTCCTAATTACTTTTTATAATTGTATTACATAACTTTTCGTTATATATCTTTCATTATACTATAAATCATATACATATTCCCACAATTTTACAATCCAGTTCTAATATTTTACTCTTTCACTCATGAATATATATAACATTCTATCATCCCACAAACATAAACAAAAATCACTTTTCAACCTTTCAACCTGTAACGGATTCTAGCCGAAGAACTTATATTCGCTCGAGCATTGTATGTTATTATATGTTAGTAAGTTTTTTAAAACTATTTATTTTATTATCATGTGATTTATATTTAGTTAATTAATTCGTAATATATTGTTAACAAAAATTTTGAAACCGCATTAACATGTATTTTCACAACGCGTTTATAACTAGCTAGGAGACGTGAACAATATCGTAAGACCGATATGATATTAATAGAATGTCATGATAACAAGATTTATAATAATCTTTCTAAATAACCGAAACAATGACGTTAGAGTTTTCACGGACACAACTTGAAAGATTTAAAAACCGGATTTTTAAACCGGACCGGCCTTATGTAAAAAACGGTTCAACTGGTTGACCCGGACGGTCGAACCGGATTGATTATTTAAACATGTAAATTAGAATATACATTTTATAAACTTTTAACCGCGACAAATGTCGTTAAAAACTTTAATAAAGTTTAAAACAAGTTACAATTATCCAAAATAACATAAATATAAGTTCTAATCAAATTATATATATCAAAAATATATCAGACTTTCAGTTATCTTCGATGGATGGTTGTTTTAGAATCTCTAGCTGCAAGTGACGAAGTCACAATTTGTTTTCGCCCGATCAGTTAACTTCAATTAAGAAAATAGTGAAAAACCCTACGGTCCTACCTTTTTTCATTGTTTTTAAAATGTTTTTTTAACTTATATAAAAAAAACGGTTCACCTGGTTGAACCGGCCGTTTCAACTGGTTGAACCGGCCGGTTCAACCGTAAAACCCGGTGGTTGAACGGAAAACCCGTCGGTTTATTTTTTTGTCCAAAACTATTAAAAATCGCCCTCAACCGAACCGGTGCACCCATCGTTTACCGGTTCAACCGATTGTTTTTAAAACATTGAGAGAATTTTAGGTGTTAAATATTTTATGCTTTTACTAGTTAATTTTATTTATGTTTTTATTAACTAATTTTTTTTACACAATCCATCATATGTACATTTTAAAGTAAATCTCTGGAATGCTTACTTTTTTCTCTGCTATTTCCACACAACTTACAGTCTTTGTCCTTGTAACAAGAAACTGTAATTCCTATATATTTTTTACTGTAGACTCCAGAGCCCCAACACACTTTCTCTCTCTAGAAACCCTAATACTTTCTCTCTCTACAACCACCATATCTTCAATCTTCATACTGAAATCCTAATTTCAACTTCAATGGTGACTGAAATGAACCTCCGTGAAAATGTCAATCCGACGCAGCAGAGCGTTAACGCCGGAGGCGGAGGAGGTCGGAGACGGAGGTCCAAGGCCGGCGGTGAGTTGACTCAGAAGAAAAACAAACAGCCTCAGAGAGGAATGGGCGTGGAGCAGCTTGAACGGATCCGGTTACAAACTCAACCGCCATTAATGCTCCATCCTCACCAAATCTCTTCGTTCAGGCCTTCTGCAGCTTTTCCGGCGTCATGCACCGCCGCCGTCGCAAACTTCTCCGGCCAGTTCCGTCCTGCTCCGGAGACGTTGATCCACAGATCGAATCTGTTCTCCACCGCCGATCATTTCATCGATCCGTCCGTGAACGGATCAGCTGGTAATCCTGGATTCCGATTTGAGAACACGAAGGATTTGCAGTTATATTCAATCCCAAACTATCTCAAATGTGCTTCCGATTGCTGTGGCGTGTTTCACAAGGTAAATCAATCGGTTAATTAATTAATTAATTTCACTTTTCAGATCTGTTCATCGATCGATCGTGTAAATTCTAAAACAATTTTTCAAAATCAAATCTGTCGTCAGAAAAAGCGGATCGACGGTGGAAGTAACAGTAACAACAGTTTCTCCGGCAACAACGCCGCCGTGGAGATAACCGATTCCGGTAAAACTCGTCACAGTTCCGGACAGGTAATCAGTTAACAAATAACACATTGATCTAAACCGAAATTAATCAATTAAACATGGATAATGAGTTGATAATTAAACAATTAAGCATAAACACAGGTAACTGAAGTGATGCCGGTTCACCGGAACGGTGAGATTCCGTTGACGGAGTACGAGTTTTTCCCGCGGAAAGGTGGCGGAGCAGATCTGGGGAACAACAAAAATAACAGCAATAACAATATGAAGTTGATGAGGATGAAGGCATGGTGTGGTGGTAGTGGTAGTTGTACCTCAGCTGGAGTAATGATAGGGTTACGTGGAGGTGAGGGATCATGCGTGACAGCCGTAAGTGGGAGTGAAGAAGGGAGTGTTTCTTCCCTAGATTTGACTCTAAAGCTTTAGGATTAATTAGTTAATGCTCTAATTAATTATATAGTTAGTTAATTAGTTAGCTAGTTTAACGGTTAAGATGCAGTTAATTTAGTTAATTTTCTTACAATGAAATATGTGTTATTTTTTCATGATGAATCAATCTTGGATGGAATTTGATGAGTCTATAGGTTTTTCATACAACAAGCATGGGACATGATTCATGTTGAATTTTGCTTCATATCATAGAAATAATATGAATTACCAATTCACTCATCTAGAATTTACTTTTAAGATGATGTTTTTATAGAAAGAAGGTGTGTAACAAAGTTTTCTTTATTCGGATTTGGGACAAACAAAGGTAAAAAGAATGTATTTTTGTTGACACTATCTTAAAAATATCCAAGGATACGAAAAGTAAACAGCTGCTTAAGGAAACCATCTCTTCAAGGTCTAACATTTTCTTATTATATGCGTAATTAACAAGCAAAAGAATTTGAATGTGAACATAATCTCGCAAAGATATATGATGTTTAGCGTATTGTCACAACATAAAAGATGGATTTATCAAGTGACTTAGGGTGGCGGTATCAGGGGCGGATCTACGTTGGATCCACCGGGTTCACGAGAATCCAGTGACTTTCGAACTTTTAGTGTTAATATATATATAATACTAGGAGTGAATCCATATAAATAATGGAAGTGAATCTTGATAACCAAAACATGCCTAGCTCAACTGCTATGCGTCGTATGTTTCAAACATAAGATTTCAGGTTCGATTCCCTTTCACTTTGTTTTTTACTTTTAAATTTCTTTTAAACAGATATAAGACATTAGGTCCTTTTGGCCTTTAAAAGACAGCGCCTTCAATATTAATAACAAAATAAGCTTAGATCGATTGGTATGTGCTGTATGTTCTAACCAAAAGGTCTTATGTTCGATTCTCTTTCTTTCAATTTTTTACTTTTAGTTTTCTTCTATACAGATTTGTTCGATTCTCTTTCTTTCAATTTTTTACTTTTAGTTTTCTTCTTCACATATTATAAGTCACTGGTAAGTTTTGGGTTTTTTTCTTAATTGATTATTTATTGAATGATTTTGGTTGTTAAATAGTTGAATTTGTTCTTACTTCTTAGACTCTTAGTGATTGTCTCTTCTTTAGTTTGATGAATTCATTGATTTAGGTTTTTTTAAAACTAATTTGGTTCTTGATTTGTTAAATGTTTATAGATTTGTGAAATTGCGAATTAGGTATAATGAATACCGAAAGATATTTCACAAGAAAACCTTCAAATATTGGTATTGTTATTGTGTTACATCTTACCCGACCCGAACCGACCAAACCGAATATTTGGTTGTTAGAATTTTGACCACCAAAAAAATAGTGAACCCAGTAAAAAAAAATCCTAGATCCGCCACTGGGCGGTATGTTTGCCTAAGGCATGGTTTAGGCGTCAAATTCTGACCAATGAGGTGAAGTCAATAGTAGAGAGAAGATTGATGTAGAATTGATGATTTAGTAGGGGTACGTTTGATTTAGGCATGGATTAAAACCTTTTTTTCTATTTTTTTTAAAAATAAAAACAAATTAAATTAAACTAAAACATTTAATATAAATTAAAAACATAACAATTCATTAGATTAAAAAAACTTACAAAGTCCTAAAAATAACAAAAATTACCAAATTCCTAAAAAAACCAGCATTTATTTTTCATTTAAAAAAAATACAAATCTAGGGTGGTGGAGGATTTGCATTCAGCTCTTCGCGTCATTGTCCGAATCGCTCGAACTACTAGACGAAGTCATAAGCTCGGGTGGGATTCTATACCGTGGGCGAGGGCGATTAATGTTTTTTGAGAGAAAGAAACTAGTGGTTTTTTTGTTTAGGAGAATAAGGTGTATAAAATTTGTTGGGTATAAAGGGATTTATATAGTTGTTTTGGCTAAAAATTGCTTAAGTTGAATTAGCAAAGTTTGAACCAAATTTTGAATGTGAGGTCAGGTGTCTCGAATTCAGATGTGAAAAAGATTTGAAATAATCCTGGGACAATAGTGGAATTCCAGGGTCAAATAACTAGAATCCTGGGTAAAAACTTAGATCTATTTATGAAATCAGTTGAGAAACTTTATCAAACAAATGTAACCAGAGATGTAAGTAGGAACACCGAGATTTTGACTAGGGAAAAGCCCTTAGCCCTTAGATGTCTCTAAGGCGCCGCCGGCATAAAAACCCCGGGTAGCGATAACACACGCTACCAATTTATTGATCACTGAAAAATGTCGAGTACAATGTGTTTGCAGAGAGAATAATACGAGAATACAATCAGTAAAGCTCGAATGAGCTGAAAATGAACAACTAAAGGTCCTATTTATAATCCGAGAGCTGCAATGACTCGTCCGATATTCCAGGGGTCTTCAACTGTTCTTCCGATATTCCAGGGATCCTCCCTTCAACGTCTCTTTCAGTTAGTTGACCGAGTTTCCAGCTAACCAACATTGACCACGTGTGAAATAAGTCTTCTCCTTGTTTCATGCGACCGTTAGAAGACCATGTCAACCTGTTCTTGATCAAATAAAGACATCGAAACAGTTAGTAACAATGCCCTAGCATGCAGGATCATTTCCACATGCTGGGTCATTATAGCAATAAGGGCAATCCTTGGATTAGATCATATAAGTGAAAAATAAAATAAAGATAAACCTTCCCGTTTGATGTTAATCATCATGGGTCATCAAACATTACCTGTCAACATCCAGGGTCACACAATTCCTGGGTAACACCTGCCCCTGGATTATTAGCCGAGAATTCAGGGTATAACAATTGCCCCCAAATTTTCGCAAGTGGATAGAACTTACAGCTGTGAAAATTTGAATTTTCGGGTCACATCACCCCTTATCTTTAATCGTGTCCGTTAATTTCGCATCCACGATGACACGTCTCGAGCGACCTCCCATCACCTCTGTAACTTCTTCTTTTCTTTAAATACTACCTTTAACCCCTCCTCTCTTTTCACACAAATTTCTCGAGAGCAAGGGTTTTCTTCCGACGCTTCCAGCTTCCGATTTTCTCCATTCAGGTAAACTTCTGCTCCAAACTTTTCCTTCATTCCCCGATCATGACCCGTAAGAAAATACGAGCAGAGACGACGGCTGAGGAGACTGGAATCGAGGATTTCCTCGATCAGTTTTACTTGCAAAGCCGAGCGCTCGAAGCTTGTACCTTCACCGATGACGACATAGCTGCATTGTTGTCGTCGGGCCTTTTCCCGGAATCCGCTGAGATCAGACCCTTCGACAAGAGGGTTCGATCAGATTTCTGTTCAAAGGCCTGGGTCTGCTTTCCTTTTACTCCTTTCTCCATGGGTCTTTCTTACCCTTTCTCCGGCCTCCTGGCCGAGTTTTTCAAGGCCACCGGTCTTGCCTATGCCCAAACCCTACCTATCATTTGGAGGATCCTGGGTACCATCGATCGGCTGAACAATGAGTTCGATTCCCTGGTTGGTCTGCCTGAGCTGGCCCTGGGTTACGAACTCAAATCCCACGGCAACAATCGATTTTTGTTCAAGGCCCTGAGCAAAGAGGTTCAGATGATTCCTCGGGCTTCCTTTTTTGAGGAATGGAAAGGGAAATTTTTCTTTGTCAAGAGGTCCACAATTCCAGGAGGGATGAGCCTTCCAGTTAGATGGAGAGTAGATGGTAGGTTTTTACCTGCATTAGGGATTAGGATTTTATTCTATTCAAATACTGACCTTGGATTTTTGTTCTGCAGTTCCTAGCTTAAGCTCCATTGGACCCGCAAATCCTGGGACGTTCGAGAGATTTGAAGCTTTCCTCAGCATCAACGAAGTGGAGCGAGAGTTCAGGACAGACCTCCACCAAGCTGCTTCATCTACCTCCCACAGCATGTCAAGTTGTAAGTATCTTGGTACTCTGCTTTTTGGACCTAGGATTTTCTCTGGATTCTGTTAATTTCTTATTCCTTTTCAGCCGCTGCCACTCCTGTCAACCTGGAAAACATTGATCTGGACGACTTTCTGCTAGGGGACTCCGAGCAGGACCTGCAAGTCATTACCTCTGTGAAGACCGAACCTATGACGGCTCCCAAAGCTCCTCCCTCCAGGACTTCTGGTACTAAGCGCAAGACCAGGGCCACTGCCACTGCTTCTGCTCCCGTTGTGCAATCTCTGGAGAACCTAGATGCCGCCGAGCTCCGTGCCCATGCCGAGGCCTCTTCCCGTCAAGTAAGTTAATCCTGGGTATCCCTGAATTTTCTACACGATAAACAATTCAAGGTCATAATTGTTAATAACATTACCTTCTCTTGCAGATTGCTAGCCGATTCGTGGAGATAGTCTGGGCCGCTGAGAAGCGAGCCCTAGATGCTGAGGCTGCTGCTAAGAGGGAGGTTGCTGCCCTGACCAAGGAGTTGAACTCGCTCAAGATTGTGGCCAACAAGAACCTGGGTCTAGTGCATGATCTTGAGAAGAAAGCAGTGGAGGCACGGGCTGCACATGAGTCTGCTTTAGCCGCTAAGAGCGATGAAGGCAAGCTCATCGCTCGCATCTCCCTTTTCCAGTGCAGGCTGAAAATGGCGAAGGAGGCGAGGGATTTGGGGTTTCAGAACCCCAACTGGGATGTGTCCGACTGGGCAAAGAAACTGCGCAATTTAGGCGCCACCATCCCTGCAGGGTGTGACCCTGAAATCGGCCCTGGATCCAGCAAAAGCACCCCATCCAAGGGCTCTGCTGGTCACGCCATGGATATCGACCAGCCCAAGGGAGGAGAGCAGCCGACCCAGGACCCGAAGGCAGCAGAGAAGGCAGCGGAGGAGAAGGAAGCGAAGGAGGTCCCCCAGGGTGAAGCTTGAAGAACAGGGGTCACCTTCTTATATTTTGTGGTTCATGTTTGTTTGAAAACAATTTTATTTTTATGCATGTGATGGTTTACCAGATGATGTTTCCCGGTTCCTTTTGTTTAAGACAATGACCTACCCTTGGATGCGATATCCAGGGTCTTTTGACATGTCCCAGCCTGGGAAGTCCGGAGCTTTTCCGGGCCCAGGTTGGGTTTTATATATAACTGCTTTAACTACATACCTGTGTTTGACACATTTGAATGATATTTGTATTGTATGGAATGGTTCTAGGGTTTACCTTAGCAATCCTGGGTTGCCCCCAGGATCTTAGGATTCCTCGTAGCTTTAGCAGACTTGTGAATGTTTCCTGTAATAGGAACATATCGATTAGAATTAACTAGACAGGGAGTTAATTTCCTTCGGCTTTGACCGTTATGACCCTGGATTAAGTCAATAATCCTGGGTCATTAGGTAATCTTTGAATTGTTTCTGGGGTCAGGCCCGATAATAATTTTAATGTTATTTCTGGGGTCAAGCCCTGTGCCGTACTGACGAACTGG
>JBCNJP010000008.1:58536961-58687476 GCA_039602395.1 Deinandra increscens subsp. villosa | reverse complement strand
TATGTACATGGTCCGGTCCGGTTTTTTATGACCGGTTTTTCATAAAAACCATAAACCAAACCGTTCACAACGGTTTAAAATTTTCGAAACAGACCGACCGTGCGTTAAGATAAAAAACCGACCGCGAAACCAAACCGATGACCGGTTTGGACGGTTTCGCGGTTTCAAACCGAACCATGAACACCCCTAGTTAGTAGATTATGGAGAAAGTAAGCTTAAAATTATGAGTTTTAAATCAAATAAGATACATGATGAAGTTTCAAATCAATCCCAAATATTGTTTAAAGGAAATAAAAATAATTTTATACAAAGTCAACAAAAGGAACATGTTTGGTTGCTCGGCTACTTTGACTTTTGTTATATGCTATCTATCTATCTATATATATAATAAAAGAAAAGTTTTTGGCATCACAATTTGCCATGTGGCACCACCACATTCATCCTCAACAATTTTTCCCGCCAATTCTCCTAATTATGGAAGTGATTTGTATTTCCAATTTTTTCTTTATTGCATTCCAAAATATTTTAATAACCAATTATTTAATTACTAAAGATATAAAAATACATAATTGTCGTATATTATGATTGTATTTATAGTTTTTTTTTTTAAAAAAGTCACCCGTGTAACAAACGGGGATAAAAAACTAGTATACAATATTTAACAAGTAGTTCAACAAATGATCAACTGAACATGCTTGGTTGCTCGGCTACTTTGACTTTTGTTATATGCTATATACTATATTTTACAAGTAGTTTAACAAATGATGAACTGGCACAGTGGTAAGTCATAGCCGACGAGGATGAACCGGTCATTGCCTTATAACCCATGTTCGGCCCTTGCTAAAGATTTTTTTTTTCTTTTTAACGCCCTAGGTTGATATTATAAGATTTGTTACTAACTAAATTTCAAAAATCCCTCAGCGCCACGGTGGTATAATTATAGGTATGGAATGAACTAGCCAGTGTCCGAACCTCATGGCCTCATTTTTTCTACATATGCATATACATTTTTTCTTAAAGTTTTAGTGTTCGAATCCTTTAATTGTGTGTGTGTTTTTTTATGCCGTTAATTCCTACCGCTCGCTCCAGGCCGATGCTTGCTTTTAACCCCAACTTCCTGCCATATTAACACCCAAATAACTTTACATGTGCTTTTGTTTTTTATTAAAATTTAAGCTAATATATTTGTATTTTTAATTGTGATTGTTTATTTTTTATCTAATTTTTGCAATTAAGTTTATCTTAAAATGAACCAGTTCGAAATCTACGATTGAAAAAAGTGTTTCTTTTACAGGTTATTGTTTATATTCTTTGAAATCGAGTCATGGTATGGAACTGCCCCATGTTCGGTTTTTAATTTCTAGATTTGCATATATGTTTCTTTTCTCTCTCTCTATATATATCTATCTATCTATGTCTAAAAGGGTGTCTACATGTCTACACTTATAGGGGTGTCTACAATGAACTTTTCACAATATATATATATATATATATATATATATATATATATATATATATATATATATATATAGGGTTAGGTTCAAATGAGAACTTTTTCTTTTGAGAACTTTAAAGAACCATTCTGAGCCACTCATTTTCAAGGGGGAGCATTCAAATTCATGGGGGGGGGGGGGGGGATTTCTCTATATATAACTTGTGGCTCAGAATGGTTCTCAAAAGTTCTCAAAACCATTTGGTTCTCAAATGATCTTCTCCCTATATATATATATATAGGGAGAGGATCATTTGAGAACCAATTTGATTTGAGAACTAAAAAGAACTAATTTGAGCCACAAGTTTATTTACATGTATCCCCCTCCCATGAATTGTAGTGGCCCCCCCCTGAAATTTGTGGTTGAGATTTAGTTCTCAAAAGTTCTCAAAATAAAAAGTTCTCATTTGAACCTAACCCTATATATATATATATATATATATATATATAGGGAGAGGATCATTTGAGAACTAATTGGGTTTGAGAACTAAAAAGAACTAATCTTAGCCACTAGTTTATATATATGGAAAACTCCCCCATGAATTTGAATGCTCCCCCCTTGAAAATTAGTGGCCCAAATTGGTTCTCAAAAATTCTCAAAAGAAAAAGTTCTCATTTGAACCTAACCCTATATATATATATATATATATATATAGGTTTAGGTTCAGCTAAAAAAACCATTATATATATATATATAGGGTAGGGATCATGCGAAAACAAGTCTTATTGCGAAAACATAAAAACAAGACCATTTTATACATAAAGGACCAGAACTGTAAATATACATCTCATTTAATTAAAAAAACGCGGAGGGGCAAAATTGGAAAAAGAAACATAATATGGAGATAAACATTCACACTTTTCACAAAAACCCTAATAATCTCACACGAACGACCCTCTCCCTCTCTCTAAAAAACGAAGCAGAAACGGTATGAAAACCGTCAATCGAACGAAGAAAAAGAAGAAATCGAAGTACTAAACAACGATCGAAGGAACTATTAACATATGAAAGGTAAGAATCGTTACATTTTGTACTTATTTCACGAAAAAATATAAACATTCACACGCATTTTACTCAAAAAAAAACCTAAAAAACTCGTGAAATCGCTACTGTTCGGGGCATTACTCTTATGATTTCAGACATACACAACACTCGTTACGACAAATGATGTAAATATATATAGTTTAACTTAACTGATACAAAATAAGGTGATGTTAAGATAAGTACTGAACATGTGCAATAACCTTGATAAGATATCAAATATACATCACACATTCGCATTTTATCTTTACTGGAACAAAATTTGGTAATGTTATGACTATTGCACATGTGCAATAATATTGGATTATGATCATATCTATACTACACATGTGTAATAATCATGCTAAATGTTACAGATAACGGTATTGTGGATGTTTACTGGTACAAAATTTGGTAATGTTATGATTATTGCACATGTGCAATAATTTTGAATTATGAACAAATATGTACTACACACGTGCAATAATCATATTAGATGATACAGATAATGATATTGTGAACTTTTGCTAGTATAAAAATCAGTAATGGTATGAGTATTGCACATGTGCAATGATATTGAATTATGAAACAAACATGTACTACACATGTGGAATAATCATATTAGATGTTGCAGATGATGGTATTATGAATGTTATTGCACATGTGCATTAAATTTTACTTGTGAGTGCAAATGTTTTACTGGTACAATAATTGATACCGTTAAGATTATTGCACATGTGAAATAATCATAACATTACAGTGCAGTAATCTTAAACATCGATTAAAACTACATTAATGACAAAAAATAATGGAACCTTTAAGATTATTGCACACGTGTAAAAATCTTCAATTACAAATAAGGTGGTTGTCAATTTAGGTGCACATGTTTAGTAACCTTAAAATGTGATTAAAAATACAGTAATGACACAAATAGTGTAACTGTTAGGATTATTGCACATGTGCAATAATCTTAAATTTCAAATAATAGGGTTGTAAATATAGGTGCACATGTGCAGTAATATTAAAAGGTGATTAAAACTACATTACTGATAAAAATAATGAAACTGTTAAGATTACTACACATGTGCAATAATATTCAGTTACAAAAAATTTACAAATAATATGGTTGTAAATATAAGGGCACATGTGCAGTAATCTTAAAATGTGATTAAAAATACAGTAATGGCGCAAATAGTGTAACTATTAAGATTATTGCACGTGTGCATTTTATCCTGGTTATTTGTATAATGTATGATAAGGAGAAAGAGCCTATTCGCAATTAAAGCAGGAGTTGGAATATTGGTGGAAACTAAAGCACTCGTATTGGCAAGCTTAAGACTCGGGAAAGACTTTTGCAAACGTAGTAAACTGTTGTGCAGCATGAAGAAAAAGTTGGAAGTGATAAGAAATAAGTTGTAATATAATGTGGATCAAACAGATCGCGGTATAAAGACATCAACAAAGAGAAATGATAAAGGCAAGCACGTCAGTTTTGCAGATCCAAATTAGGGAAATAATATGTGTGTTGGCGCAAAAAAAATGTAGTAAAGGAACGATGAATGTGAAATTTTTTGCAGAAAATTAAACAATGATGTTTGATTGTCGCTTTTTGTCTGTATATGGTATAAATGAAATACAAATAGAATGGGTTAGGTATCAATGGATGTAAACGAATGATTTTTTTTGTTATTATTTGGTTCGTTTATCATTTGACACGGACGTACGATGCATTGAACTTAATTGTATAAAATAAAAATCGGTGTCTCATTTGTTTTTGTTAAGAATGTGTGATGGCTGGTATGGATATATGGTTATTTACAATTTATTAAGTATGGTTGTTTAACTACACATGTGCAGATGAGTGTTTAAAGTGATGATAATGATAATTATGATGTCCCGACTAATTAGTGCACATATGCATTACAAAATAAATTTATAAGCTGATGATGGACTTGACAAAATTCACAAACTGTTGAGGGTCTTGAACACATGTAGGTGTATAACATATATGATACAATTACACGAAACCGTTTAAAAGTTTTGAAAACACACAATTAAGCATTACTACATATGTGTAACAAACATGTGATATAGAGAAACGATACAATGTCATGGTGTTCAAAACCAAAGAAGCACAAAACGGGTTGAGGAAATGAGGAACTCTCAGATTGAGATGCAACATCAGCAAAAATAGCTAACTTGTCCAACGTGTTACGAAAATTGTGAAACAAGGTAATTAATATTGAATTTGGAGACATCATCAACGAACTCTTTAATTTTGCTCGGAGCACCAACATCATTATGATTCATACCATTGATTGGATACATTGTGATCAAATAAAACACCTGATACAACAACAATCATAAAAAATTAGTATTCACACACACACGTTGTAAAAAAAATATAAAAAATAATGTTAGGGCACATGTGCAACGTTAGCGAAATTCACACACCGGGAATATTGACACACATGTAGTATTCACACACACGGTGAAACACGTTACATATGCAACAAATAGTAGAAATATTGTATGAAAATTAGTAATGGTATGATTATTGCACATGTGCAATAATATTGAATTATGAAACAAACAGGTACTACTATACAATAGAAATATTGTGAATTTTTACTGGTATAAAAATCAGTAATGGTATGATTATTGCACATGTGCAATAATATTCAATTACAAAAATTACAAATAATGTGGTTGTAAATACAGGGGCACATATGCAATAATCTGTAAATGTAATTAAAAATACAGTAATGGCACAAATAGTGTAACTATTATGATTATTGTACGTGTGCAATAATCTTTAAATATTATTACACGTATGCAATAATCTTAAATTACAAATAATAGGGTTGTCAATATAGGTGCACATGTGCAGTAATCTTAAAATGTAATTAAAAATACATTACCGATACAAGTAATGTGACTGTTAAACATTACTGCACATGTGCAGTAATTTAAATTGTGACAAAATATATAATACACATGTGCATTTTATCCTAGTTGATACAAATACGGTTATTTGTATAAAGTATGATAAGGAGAAGGAACCTATTCACAATTAAAGCCGAAGTTTGAACATTGGTGGAAACTAAAGCATTCCTGTTGGCAAGTCTAAATGTTTATAAAACACACCTACAAACATTAATGCACATGTGCAACATCGTTGTTCTTATGAGTATAATTTCCAATTGGATACGTATCTCGTTAGTTAGACATCTAATACAAAAAAAAAGTAATCAAAGTTGGTACAAAAACATAAAAAAAGTATTTAGTTTTTCCATAGGCATTTCATCAAACACCTTGCGTGCATTGCTATGAGTCCTAAAAAACACTAGATTATAGTCAAATTGAGCAACTAAGAATCTTTAAAAACACTTGAATTGTTGTTTACAAAGTCGGATAGTGAAGATTAAACAACAAAAATATTGGATTAATTGAAGAAAATATGTGGATGTGAATGTAAAAAACTCGATCTTCACTAGAAGAGCATGGAGTAGAGAGAAAGGATAACATCTCGTACCTTTTTGAAGGTTTATCTGAATTAGACTGACATGGACAAAGATCGGAGCTTGTAAGCGGTCGCCGGAGATGAAGTTCTCCAGAGATGAAGAGACATCGCAGTGGTAGCGGAGGAGGCGACGGTCATGGTGGAAGCAACAGAGGTGGTGGCTGTGGTAACGGAGGAGGGAAAGGAGGCGAAGGTAGTGGTGGTGGTGGTGGCGGCGGTAAGGGTGGTGGAAGTAGTGGAGGTGGTGGTGGCAGCGGTTGTGAAGGTTGCAAGGGAGGGATGAAGGAACGATCAGATATTATGTTGAGGTTAGGTTTAAAAAGAATTATGAGATCTGACAATTATACCCCTCATTTAAGTTTGTTTTTATGTTTTCACAATAACAACTTGTTTTTATATGATCCTTACCCTATATATATATATATATATATATATATATATATATATATATAGGGAAGAGTTCCGTGTAGACCCCTTAAATTTTGTAGACCCGTAGACCCCTATAAAACTCAATAAAAATAAAACTCAGTGTTGTTTTTTTTTTTGTATTACGATAAGCTTTTAAGAACCAAAAAAATAAATAAATAAATTAAAAAAAACAAAAAACATTAAAAATCGAACATTTTAAGACAATAAGTTTTAAAATAATGAGTTTTAAACGCAACACTGAGTTTTATTGAGTTTTAAACTCATATATTTTTAAAACTCATTGTCTTAAAATGTTCAATTTTTAATGTTTTTCGTTTTTTTTTTAATTGTCTTTTTTTGTTCTTAAAAGCTTATCGCAAATAAAAAAAAACTAAATTAACAAAACTGAGTTTTATTTTTAGTGAGTTTTATAAGGGGTCTACGGGGTCTACAAAAAATAAGGGGTCTACACGGATCTTTTACCTATATATACATACTAGCCGTGTGCCCGCGCGTTGCGGCGGGGACAGTGTATAGCGTGTTATTCGTCTTCTGTTCGCGCGTTGCAGCGGCACAACAAACTACAACGGGTTGCGACCGCGACGAAAATTCATAGCTTCTATGTCTGATGAAGATTGATCGACGAACTATGATGAGAAGGTCATTTGGATTTATAAGGCTTATGACACATCATCATTAGTCAATATATAGATAGTTAGTTTACCAACCCACTTGTTAGTAGGAAACTCACGCGTTTGGTAGCGGCGAAAGATTACAGCCCAATATTCGTTTTTGTTGGCACGATGCGTCGCAACGACAATTTATAATGCATCGCAACGACAATTTATAATGGAGTGTGTGTGGTGTAGGTGTTTGTTGTGAAGTCTTGGCCTGGGGCTGCTGTTATTTTCTTTACACCTAAGTGTCAGATATTACAATCCAACACCAACAAATACAATAGCTGTAATATTTACACGATGAGATTAATAAACTATTAAAAATAACAGTTATAATTATAGTGTGTATCCCACCAAGGGTTGTGGCTATGAACTTGTGTGCAAGTGTAATGAAAAAAAGTTATATCAAAAAGCTTGTTTACACTAAGTAGTCAAAAAATGTGTGCAAGTAGTCAAAAAATGCATCAACAATCGGACACAACTGGGAGAAGCATTTTCAGAAAACACAAGGGCATTCAAAATTTGAAACAAAAGAACTAAAAACAAGTGTACTGATAATTCTTCTTCTTTTTACATCGTGAAGTAAATGATGGAACCTAGCAGAATAGATCATTGAAGCATTTAAACATTCCTCGATTCAGATAGACAAATTTGTTTACCTGAAACATATAATATGGTAATTAGCAACATATTACCCTTAGGACAGCAGGTATATATAGGAGGAACCATTGGCAGAGTTCACATTTTGATCATAATATTCCACAACATCAGCTTGCATAGCATACATTCAAAGACCAAGTAAAACTAAAATCCATGAGCTGCAGAAAAGTCCCAACATGAATAGATAGAAATGATATAATTTCATCTAGAAAAACTGATTTACAAAAGCATAAAGCCCCCAGCCCCCAGCCACAAATAGTAGCAGCAGCTGGTCACTCAATCTAGTGGATCAACATTTGTATCTCTAACAGAGATGCAATTTTTTAGAGCTTTCAACCATAAATCATTTTTATGAGTCACATCTGATGTTGGTGATTTGAAATAAAATGATTTCAAAGAAACTATACCTTTTCTTATTTCTTTTCGCAGCCTTGCAACTTGGCTCGAGCGCGCTTCTAGAAAAAACAACACTCTTAAATTATTATTAGTGGATTCATGTCAATATAGATCCACAAACTGATTGTAATACAAAAATTTACAAACAATATCAAAACCATCTAGAGAAAAAAATACTTATCTTAGAATCAAAGACAAAAATAGAACATCAAGTACTCTTTGTCATGGCACCTGTGAAAACAAAAGCACAAAAAAGGAGAGAACTCAGAAAAAGAAATCACCTACAAATGCAAAAAACGAAACTCCAGTAGATGACTATCTTGGCTTTGTTTATAAACACATAATTATCTTACATCCTTTTTAATTTTTCCTTCCTTCCTTCCATAGTGAGTATGAAGTATGCAGCCCTTGCTCCAGCTTGCAGTCGAGTTTTTTTTTTTTTTTAAGAAAAAACATCATCTCAAAATCATCAACCCAAACACCAAAACAGTTCAAAATATAATACGACGATAACCCACAAAAAATAGCTAATCTTAATATACACAATCCTAAAAATACCTTCTTTTCTTCACTTTCTACCTCTTTCTTATCAAGCCTCAACCTCTCCCTATCCTGCTTCTCCTCGTGTGCTTTGTCTTCACTGCTCATCGAGATGTGTGGCTACTAATAAGATTTTAAGAAAATAAGTCGGTGATGAACATTTTTTGTAGTCGGTCCTAAAAGATTGAGAGGTACTTGTGAAGCACATAACATACATAGGTAATTACAAGTCAAGATTAGTACCTCAACAGCTGAACATAAACCGATTTGAAATTGGTTCAGCAAAGACGATACGAACACATGAAAGAGGTTGTGCGGGTCATTGCAATTGAATCTGTCGCAGCAGCTCAATGATGATCGTCTGAATTTTCTTAAATTCCTCAAGCGTGTCTTTTTGGACAACTTGATTACCCTAAACCCATAATCCTCCATAGGGCTGCATTAATATGAAATGTGAGAATGTGTTATTCTGATATACATTAGAACTGAACACAATATATGACTTAACTCTTCTAAGCTTGTTACCCAAAAATCACATGTTGCTACAACATGTAAATGGATGTAGCAAACAAACTTTACGACAAAAGACACCAAAAATAAGGATATATGGTAAAAGTATATACATAACTACATGACATACTTTCTAATCACCATGTGAGATTTAGTTAGCCTTAGACTCTCCTACTGTATTCACATAACCAGTTAAAGAACTAAAGTGCTATTCATATTTTCCTCAAACAACTTTCACCCCGAATTTCAAAAGGTTGAGTTTTTTGCTTCAATAAATGCTTAGTTTTAGTTTGATTCTTTAAATTTTATTCTCTGATTACTTAACTAAATACATACATCTGCGGATTAGTGTGGTTATATGTAAATGGTATAGGTTACTAAATGCTAAGAGTATGAAACTGTTTCTTACATTTGCATCCACGAAAAGACATCTTAGATCTTTAGATCGATATTTTGGCACCCATTTGGGAAGGATGCCTATTTCAAATGGTGTTCCCGCACCATTGAGCTCAAGCGACTTGACTTTCTCAATTTGTATCAGGTCCATCCTAAATACAAATTAGCCAATCAGAAACATATGTTTTGTTTTTTAAGAAGTCATGGGTTAAACTTTGCAAAATTTGAAAGGTGAGAGCATTAATATTTGACCACCGAAATCACATCACTAAAACACCTTCATGACCCTCTTTTACTCATATCTTCTGATATTAGATCTTTTGTTTTTTCATAATTACCACAACGACTACTACCCCTAAACAGCTTCAAAAATAAATTTCATCAATGCCATAATTCCCTCCAATTTAAAGTTAAAGATTAGCAAATAGAACAAAGAATCTAAACTGTATGAAACCTCCATACCTGTTTGTTTGAAGTAAATGAACCTCCATACCTGTGTAATCACTGTAACGGAAGTAACTTTTGTGATCAAATCAATACTAATATATGATCTGGATCCTGTCTATAATAAGAACCTAATATGCTAAAACTGAATACAAAAGCTTACCATAGAAAAACGATGAAAGAGAAGGTTTCTGTAAACTGAGAACGTCGTATGGGAGACACCAAACACCGGAGGAAAGTCAAGTCAATACACAATAAATCAAAGATGCCTGAGAAATACAGAGAATAAACAATAGCAACACCGAAGGAAAGACAATAAATCTGCAAGATGAGCTAAAACTAACATGAAAGAAACCACTCCTACCGATTGTGATTTCAAGCCTGAGTCTTTTTATGAGCAGATCGTGATTTCAAAACCTAGAAGATAAGAAGAGAGAGGACGATGTTAGGTGCAGCAAAAATCGAATTTCAAACCTAGAAGATGAAGAGAGAGGACGATGAAATTGTTGAGCATTTATTCTTCTACTATTTCTTTCTAAATTTTTATATTTTTTCATATTTTTTTTCTTTGTTATAATTGGTTAATTTTAACTATGATTAACAACGGACATCATCAGAGGTACTTTTTGCACGATGGTATCCCCAAATCATACATGAGTATTTTGCCCATCGAGATCCAGGAACATCATCAGATGGCACTTACCACGGGATACTATCCTTAGTTCGTACGTGAGTATTCTGTCCCTTCACTCTAATTTATTAATCAATTTATTACCTACTATGCTCAAATATGGAAAAGATGGCGGCGCCGTTATTTCTCGGATTTGCTTCCGTAAAAAAAATCATAACGTGCCAGGTATTATGAGGATATATAAGTTTCTAATCCAAAAAGGTCTTTTTCCTGCCTAATCATCAGTTTCAATCTGCACTCTATACTCCTAATAATGGGAACCCACTAGCAGACTAATTTAATTACATATTTATACAAAGGGTGCTACTATTCGTACCCCCCTTATAATTGATTTTTACTTGTTGCACCCCCTCCCCCAACTTATAGATAATTACCACTCAAACCTTTTGATTTTAATTTGGTATATTTTTAACCAATAATTTTTTTTAAACAATTTTATTTTACAAAAAAATTATAAAAAATAAAACTCTTTAAAAAACATTAATTTTTTTTTAAAAAAATTGAGCGTTCTTTAAAAAAAACTAAAAGAAAACTGTTTAAAACGTTTAAAAAACTTTTTAAATAGTTTTTTACAAAAGTGTTTAGAAAAATTTTAAAAACTATTAAAAACGTTTTTAAAAATAACAGTATTAAAAAAATGTTTTTAGACAGTTTTGAAAAATGATTATCGTTTTTAATTAAAAAATAAAACTGGTAAAAAAATATTTTTTTAATTGTTTAAAAAACGTTTTTTTAAGTTGTTTAAAAAACGTTTTTTTTAATGTTAAAAAAAACGTTTTTATAAAAAATCTGTTTAAAACGTTTTTTTTTCTAAAATGAAAAAAATCTTTAAAAACGTTTAAAAAATTGTTGAAAAAAACTTAAAACGTTTTTTAAACAGTTTTAAAAAAATGATTATCTTTTTTGTTATTTTATTTAAAAAAACTGTTTAAAATAAACTATCTTTATAAAAATAATTTTATAGGGGTGGAATATGATAATTTTTAAAATAAAATCTCAGGGGGGGAGTGCAACAAGTAATTAGGGGGGGGGGGGGTACAAATAGCCTATCCCTTTATACAATAATAAACACAATGGGATAATTAAGCTTTACTAACTCAGCTAGGCCTACCGACACATCACAAATTAGATATACTTTCCATACTCTCATTTTCTACCACTTTTCCCTTTTCTTTCTTTGATTTTATTCTGAAAATCGACTCCCAATTGTACTATCATTTTCCATGATTTTTGCAAGTTATCCAGAGACATTTTTGACCCAAAACACTAAACTCAAAATGACTCAAAAAAATAAAAAATCTTTTTGGATTTTTTTATGTTTTTCAATTTTTTTTAACACACACAAAAATAAACTCACGAAACGCGTTATTCCCCTCCCCACACTTGAGTTCAACATTGCCCTCAATGTGAACAAAGAAACAATAAAAATAAATAAGAATTAAATAAAAAATAAAAAAGAATGAGAATAGGAAACGTACCAGTGATCGAAGATAAGAAGAAAAAAAAACAAAAATTCCTGACAGCCACTTCTGGGCGTACCGCCCAGGTCCTCTTTTCGACAGAAAGTTTTAAATTTTGTAGACACTTAGAAAATGTTTCTCTTCTCAGCCAAAACCTCTAAATTTTCCATCACAACCTGTTCCAATCTAATTCTAGTCCTAAACATACCTGGAACACTCAATTTTTGCTCAATTCCATCACCGAAACCTGATCCGACTCCTGAAAAACACAAAACACAAAACACACCCAAAATATAATAAAAATAAAACAAATAAAATAAAAAACTACCACTGGGTTGCCTCCCAGAAAGCGCTAAGTTTATGGTCTTCAGCCAGACCATCCTTCCTTCTCTGCTCACGGTAGCTTCAGTCCACACTTCCCAACCGAGTTCCCGATGAACGCTCGGTATTTGACACTCCACTTCACTTTCTTCCATCCGCACTTGCCAATTGCGTTACCAATGAACGCCCGGTAATTCACATGTCTCTTAGTATTTCTTTTCAAGCTCAACATGCTAAACAAATTAATCTGAAACTTAAAAACAAATTTATTATGAATCGCGCACTTACCTTTAGAGTTTCCCACGTGTGCTCTATAATTGATATATCGAATCCAAGCTTGCAATTGCACACATGTCACATCCAGATCATCACTGCGGAGTGTTTTCATTACTACTTGCCCAACATCTTCCTCAACCACCTTCCTTTTCCTCGAACTCAATTGTACCTGCTCACATTCAACAAATTGATTATTATTTAAAATTGAGAGATTAGTGTTACCTGGTGGATTCTCAGTCATGGATTCTTCAATATGCACATCTTCCGTCGGCTCTGAACATTCCTCTACTTGTACTGGAGGATTCGGAACCTCTACCTCCTGCTCATCTTCAGTCAGTTCTCCAGCTACACTCTCACAATCAACTTGCTCCACATCACTCTCAACCTCTAATTCGATCTCCTCAACAACTTCTGAAAGCAACATTTCTTTCTCAACAACTTCTTCTAACTCCCCATTAACCTCAACCGGTGTGAAACACGATTATTCAACATTTGATAAAACCAGTGTGTCATTATCTACCACAACATCTTGATCCCTAATTTGTGATGATATCCACTCTTGCTTTTCTTGAGACCTCTCAAAACCCAATAATCCTTGCGGAATAATTTGTTGTTCCTTTACCAAAATATCATACTTGTAATCCAACAACTTTATGCGGTCTTGCCTTGATTGATGAGGTTTAGCCAACTCTTGCTCGATTTGGGACAAATGTGATCTTCTTAAATTTTTCAACACATTCTCTGATTGATAAACCTCCGGACCCGACCATGGTTGTTCCGTTGAATATTCAGGATAATTCGCTTGATTACACGCATGACGGTCCTCATATTCCTGATAAGATTTATTAGACTCGTCCTGATAACCTGACTGATAATATCTTTGAGAATCCAATGGACGTGCTCTACAACGCGAGTAGACTGAATTTGGATGTTCATATCCCGTTCGATGCTGCCTTTGAGCAACTTCTCTTCTGCGTGTATACTCCTCCTCCCTTTGAACTTCGGCTGGTGTCACAATTCTTGGTACCCCGCGTTCAAACCGTATCTAATTCCCTCCTCGGTTGTTAGGAAATTGTGGTACACCCCAAGGAGGTTGGTTGTAATTCTGTTGTGACTGATATTGGGGATCCTCATATGCCGATTTGGAGTAATTGTTCCCATATCCATCTTCATATCCTGCAAATGATTCAAAGATAGAATTATAATTCTTATTAGAATAAACATCATGATTTAAATAATTAAAATTCCTGGATTGGGAATATCCCTGATTGTACGATGATGACGGTCTTTGATATTGAGAATAAATTTGTGGGTCTTCATACTCATCCTCATCTTCCGAGTCCTCTACAACCCGGATCCCATCAGGCAATGTTGGGCAAAACTTCATCCTATGATAATAGCTCCCGCAGTTATAACATTTCTCCTCCTTCACCATTATTATTTCAAATCACCTGCAAACAATCAAAAACAACAAAACCAACTGCGTAGCACTGATCTAAACAATAAAATAACGTAATGGAATCGAAACTGGCAATTCAGAAAGAATTATGAACTTTTTTTTCAGTACTAACAAAACTAAGAAAAATTAAAATTGCAAAAAAAATAAAAAATAAAATAAATCTTTTTTTTTTTTGAATTTTTTTTAACAAAAGTTAACAAAACTAAGAAATTAAAATGCAAAAAATAAAATAAAATATTTTTTGTTTTTTTTTATTTAGAAAAAGGAAAATTGGATTTTAATAATATGAGTTTTAACTCATTGGCGAATAATAATACGAGTTTCAAAGTTGGCTGACAATAATACCAATTAATGAGGTGGGTGTCAATAATGATATGCCGTTAGTTTAAACCCTAACGGCGTTACAAATTTGCTGACGTGGCCTCAATGAGTTTCAAACTCTTTTGTAACGCCGTTAGGGTTCAAACTAACGGCATATCATTATTGACACCCACCTCACTAATTGGTATTATTGTCAGCCAACTTTGAAACTCGTATTATTATTCGCCAATGAGTTAAAACTCATATTATTAAAATCCAATTTTCCTTAGAAAAACGAACAAACAAGAAATAAATAAAAACTAAAATCAGTAACAAGCGCACGTACTCCCCGGCAACGGCGCCAATTTGATAACCGGTGTCGTGACCGCTATACAAATACCTAACTTAAATGTAGTAGTGGTAAGCTTGGGTGTCAATCCAGGGGAGTTGGTGGTTACTAGTAATTTTAGATTTAAACCTAATTAATTAACCTAAACCTAGATTACTGTCACTAACCTAGATTGAATTAAACTAAACTAAACTAACTTAATCTAATTAATTAACTAGAATTGCCTCTTGGCTGTTTTTGTTTGGAATTGTGAACTAACTAACTTATTAACTAAAGATAACTACTTCTGGATCCTGGTATGCTACCTATCTGGGTAAAACCTATCAGAGGCTAATACGACATAGACATAGTCCCCAATTGCCTAATTGACCTAATAACCTAGGTTCCTAATGGGCTGATTAGTTCCTGCCGCAAGAAAGTGCTAGATCATGTCAGGGGACCACTAAAACCCTAGTTTACTAGTTAGATTAAATAAATTCAGCATGCGGGTGTTCAACGGTTGCAAGGATTCCGGAACAATTAGCAACGATAGATTAAAAACAGAAAGATTTCACATACCGTTCACCAAAAGTAGTTACAATGAATTAGCCAGACATCGTACTGATCACAAACATGAGAAAGATGAAAAGAAAACTCTAAAATTCGTAATTCTCACCCCAGAAACGGCTGGGGGTGATTAGGGTTCGAACTAGGTCTTAAACACCCTTTAAACACGTTTAAAAAATAAAAGAAATAAAAAATCTGTCGAATCCGTCCTGAGGCGTACCGCCTTGATTTGGATTAAGTTAGGCATATCGCCCGGATTTTAAACTCTGAATTGTGATTTCTCTGGCTTCCTGTGCACGCTTGATAAAAACAATTAATCAATGCTCACGTGAGTTGCACCATCTCTTTTTATTTGTGTGCACTTAATCTCCGTACATTGCAGCCATCCAAATTAGTAGCAACACATGTGATATTCCATTTAATCTCTTTTATTTATCCACTCACTCCATCCTTCTTCTTTGCTGCTCACGATGATAAACAAATAAAAAGAGTTATGTGCTTTTATTTTATGATTACTCATTTAAAACAAATAGAGATTAATAATTCTAGTAGACTCATAGCATGCGACGGTTTAGACACAACTAAATCATACTATTTAAGCTTATTTACCTTCTCAACACACTAATCATAATAACTAACTAAAATAATATCTTTTAGACTCGAATCGGTGTGTTTAGGGGATGATTAATATCATATAAAGTGTACATTTAAACCGCTCATCAGGCGACGACAACGGAAACTAACAAATCGATTGCGGAATTACGTATAATGATTGAGCTATTGATGAAGGATCGTCATACGAATGATAATGGCGGAGTGGTTTATACAAGATCGTTGCCCAGTAACAGCAGTGATGAACAGCGCAATCAATATCGTATGACACGTTTAGGGAAAACTGAATTTCCGAAATTCAATGGTACGGATGTTGATGGGTGGTTGTATAAGTGCGAGCAATTCTTTGCAGTTGATGAAACCCCCGATAATATGAAGCTTCGTTACACAGTTATTCACTTGGAAGATGATGCTCTGTAGTGGCATTAATCCTTTTATGAAATCTCGCAAAGCTATTGTGGCAGAATTGGCATGGGTTGACTATGTGCGTGCAATTCTTGATCGATTCTCAAAGCAGTTATACGAAGATCCAATGGAGGAATTAACTCTGCTCACACAGACAGGCGAACTGGAGCATTATTGCAGTAAGTTTGATTCTCTTCTTAACAAGGTGAACATTCCTGAAAACTATGCTATAAGTCTGTTCTTTAAGGGCTTAAAAGAAGAAATTAAAGGTCCTAGTAAAATGCATAAACCTAAAACATTACATGAGGCATTTGGGTTAGCCAAGATTCAAGCACATACTTGTAGCCTACTTTATGCTAAGCCTGTACCTCTTCGGTCTTATCCAGCCAGTAATAGTTCAACAAGTAAGACTTGGCCATCTGGTTCTAGGGTTAATTCTCCTATCAATGATTATGAGTTGCCTCTATTACCTACACCTCCCACCAAGAATGTTACTAATGCTGGAGTAGGAATTAAGAAACTGTCTACTCAAGAAATGAATCAGAAGAGGGTAAAGGGAGAATGTTTTTGGTGCGTAGAGAAGTTTTGATCTACCCACAAGTGTCATATGAAACAATCTTTTTTAATTGAAGTGGATGGTGAGGAGGAAGATCATGATTTTAACCAGTATTTTTCCAATGAGGGGTCTGATCCACAATTGTCAGTCAATGCATTGATGGGGGGTGCATTCTTTTGCCACCATGAGAGTACAAGGTTCAATGGGTACTGGGCAGTTGCACATTTTGATAGATTCAGGATCTACAAAATTTTATTGACAGTAGATTGGCTAAACATTTGCAATGTGAAATTAAGGAGATTAAGCCTCTTAAAATTAGTGGTGGCTGATGGTAAACAACTTTCTTGTACTCAAGTTTGCCCACAGTTCCAATGGTGTATGCATGGTAAATGGTTTTCAGCTGAGGTATTATTGATTGCTTTAGAGAATTATGACATAATTTTGGGGGTTCAGTGGTTATTACCCTTAAATGATATATTGGGAATTTTAATAAGCTCACTATGCAATTTTTCATTGAGGGTGAGCCTTGGGAACTTAAGGGTATTGAAGATAATCAGTTGTCAAGAATTTTATACGGGGTTGTGATACTTGTAGAAGAGCAAAAGGAGAGCATGTAGCTTCTCCTGGGCTTATTCAACCTTTACCCATTCCTACTGCAGTGTTTGCTGATATATCTATGGATTTTGTAGGAGGGCTGCCCAAATCCGGGGGTAAAGATACATCTTTGTCGTTGTCGATATGCTTACCAAATTTTGTCACCTTATTCCACTACAGCATCCTTTCACAACTACTAATGTAGCTCAATCTTTTCTTGATCATGTGTTCAAGTTGCATGGATGTCCTTCTTCTATTGTTTTAGATAGAGATGCAATTTTCTTGAGTAAGTTTTGGCAGGAATTTCTAGCTTTGCTAGGAATGAATCAGTTGTTATCAACAGCTTTTCACCCTCAAACCGACGGCCAAACAGAGGTGGTTAATCGGCGTATTGAAGGCTATTTGCGTTGTATGATGATGGAAAGGCCTAATACTAGGGTTAAATGGTTGCCACTGGCCGAGTGGTGGTACAACACATCTTTTCATTCTTCCCTTCAAATGACTCCATTTAAAGCCTTGTATGGCTATGAGCCGCCTTTACACGTGCCTTATGTTCGGAATGATACTGATGACGCTGCGGTGGATTTGTTGTTCCAGTCTCGAGAAGATACCATACAGGTACTCAGGCATAATCTTTTGAAAGCTCAGAATCGAATGCGCCAACAAGCTGATAAACACAGGTCTGAACGGGTGTTTGAGGTGGGTTCTTGGGTTTATCTTAAACTACAGCCTTATATGCAGAATTCTTAGAGAGCTCGTACGCATTTTAAGCTTACCCCAAAGTATTTGGTCCTTTTCTTATTGTGGAACGTGTTGGTTCAGTGGCTTATAGGCTGGACCTACCAAATGATGTCCTTATTCACTCTACTTTCCATGTATCCTTGCTTAAAGCTACTAAAGGACCTCCTACCAAAGTTTTTCCTTTACCCAAGGAGTCTAGATTCTTGCATTATCCAATTGTTGTTTTGGATAAAAGGGTGGTCAAACATCGTAATAAAGCTGCACCTCAAGTTCTTGTTCATTGGTCAAACTCTGCTGCAGCCGATGCTACTTGTCTGATATGCAGATGCGTTTTCCTGATTTCCTTTCTTGGGGTCAAGAAAATTTTTAAGGGAGGGGTATTGATACATGTCAAAAGGTGTAGGGGGTTAGTTGTAACTTTTTGTTGTTGAGGGATCAAATTGTAAATGTGTGAGTTTAGTTGAAGATTAGTTGTTAATATGGCTGTAATTCTGTTGTAATCGGTATGCAAGAATTAAACAGAAAGTTCCTTTCTCTCTCTCTCTCTCAAATTCATTGCATCAGGGGGTCGGCGGGACGATCGTTGTACATAGCCGACTTGCTCCTTCTCTTGTCTCACTTTCTCTCTCTCTCTCTTTATCTATCTATGTTCAGATTTGTCGCGACCCTTCAATTGATATGTTCTTCAACTATAATATCATACCTCGATGATGATCTGCCTCCAATTATTTTGATTCATGGAACTTTGGATTTGAAAAATGGGTAACTAGTTTCACCATATTAAATTTCATACCCAGTTAATATTTTACCTATCTTGTTTCGAAAACAGAGATTTTGATGGGGGAAAAGAAAGGTGAGAAGGTCTTGATACGTGGAAAAAGTAATTAAAAAGGAATTTTAGTATTTTAAGGATTTCACGAGGGATTATCTTATTTGGAATGACTTGTAGATAAAGGGATAAAAAAATTAAAAGATTATTACATGTCACATTGCCATGTCAGTAGTTATCTAACAATGTTAAAAAAAAACTAACAACGCGCCCATTTAAAAAAATAAGAGTAAAAGTTGGGACTGGTGGAAATAATTTTTAAAAGTGAGATTATTGTTGGCCAATAAGTAAAAGTTGGGATTATTCAAATCCAATTTTCCTACAAACAACAGACCACCTTATTAATATAGACAAGCTACAAGGAGTTCTACAACCCAAGCAGCTAATCCAAGGTTCGGTCTCAGGTACTCTAAGACATAACAAAATATCCATAGTGTAACAGCCCAGACCCGTCGCACCAAGATATTGTCCGCTTTGGCAGCCGGCATGCCCTCAGGCATCCGCCCCTCACGGTTTTAAAACGCGTCTTGATGGGGGAGGTATCCACACCCTAATAAAGGCATGCTTAGTTCCCCTCCCCACCAATGTGGGATGTTACAATCTGTAACAGCCCAGACCCGTCGCACCAAGATATTGTCCGCTTTGGCAGCCGGCATGCCCTCAGGCATCCGCCCCTCACGGATTTAAAACGCGTCTTGGTGGGGGAGGTATCCACACCCTTATAAAAGCATGCTTAGTTCCCCTCCCCACCAATGTGGGATGTTACAATCCTCCCCCCTTAGGGGACCAGCGTCCTCGCTGGCACACTGGCCGAAGACTGGCTCTGATACCATCTGTCACACCCCAACCAACGGCGGAATACGTTGGGGCATGAGGATTGTCCAGATGCTCATGACAACTAGATAGTTACCAAGTTTAAACATGCCATTCATTATTGATATACAAATAATGTCATACAATACAATCCAAATAAGTACAAACAAATCATGATACTAATTATAAATTTTAAGGTCACTCTAGGTCCATAAGCAAGCCCTAAGTGTCATCACTGCAACTTCAGTCATTTCCTGCAACATGTACAACATATAAAGTCAACTACTAGAGTTGGTGAGTATACATAGGTTTAATATAGAATATAAGTAAAAAAAATGCGATCTAACGTTATGTGGAAATGCTTAAGTATGAAAGAACATGTAATGAGATAAAGCAAGTACAAATGGAGTGCATAAACCAATCCTGACACTTAGGGCTTGCTTATGGACCTAGAGTGACCTTAAAATTTATAATTAGTATCATGATTTGTTTGTACTTATTTGGATTGTATTGTATGACATTATTTGTATATCAATAATGAATGGCATGTTTAAACTTGGTAACTATCTAGTTGTCATGAGCATCTGGACAATCCTCATGCCCCAACGTATTCCGCCGTTGGTTGGGGTGTGACAACATAGGCAGATTAATACAACTGATTGGTAATTTATAAACACTAATTTGGGGACTCAAAGATCAGTGGTTGGGTTTAGTCGGACCGAAATATCGACAATTACAGTTAGTATATGTGATTACGTTATGGTTTGTGGAATGAAATTGGTTGACAAACTAGAAAATTAAATGATTTTGTGATTGATTCCTAATTATGATTCCATGGCAGTTTTTTCGAGACGGAAAAAGATAAGTGTGGGGATGTGATGAGCGGTTTAAATGTACACTTTATATGATATTAATTCAAAAAGGTCCTTCAAGGTCTTGTCGATCTCCTGGCTTCTAGTATTAGTCGTCATCGTTGAGTATCAGATTCACCGAAAACGTGTTGCCGGAGGAGCGAATGCTCTTATACCAATTGATGCAATGAATTTGAGAGAGAGAGAGGGAACTTTCTGTTTAATTCTTGCATACCGATTACAACAGAATTATAGCCATATTAACAACTAATCTTCAACTAAACTCACGCATTTACAATTTGATCCCTCAACAACAAAAAGTTACAACTAACCTCCTACACCTTTTGACATGTATCACCCCCGTGACCTCGTGACAACGGTGGTTCCTTGTTCCTGGTTCCGATCGTCTTCTTCCCTTCTCCTTTGCTTATATCATGGCCCGTGGTGTTCGTTCCTCGTCGCCAACAGCTTCAACCAAGTGGCTACAGCCGCGTGATGGTTAAGGTTTCATCGCATAGGGTGCTGGCATTGCTGTCTCGACGTGTTGTGTGTCACTTCGGTGACTAGAGCAGTGGTAAGGTTCGGCTATGGTCTGATTTGCCATATTTCTTTTCAGTTTGAGCTTGTTAAGCTTCTTTAAAGCTCGAGAAACCGACAACAAAAACAAGTGAAGGAGTATGATTTGGGGGGAGGGAAGGATTTAAGGATTTAATCGTATTCGATGAACATGTGAAGGGGTAGGATTTGGGGGGGGGGGGGGGAGGATTTAGGGATGAGGGATTTCTTATGTGGAAAAAGGGATAAAAAAAATTAAAATATTATTACATGTCACATTCTCACGTCAGCAAGTATCTAACGGTGTTAAGAAAACTAACGGTGGGTCTATTAAAAAATAAGAGTAAAAATTAGGACTGGTGGAAATGATTTTCAAATGTGAGATTATTGTTGACCAATAGGTAAAATTTAGGATTATTTAAATCCAACTTTCGTTGTAATTGTATGGGGTGATTGTTTTTAATCTGATACTTTCTCGGGAGCCGGCCCCACACCCGTACTTCCCATCCTTGGCAAGGGGCGGAAAGTGAGGGGTGTGACATGTCAATTGCTAGATTAGTTTATAGAGTTATGGGTCTCCAGTAGTAATGGCATAGATTAGGACATAATTTGTAGGAGCTTTTTGGTGTTGGACATTATCTTATGTGTTTATAATTGTTTTCTTCTTAGATGTAAGATATGGAGTAAGCGGACATGACATTCTACTTAAGCTATCCGTAATAGGACGTTATGGGGCAAAAAAAGAGCCCATAACGCTCCTGATAACGCCCCGCCCCACTACGCAAGGGCGTTATAGGGCGTTATCAGCCAAATCGACGAGAGGGGCGTGAGGGAGATAACCCTGAAAGGGGGAGGTTGGTGGGGCGTTATGGGGGCTTTATCCACTACACCATAAAGCCCCATAAAGCCCCTTGTCCAGTCAGTGTCCACATGGCGGATAATGCCCCATTTGGAGCCTTATCCACTACACATGGCGGATAATGCCCCATTTGGGGTCTTATAAGCATCATTGAAATATGGGGAAGAACTAAACATTGATTGGTTGATTATGGATCGAGTAATGTTAGTATAAATAGTTAAACATAAGGAGTTATTAAAGTCAAATTGCCAATAACACATGCTATTTGATTCAACACTATGGAATTCATAGGTTAGATAGATGAGTAATTCAAAGGATAAATAGAGAGACTTGAGAACCATGAAAAAAGATCACATATTTTATCGTAGATATCAAATTTTATATAAAAGAAACAAAAATTAGAGTTCATTTTCTTATACATGTATATTTGGTCATTGTGACTGTAGATTCTCCAACTTGAAGGTCAAACTTTTGACTCCAAAGCAAGTGGTGGATATGAGAAGATTGCTCAGAAAATGCTATGCAAGTTCAAGGTAAGTGGATATGGGAAGATTACTAGGTAATCCATGATGTTTGACAATCACATTCTTTTTTTTTCATATACATTTTGCATTCATTTTTCCTTCCGTTAATTTGAGTAGTTGGATATTTAGTTTATTTTTTATTCTTTAAATTGTGGTCTAAAAGTTATAGATTCCGTTAATTTGAGAACCGTGTTACTATCAAACAAATAAATAGATATATGTATTCCTAAACTTCTCAGGAAGATATGAAGATGTACCACTTGACTGGTTTTCACTCAATTATTGGTAATCACTGCGAGTTGGATTTAATTTCATGTTTATCTGATGATGACTATTGATTGATATACGAGGAATCATATTTATGATTATGATGATGTTGAATTTGAATTTGGATGCAGATGATCAAAGAAATGCTAAAGAAACATACTATGGTGCTACCATAGACTTTCCACTACAGTTGAAGAATTCTGCTTAATTCTGCTTTAAAAGGCAAACTCACCAAGGTGAAGGGTGTTAGAAAGTATTTTTAGTAAATATGGGGGTCAATCAAAATTAGTTGCATCATTCCCATATGGCAACTTCACAGCTAACGACAGCAAATGTCCAGCCTAGAATTGTTCTTGTATCCATATTTAATGTTGTTTGTTTTGCCTATAAAAAGATAGGCCCTTTTATTGTAAGATCATCAAAAACTAATACAATCAAACTCTTCTCTTTCATTTATGCTCGATAACATGGTATCAGAGCAGTGTCTCTGGTCCTAAAACCGGTCTGCTCATCATTACCTTTTTCCTCGTTCACCAGATCCCCTTGCTGCCATGTCCGGAGACGGTAACGCGGGTTCTGATTTACCAATCCAACTGGCTTCAATCTCCAACCCCAAAACTCCAAACTATCCGACAACCTGCAGATCAACCTCAAACTCAATAGCCAAAACTCTGCTTTATGGACCCCAATGAGTCGAGTCTCAATAGGCGGAAAATCAAAAGATTTGTTAAAACACTTAACCTCAGATCCTCCCGACCAAAGTGATGCAACCGTCCGAAAGGAAGAGGCTCATCAAAAAATCCTTGATACAACCAACAATGAATCATCAGGTGTGGGAGCCGGACTTGTCGCCAATCCACAAAACCCTAAGGGCTCTGGTCTTGTCTCGAAGGGGTTCCACCAATCCCAGTCTCTCACGTCAAAACTCGACAAAAGCCATCTGAAATGTACTCATTGTGGTATGTCTAAACATACCAGAGAAGAATGCTTCAGGATCGTCGGGTATCCCGACTGGTGGAGTGATGGTCACAAGAAAGGAATCAAGCACACCGGACAGAAGAAAGGAAGAGCCGTTGTCGACTGACACCGGCTTGATGAACGGCGGCGCCGGTGGATTCGTGAGTATGGTGGCTGCTGAACAAGGTGAAAATGGGGAAAGAGTCTCGACAGGTATTGGGTTTGAAGATATTTCTTCAAACCCTTCCAAACTTATCTCTATAAAATTTTCAATTATAAACCCCATGGAAATTAAAAAACACCAAACAGATCCTAGAGAAAAAAATGGGTTTGCTAATATTATCTCTAGAAAAATTTTTATAAACCCCATGGAAATTAAAAAAAAAAGCCAAACAGATCCTCGAGAAGAAAATGGGTTTGCTAATATGTCCACAATACACCACGAAAAACGGGATAAGTCTTGGATTTTTGATTGTGGTGCAACTGATACAATGACATATGAATTATCAGATTTTATTTCTTCAACTCAACCCGGAAAAACATGTATTCAAACCGCAAATGGGGAAAGAATGAATGTAGGGACAGGGGGAACCATCGAAATCTCACCAACGTTGAAACTTTCGAACTGTCTTTACGTTCCGGCTTTGTCACATAAACTTTTATCAATAAGTCATGTGACGAAAGAGCTTAATTGCACAGTTCTAATGCATCCAACCTTTTGTATCTTACAAGATATCAGGACAGGAGTGATCATTGGGCGTGGAACTGAACGACAAGGGTTATACTATGTGGATGAGGTAACTCAATCGGGTACTGTGATGCTTGCTCATGGATCTTCAAACCGCGAAGCTTGGTTATGGCACAAAAGATTGGGACATCCATCTACAGGTTATTTACACATTTTATTTCCAAAGTTGGTTCTTCCTAATAATGTTTCAAACTGTGAAACCTGTAAGTTCGCCAAAAGTCATAGACCAACTTATAAACCAACCAACACACGGGTTGATGTACCTTTCTCTTTAATTCATTCGGATGTTTGGGGTCACGCTCCAATTGTTGGTGGACAAAACTTTCGTTTCTTTCTTCTTTTTGTGGATGATTGCACTCGAATGACGTGGGTTTACTTTTTGAAACACAAATCCGAAGTAATTGACAAGTTTACCATTTTTTATAACATGATTGAAACCCAATTTCAAAAGAAAATCCAAACCCTTCGATCCGACAATGGTGGCGAATTTGTTAACATACGTATGAAACAATTTCTTGAAACTAAAGGGATAATCCACCAAACCTCATGTGCACACACTTCAGAGCAGAATGGTGTGGTTGAACGTAAAAATAGAATTTTGTTAGAAATTACTCGGGAACTTTTGATTGAATCACAAGTTCCGAGTAGTTTCTGGCCCGAAGCCGTTGCCACCGCCACCTACCTAATCAACCGCCTCCCAACCAAAATTCTTAAGCTAAAAACTCCATTAGAAACTTTGTCAACACTCACCAAAGTCCCTCCACCCCTTACTCTTGAACCACGTGTTTTTGGTTGTTCTGTCTTTGTTCACATACCAAAAACCTACAGGACCAAAATCGACCCATGTGCCGAGAAATGTGTGTTCGTTGGGTATGGAATTAATCAAAAAGGGTACAGATGCTATAACCCAAAAACAAAGCGGATTCACACAACTATGAATTGCGATTTCCTTGAAACACAGTATTACTATACTACCCAACACAGCGGTCAGGGGGAAAACACATACTCACAATACCCAAGACGAGCCACTCTCAACGCCCATACAACCCGAGGTTCCAATTACAAATGTCCTGATCACTCCGTCCAACCTGATATCAGAGGTAAGTAATTCTTCTAGTACTTCTAATGAAACTAACAATGCTTCTAATGACTCTGATGCTGCTAATGAACCTATACCGGATAGCCACAATGTAACCGAAGATGATCAAAAGACTCCTACGGCCTCAGAAGAAGCCAATGAAAAATATGTCTTACCCCCCAGGACAAACAGAGGGGTTCCTCCAAAAAGATACTCTCCTGAGAAAGAATCTCGAAGATCAAAGTATCCTATGGCAAATATTGCCAAAAGCAGCCTGTCACAAGAAGCCAAGGCATTTGTTGCCTCTCTGTACTCTGAAGAAATCCCAACCACTGTTGAGAAAGCACTCAAATCAAAGAACTGGAATGAAGCCATGAAATCAGAAATGGATGCCCTAAAGAAAAATGGCACATGGGAAAAATGTATCATTCCGGAAGATAAAAAGCTCGTAGGATGTCGATGGGTGTTCACTATTAAGCATAACCCAGATGGAACCATTGAAAGATACAAAGCACGGTTGGTAGCTAAGGGATATACACAGACATACGGAATTGACTATTCTGAAACTTTCTCACCGGTTGCAAAAATCAACACAATCAGGGTTCTTTTCTCTATAGCTGCAAACAAACAATGGCCACTCCATCAATTTGATGTTAAAAACGCCTTTCTACATGGGGAGCTTGAAGAAGAAGTATATATGGAAGCACCACCCGGATTCACCGAAGACTTTAAACCAAGAGAAGTTTGTCGTCTGAAAAAATCCCTATATGGTCTAAAACAATCTCCTCGAGCGTGGTTTGGCAGATTTACCCTAGCTATGAAGAAATATGGATTCAAACAGAGCAATTCAGATCATACTTTGTTCCTTAAACGAAGAGGCAAACTCATAACCTGCCTAATTATCTATGTTGACGATATGATTGTTACAGGAAATGACAATGAAGAAATGGAAAGGTTGAAGACAAATTTGTTTTCAGAGTTTGAGATGAAAGACTTAGGAAGACTCAAGTATTTTCTTGGAATTGAAGTACTAAGGTCAAACCGTGGGATTTTCATTTGCCAAAAAAAATATGTTCTTGACTTGTTAGCAGAGACAGGGATGATTGACTGCAAACCGTCAGACACTCCTATGATAATGAATCAAAAACTCTTTATGGAAGAAGGAGCACAGTGGACTGACAAAGGAAGATACCAACGAATCGTGGGGAAATTGATATATTTGTCACACACTCGGCCAGACATAGCCTATGCAGTGGGGGTTGTAAGTCAATTCATGCATCAACCCCAAGAGCCACATATGGATGCGGTTTTAAGAATTATCAGATACCTCAAGGGAACTGCTGGCCATGGTGTTTTGTTTAAATCAAATGGTCATCTAGACACTCAAGTCTATACTGATGCAGATTGGGCGGGAGACAAAGGAGACCGAAGGTCGACCTCAGGATACTTTGCTCTAGTTGGAGGGAATCTTGTAACTTGGAGAAGCAAGAAGCAGAAAGTGGTGGCTCTTTCTAGCGCAGAGGCCGAGTTCAGAGGGATAGCACGAGGCTTAACCGAAGTGTTGTGGATTAAAAAACTCCTCACCGAAATTGGTTTCCGTTCAAGTAAACCCCACCAAATTCTATGTGACAACAAAGCCGCTATTCAAATCTCGGAGAATCCAGTACAACACGACCGAACAAAGCATATAGAGGTGGATCGAAATTTCATTAAAGAAAAGATAGAAACACGGGTCATTGAATTACCATTCGTCCGGTCTGAAGACCAACTAGCTGATATTTTAACGAAAGCCGTCAATGGAAAAATCTTCATCAAATGTTTGAGCAAGTTAAACGTTGGAGATCCCACCATTCAACTTGAGGGGGAATGTTAGAAAGTATTTTTAGTAAATATGGGGGTCAATCAAAATTAGTTGCATCATTCCCATATGGCAACTTCACAGCTAACGACAGCAAATGTCCAGCCTAGAATTGTTCTTGTATCCATATTTAATGTTGTTTGTTTTGCCTATAAAAAGATAGGCCCTTTTATTGTAAGATCATCAAAAACTAATACAATCAAACTCTTCTCTTTCATTTATGCTCGATAACAAAGGGTTCGTACAAGCTATGTGAACATGCTAATGAAGGAAAATGCACTAGCGACCGAAGTTGGTAAGAAAACTAATGTCAGCTCCACCCTCACGACTATGGCGTGATGATTTTTGTTGGCTATGGTGGTTATTCTTGTGTAATTAATTGGCCGTGACGGTTTTAACATATTCTATACACTTATCCAAGCCAAGTAGAAGTTTTGTAACTGATATTAAAATAGCAATGTATGTATAATTGTGAACCTTAATTTGAGGTTGAATTGAATCCATTTTGAATTAAATGGTATACTTAAATAAATGAATTATAAGTGATAACTAGTGGTAATCTCAGATTAACTAATAATAAAATTAAGAAAAGCCTAACATAAAACTGTATTTAACTTGAAGGTAAGCCTATCGGTTCGGCTCCAGCTCCGGTTCAGAGCCGAACCGATTAATGCAGTATAAATATAAGTGTTTTGTAAAAGTCTTTTAGCTAGGATACATGTTTTATATTATGATCAACATAGAATAACATGCTTGTAGCAACAAAAAAAATGTCATAAAGTTACAAACAAAAAATAAAATCAACCTAAATTCTTCAACAACTCCTGTTGAAGAGCTTCTTCCAACAAAAACTCGGATTGCTCCATCAAATCCGGGCTTAATCTAAACATAAGAACACAAAACTCCATCTGATTCAACGCACCATCTCCATCATAATCTCCTTCCCTCACCATACTCAACAAATCTTCATCACTCATACCCTCGAGTCCCAAAACCGACGCGTTGTTCTTCAAGCTGTCGAAAGTGATCACGCCTTTTTCGACATCCTTCAACAAATGAAACCCTTTACATAACTCTCCCATAAGACCCTCACCGCCGAGCTTCTCCTCGATCAACGGTAAATGGTCCTCGAACTCGAAATTTTCATTCAATGCCGCCATTGAAGTTTCAAAGATTAATGTATATATGAGGAATTGATGTGTGGAATATATATATGTGAGGAGAGATTTGACTAGTTCAATGAGGGGGAGAAGTAGTCAATGGAGAATAGAGGTAAAGTCTTCATTTTGTTTTCATGGTGGGAGGGAAGATGGCAAGATGGTTCTTGTTTGGGGAAATTCTTATGAAATTGGTGGGGTGAAATGACGGATTTACCCTTGTAGGAAGAAAAGTGAAGCGTTGTGATTGACCGAGTTTGGAGATGGAAAATAATTTTTTATTCATCTTCTTCTTGTTTTCTTCATGGGAGTGATATTTTATTTATACAAAATTACAAAGTGGTAAATTGTTTTTTTTTTTAAAACGACAGACCATATATCCGTTTAGTTTTACTCTTAAAAGTATATCAATTTATTCACAACTTGATTTGAATCCGCAACATTTGAAAGGGGTATGTAATATATAGAACTGTTTATCTAAAATAAAAATAAAAAACACTTTATAAATTCGATTACAAATACAAGAAATAAAAAAAATTATAAATTAAAATACTTGTGTTACAACTTACAACTCAAATGAAATACAATACAAGAAAATAAACAGATTACAATACAATTGAAGAATACACATACATAATTAAAATAAATTCAAAAGAATAATAAGACGTAAGACTGACTAAAATAATGCAAATAAAAGGATGGTTAATGATTGTGTCAAAACACGGAGTCCTTAAAATAAACTTTGGGTTTTCATCCGAGAACACGTTTGCTTCCTAGGGTACAATAGTCAAAGTTATACTGTACATCCGAAGAAGACCAAACCGTAGGATGCAAGTTTATAAAGAACGAACCCGTTAACCAGAACCTATTTTGAAATGGGTTTAGTTGTACCCGTTTGGAACCGAACCAAACCATAGGGTTGAAATCCCCTTAAGACCAGTTAAAACTACAGAAAACTGGTTAAACCCCCCTTAGAAACCTATTGCAACCTAACCCAATTCTTATAAGAACCAGTTGTATATTTTTTACTAAACCTAAACCGGTTTTACACCTAAACCGTTTTGTACCTATTACACTTTATGCACCTCTAATCTATTCCACTCTATGGGGGTGGACCGGGTGTTAGACTATTTATTATCAAGCCCAAATCATAAGCTAGCTCAAAAACTATAAAACAGGCCCACTTGACCCATAAGCATACATTTTTTTTAATTGTGAAATTATCACACTTACTTTTTCATTTTTTTTAATTTACAGTTTTTAATTAGAAATTAAGTCTATCACTTTAGCATCAAAATATACCAAAATATACCATTGGAGAATGGAGACACCCATAAACATACATCATTACAGAAAATCAGTCACTTACTTTACCAACTTATATAATTTGGCCTTTCTACATTTGCAAATTGTACGTTCATTTTAACTTATTTTACTCGAACTTCCCGTATTTATTAAAGATAAAGTAGAACTTGTAAATTATACTTCAGTGTATTACATTTACCGCATTATAGTGTATTAAGGGTGGAGGGGGTGAGCCACTGCTAGTTGCTTGGCTACATCTCAGGTTCGCGGCTACACCACCGTAACCCATGCAGTTTCCATCAAGGCTAAAAATCTCGGCTACAAGTAGTTGTATGAGAAATGGAAAGTTGATGGGGATATGACCATTGAACGGTTATAAATACACAACTCAAAAAAATCACATCAAAGATTTTAGGATAGTGTGTACAAATAACATTAATTATTTAGTTTTGTCAAGGCTTAGGTCACCCGTAGTGGGCGCCATAAACCCTCAAAATGCCCCATAGCACCCCGCACGCTATTGGCATAATGCTCTTGCTTCTCTCTTTTCCACACATCTTTACCACACAAATACAACCGTTAGAATGACTAAATTTTGAATAAATTATTTTTTTACTGCACTATATAAACAAGGAAAATTGGAACTGAATAATACAAATTCACACTTCTTGGCCAATAATAATACAAGTTATGCATTTGGCCTACAATAATACCAATTAACCATTTCGTTCTCTACAATGATACACCGTTAGTTTTTCACTAACGGTGTTAGTATGTTGCTGATGTGGCATTTAATGTGTGTTTTTTAACATATATTATAATTGAGGGACTGATTTTGCAATTTCTATAAACATTTATTATATAAAAGAAAAAGAAAAAAAACCCTTGCCGTGAGATGCTCCGCCAGTCCCCCTTGCCGTACCGCTGCAGTCCGATCAGAAACAGCCTGCCGGAAAAAACAGTTACAGATCAAATAACCGTCTGTAAGTCCGTTCAAAGTTTGTTCAACGTGGCCGGCGTAACTCGGTAACTCAACGTGGCCGGAATCAATCTGATCCGCCGTCTTACCGGGAACGGCGTCGACGATCTTCTGCCACCGGTCGATGACGTCATTGGGGTACATCAGTAACGCTTCTTCGAACAGCTTGTCTTCGTACCGCGTCCACGTAAGTTCCGCCGCGGCGGCGGCGGCGTTGATTGGCCAATCGGTGTCTGGATGATACATGGAAATTGGAGCAATTTGGTGGGTGAGAATTGGGGGTTTTCTGGATCGGAATCTTCGAGTTCTGGTGGAGTGAGTTCCTGATTTTGGAGATTGGGTGTGTGGATTGGATTTGGGGGAATCGATTTGAGGGTTTTGGATTTGGTTTTCGTAAGAACACTTTTTATTTTCTTTTCTTTTTTGTTTTTGCTTCCAGGGAGGGTCCGCCGGGTATTGCGGCTTCGTTTCGAACGGGGAGGATGACAGGAGTCGCAGGTTCGTTATGGGGTCTCCGGTGGAGCTCCTGCTTCCTCGTTTGCTGCTGGTCGGAGAACGGAGGTGGGCTGGCTGTTACCGGAAAAACAACATGTCGCCGGTTTCTGGTTGTTGCTGGGTTTTTTTTCTTTTTCTTTTATATAATAAATGTTTATAGAAATTGCAAAATCAGTCCCTCAATTATAATATATGTTAAAAAACACACATTAAATGCCACATCAGCAACATACTAACACCGTTAGTGAAAAACTAACGGTGTATCATTGTAGAGAACGAAATGGTTAATTGGTATTATTGTAGGCCAAATGCATAACTTGTATTATTATTGGCCAAGAAGTGTGAATTCGTATTATTCAGTTCCAATATTCCTATAAACAATTTCACCATGTTAAACACACCACTATCTTCTTCTACTCTCTATATTTTATAAACTTTATTTTAATTTTAAACAAAATGTTTCTTCACTGTTTACCATTCGGGACTCCATACAATCTGAGTTATCAACCACCTCGACGAGTTGGTGAAAACGAGCAACAACCACAACAATACCACATATTTAACATGCCTCAACCTCAACAACCTTACGGTTTCCAACAAGAAAAGGGTAAAACTTCACAATTTCAAATGGGGGCATCCCAAACGGTTCAATCGGCCAACCCGAGTTTATTCCCAAAACACAACCGGGGTCGTCGCAACCCCGCAATCAGATGCATTAGAAGAATGATCAACAACCTACAAGCAAAAAAATTGTTCAACATTGGACAAAAGAGGAGTACAAGTTGGTCCATTGTTGGCTAGACATTTCGGATGACCCGATTACGGGTAAATTTTTACTTTTTTTACTACTTTATTTTTTATATATTTATTGAAGTTACTAAGTTTTTATCCTTCTTTATTAGCAAACCATTAAAACAAGAACATCTTTTGGAAAGGGGTTTGAGCATTGTTCGCCGAGCAAAGGCAAGGCCAGAGGAGTACCGACCAAGAGACTTGATAGTGGGAAAGTGGATCGATATGAACTCGAAGTGCCAACCTTTTAACAGCACTTACGAACGTATCTGCAACAGTTGGGCGAGTAGTCAAAGTGATGCACATGTTCACAAACCGCTTTGATCGAGTTTCAAAATACTTGAGGCTCATTCCCATACCTTCGATGTTGGGAATTACTTCATAAAAGTCCTAAGTGGGAGGAGACGACGAGTATCATGACGAGGAGTAGACGGCTCTCAAAAAAACGAAACCATCATTTTCGATAGATCCCGAGAGTCAGTCGTCGGATGCTTGGATGTTTAACCTAAACGTATCCGAAGACGAGGAGAAAGATCCACTAGTTTAGGAGGAAACTCCAAGACCCCCCCCCCCCCCAGTCGGGCAAGCGCGAAGGGGAAACGAGTTTGTTGTCCAACGATATCGAGTTTAACCAACGATTCATGAAGATTAACACAAAACTCGACAAATTACACAACCTTGGAACTCGATGTCTCGAGGTGAAGGAATGCCAAATGAGACTTATCAAGGAACGATAAATGCACAAGGATCTCAAGTTACTCTACAAACCGCTTCCAGACGACGGACTGGCACTAACACTCCCCCCCCCCCCCCCTACTCACTAACAAAACGATTCTGAAAAAAATAGGGGATCCAGTTTTTTTAGTATTGTTAGTTTTTTTTTGAAATTATGTAGTCCCTTATTTTTAATAAATTGTGTTTTTTATCTTTAATTTAAATTGGAAAATTAATAAAAATAATGATTAATAATAATGAGAGATGAGGTTATGGAGAGTTATCACTACACATTGTTTCATTCATAAGCCTTCTTGATGACACGTGTTACATAGTGCCCCTCATGGGGCATTATTTGACACATGGCGGTCCAATCCGCAATGAGTTTTATGTCGTAATATACCCATACGGATCCTATGAAACAATTTCAACACCAAAGGTTACCATATTAAACGTAACAACCATTTTTACTTCATTTATTCCACGAGCACAACAAGAATAAATTAACTATCAACTCTGATCCGGACATTACCGAACTCTAATAAACTCGACCATTGACTATTTATAACTTCCATACAACTTCATACTCAACTCATGGAATTAAACACTTGGAATAAGATTATTCATAAATCTAAGGACAGTGATCTAAACCAAGGATCTATCATGCCATAGGCAATACTTGATACAGGTTAAGTCACTTGATGTGTCATAAATTACATATATAAATCATTCACATTGTCCCTCATTTAAACGAGTTTTCATGTTATATTTTTAGGATTTAGTTCTTATTTAGTTATATTTAATATTTATAGGTTTCCAAAGAAATCGAGCTAAAATGTTCCCCACCAGAGGAAAACTCTCTTACTCAAAGCTTCACTAGAGGAAAAATCCCCTTGTCCCTTCTGCCTCACTAGAAGTCTAGTCCCCTTTGTGTTTTCTTTAATTCCCCACTAGAGGATAAATCTTCTACTCATTTAATACCCCAAGTAGGATTGGTTTTGGTTGTTATACCATTTGATTTGCCAGCCGTATGCTTCTTCAGGAGTATAAAAAGAAAAAGAGAACTATAGATGGGGGGAGACGACGGCAGCAGTAAGCAGATCTAGGAGAAAAACCCCAATACTCTATCTCAAGTCTCATCTCAACTTCATAAATAAAAAGGGAAGATCGTTATCTCTAAAGGAGATTCAAGTGTTTTTCAACGCATCTACACTTTGATTTCGGTTTGATTCATCCTCTTTGGTCATGTTTCACTCCGATTTTGTAAGTTGTCTTTTGGGTATTTTTGTAACTAGTATGAGCTAAACTCTTGATTCACTTAGATTAGATGAATCCTAGCTAGATTTTGATGGTATACATATGATTTTTGATGATGATTATGTTGAGGATCTTAACAATATTATGAATGTTTTTCAATGGTTATGTGTGTTTGTTTGACTCGATTTATGTTTAATCTCGTGGGTATCTTGGCCATATCATGTTGGAAAGCCGTATGTGTTAAGGCATTTATTCATGAATATGTATATGTAAGTATGTATGTTCATGGCATTTAACTAGGAATGGTGTATGGAGATTTAAGCATTTAGGATTGTTAATCAAATGTGCATCCTTGTGTATATGCTTGGAAATGTCGTTACACTTGTTGTGAATTCCTTGTATCACTGTGTATGTGAGATGATGGTTTACTAGCGTAAGTTTGTAGCTCATATATTCGTGGTAAGACATTCACAAGTTGAATAACTTCATGAATATTTGTTCATTGTATTAACTTTCCGAGAGATTATGGGATTGAATAACCTTGACAGGAGTTTAGTCCAACTTTATAATCAACATAATTGTATCATTTGAGCTTCATTGCATGGCTTTAGGTGGCTATTGTGTGCTTATCATTCTAGTTTTCCGAATAGTCATATGATTAGATAGCCTTGACGGGAGTCTAGTCTATTTTCATGTCTCATGTGTAGAAAAATGATCTCATCAGGAATATATGTATATTGTCATTGTCTGGCTAGGTGGATTCAAAGTCTAAGTGATCTCATCCTTTATTGATTATCTTCCCTGCTTTTACCTGTTTTATCTAGATTAATTACTAGTTAATTTAGTTAAAAACAATTGAAACAACCCACCATCTCTTATCGACTAGACAATGATAAAGATTTAGTACCAGGAGCTCTCGCGTCTTTGGATCAATACTTGGTTCTTACCAAAGCTTTACTACTAATCGATAGGTACACTTGCCTATTCGTGTGTGGTTTAGTTCCGAAGTGATACTCATTTAATAAATTTAAAACCGAAAGTGTGAAAAAATATATATACATACACACGTTCATCCGTTCATATGCGATAACAGATTCTTTGATAACACCCTTATCATGATCTTAGTCCGGATCTCTCAACATGTTCATCCGTCTTGTGTATATTTTGTCAAACCTTAGACTAACTGAGAGTAATTTTTTCCATTTCGCTTTCAGATCATTCAATGTACGGTTTGGTGATATGGGTTTATCGTGAAACCCCATAGTGTAGTCATACATTAATTCACGTATACGCTTCTCGTCATATAATTCTTTTCTGTGATCCCAGTAAGCTTCACATTCAGCACCATTGGGATTAGTTATCCTTATCTCCTCCTTAACTTCCATTATACAAACGATGAACACAAACTCATCATCTTCAGCCCACCAATTTGACATTGTTGGTAGAATAATTTAAAAGATTTATGAGAGAAAGATTTGAGAAAGTGTAGAAGATTTATGTGGTAAAAATGTAAAAAAAATGATGAGTTTTGTAAAGGAGAAAAAGAAAAAAAAATTTAAAATCTACCGTTTTTCAACAATAGAATTTTAAAAATTAAAAATCACTCGGCGCTATAACTATAACTATAACTATAACGCAGTCTCAAGTTTTAACCATCAGAGCGCCCCTTAGGGCAGTGTGAGGGACACTATAGGGAAGATGTGTGGGTAATTCACACCCACTACACTTGGCCATAGTAACAACACCGAGATATACAAATCTGGACGGTCCAGATCTGTCCCAAACACCCTGTGCTTTCATGCGTTGATGTTACTAATATCATATGTAAATATACACCCTTTATCTAAACACAACTTGTATTGTTTGAGTATTAGCTCTTATTCCTGTCTTTATCTCATTTGGGTTTTATACAAACCCCTCTACACTTCTCCCTCTATCTCTTTCTCTTTCTCTCTATCTATCTATCTATCTATCTCTCTCTCTCTCTATGTATATATATATATATATATTACACATTATTATGTAACTGTTACGTCCCAGAATCACTGAGTGTGGTTGATTAAGGAAGGTAATGTATGTAGTGTTGAGTTAAGGTCTTGCAAGGCAAAGAAAATTGTTAGCCTTGTTTTGAAGGGCCCCGAAGGGGGTCTTCGTAACCAAGCTCCGATGTTAATAGTTATTGTCCATATATTGTAAATATTTAGGAAATCTTATAGATCCTAGCCATATTTAGTTAATCAGTATTTGTATATATTGTAATCCTTGGTGATCAATGAATTCATTCAGTTACCAAAACTTTCATGGTATCACAGAAAATTCGATCCCCTCTTTTCTAACCCTAGTGTCGGCGACCTTCTTCCCTGCCCTCCCTTACGCCTCTGCCCCTCTCACCCGCCATGGATCCCAAGCTTTATCCTACCATTACCGTCACCAACATCAAAACATACATCCCCATAACCCTCCATTCTGCGGTTGAAGAATACGGCACGTGGTCCGAACTCTTTCAAATTCACTGTCGCGCATACCAAGTCTCCGACCATCTCTCTCCTCGTATCAAGCCCACGGTCGCCGCTACCGACACTGCTGCAAAGGAAAATGCCGACTCCGATGAGGCCATTTGGGACCGCCTTGACGCCATTGTCCTTCAATGGATCTATGGCACTGTTCACCAACAGTTGATATCCATGGTTTTGAAGAAGGACTCCACTGCCGTTGACGCCTGGAAGGCAATCGAAGCCATCTTTAATGATAACAAACACACACGTGCGCTCCATCTCGAACGACGCTTCTCAAACTGCAAGTTGGAAGATTTCTCCAATGTTTCGGACTATTGCCATGAACTAAAACAACTTTCCGACCAACTTGCAAACGTGGAGGCGTCGGTGTCTAACGATCGTTTGGTTCTGCAACTCATCGCTGGTCTCAGCGAGGCCTACGATGGGGTGGCTGCTCACCTTCAACAACTCAGTCCGCTACCGGATTTTACCGTTGCCCGTTCTAAGATCATACTGGAAGAAACCAGGAAAGCGGCGCAAACAACCACCAGCGCAGCAGCCGCCGCTACTGCCCTCAACGCCGCCGCTCAGCCGGCCGTTTCACCGTCGCAGCCGCCGGCAGGCATGCCACCGGACCAGCGGTCTTCCCGCCCACAGCGGTCTGGTCGTAATCGGCGTTCCAACCCACAGACTCGCGGTCGTCCAGTCTTCCCAGCCCAGGCTTTTGGGCCCTGGGCCCAATCTCCTCAGCAGCCCCACTATCGGTTGGTCTCTCCTCAGTGGGCCAGCCCACAGGCTTGGGCTCAACAGCCGCCATGCCCATACCCCTCTGTCGCCTCTGGACCCAGCGCACGACCCGGTTCTGCAGCCCCGGGTATTCTTGGTCCGCGACCTCCACAGGCCTATGCTGCTTCTGAGTATCACTACACCCCAACTGAATTGGACCAGGCTTTCAATATTTTTACTCTGAATTCACCGGATCAGCAGTGGTACTTAGACACGGGAGCCACGTCTCATATGACTAACAATCCAGGTACGCTCAAATCTCATTTCAATTCAGTGTTTCAAGATATTGTCGTTGGTAATGGCGCTACTATACCAATACATGCTACTGGCCACACCACCCTTCAAAAACCATTACCACCTTTACATCTTTTCAATGTTCTTTATGCACCAAACCTTGTGAAAAATTTAATCTCTGTTCGTCGGCTCACAACCGACAATCACATATCTATTGAATTTGACCCATTTGGTTTTACTGTGAAGGATTTGGCTACCCGGAACCCTATCCTCAGATGTGACATCACTGGCGAGCTCTACCCATTCACGTTCTCGTCTCTGCCTTCCACCAATCCATCCGCTTTTGCTGCTGTTTCCAAGGACACCTGGCACCAACGTCTAGGCCACCCTGGAAAACCTATCTTAGATAATTTGCATTCTGTTTTGTCTTTTGATAAAAACAATTCTAGTACTTCCAAATTATGTCAATCTTGTGTGTTTAGACGACACATTAAATTACCTTTTAATGCGTCTTTGAATTCCACGTTATATCCATTTGATATTATTCATAGTGACTTGTGGACATCACTAGTTTTATCTTCCACTGGATGTCGTTATTATATACTTTTTTTGGACGATAAAACAAATTTTCTTTGGACCTCACCACTCTCCCATAAATCGCAGGTCTACCCCACCTTTCTCCACTTTGCCAAATTAATAAAGACGCAATTCAATAAACTAATTAAGTGTTTCCAGTGCGACAATGGCACCGAGTACAACAATGCCAATTTCCATAATTTTTGCACCACAAATGGCATGCTTTTCCGTTTCTCTTGTCCTTACACCTCGTCTCAAAATGGCAAGGCCGAACGCAAAATCCGGTCCATAAACAATATTATTCGAACCCTCCTTGCTCATTCTGCCGTTCCACATCGTTTTTGGCATCATGCTCTTGCCCATGCCACCTACTTACTCAACATTCTTCCGTCCAAACTCCTCAACAACAAATCTCCCACCCTTCACCTCTACAATCGCCAACCCACCTATGATCATTTGCGGGTTTTTGGTTGCCTGTGTTATCCACTCATTCCTTTGTCCAATATCAACAAATTGGAACACCGATCCACCCCGTGCGTTTTTCTCGGGTATCCCTCATCCCATCGTGGCTACAAATGCTTCGATATCCGCACCGGCAAAATTATTCTCTCCCGCCACGTCCTTTTCGACGAGGCGGTCTTTCCTTTTAAACCCCCCTCTCCATCACGTCCCCCTCATTCGCCAACCACAGCCGACGACGGGTCGCTGTGGTGGCTGACCTCGTCGGCCACCCATCACGGGTCCCCGCCAACCTCGCCGGTCCCCACTCAGCCAGCTTCCCCACCTTCCCCACCTCCGTCGCATACATCCCAGACACCCTCCACCACCTCCACGGCCAGTAGCATGCACCCGCACACCTCCCTCACCGCCACTCCTCAACCACACCAACCACCGCCCCTACCACTAATCGCACCATGACTACTCGGGCCATGTACGGGATATTCAAATCCAAGCATCTCTTCAACCTACACACCTCCACCCCCATCTCGCCTTTGCCCAAGAACCTGACCGAAGCCTTAGCCGACCCCAATTGGCGTAGCGCCATGCTCGATGAGTTTCAGGCACTGGTTGACAATGGGACTTGGGATTTGGTACCAAAAACACCGGGTATGAACATTGTGCGTAGCATGTGGATATTCAGGCACAAAAAGCGCTCGGATGGTAGTTTGGAGCGCTATAAGGCACGTATCGTGTGCGACGGACGGTCACAACAGGTTGGGATTGATTGCGGAGACACTTTTAGCCCGGTGGTTAAACCGGCTACAATCCGGACTGTCTTGAGTCTGGCCGTGTCAAAGAGGTGGCCAATTCACCAACTCGACGTCAAGAATGCCTTCCTACATGGCCATCTTCAGGAGCAGGTTTTTATGCATCAACCCATGGGGTTCCGTGACTCACGTCACCCCGATTATGTGTGCCTCTTACGCCGTTCTTTATATGGGCTCAAACAGGCACCAAGAGCATGGTACCAGCGATTCGCGGACTACATATACACACTTGGGTTTCGACAGAGCTCCAGTGATCACTCGCTGTTTATTTTTCGGAATGGCCCAGACTGTGCTTATTTATTGCTTTATGTTGATGACATAATTCTGGTCACCTCGTCTGACAGGCTTCGCCATCGGTTCATGGGACATCTCTCACAGGAATTTTCCATGAAGGATCTGGGTCCGTTGAGTTATTTTTTGGGGATAGCCGTTACTCGTACAGGTAATGCTTTATTTTTATCACAGGAAAAATATGCTTTGGAAATTCTGGAAAAGGCAGGCCTTGCATCGTGTAATCCGGTGGCCACTCCTGTCGACACACAGCAGAAATTGAGTGCCGATTCGGGTACCCCACTTGCAGATGGCACTGAATATCGCCGCCTCGCCGGGGCGCTCCAGTATCTCACCTTTACTCGGCCCGACATCTCATATGCGGTTCAACAGGTATGCCTTCACATGCATTCTCCTACTGATTCTCACATGAATGCTATGAAGCGCATACTTCGCTACATTAAGGGTACATCGTCCTTTGGCATGCACATTGGCTCCACCTCGTCCCACGATCTTATAGCGTATACCGACGCCGATTGGGGCGGCTGTCCGGATACGCGACGGTCGACCTCTGGTTACTGTGTTTACTTGGGTGACACTTTACTGTCATGGTCCTCAAAACGCAAGCCGACCTTATCTCGTTTCAGCGCCGAGGCCGAGTACCGTGGAGTCGCTAACGTTGTTTCCGAGGTATGTTGGTTGCGAAATTTGTTACTTGAGCTTCACCATCCACCGACACGGGCTTCTATCGTATATTGTGACAACGTTAGTGCCATATATCTGACCGACAATCCGGTCCAGCATCAGAGGACGAAACATATCGAGATGGACATTCACTTTGTCCGCGAGAAGGTCGCTCGCGGCCAAATCCGGGTTTTTCATGTTCCGTCTCGTTATCAGATTGCAAATATTTTTACTAAAGGATTACCCAGGATACTGTTTCAAGATTTCCGTTGCAGCCTCAACATTCGAGATCCTCCCGTTTCGACTGCGGGGGTGTAATAGTTATTGTCCATATATTGTAAATATTTAGGAAATCTTATAGATCCTAGCCATATTTAGTTAATCAGTATTTGTATATATTGTAATCCTTGGTGATCAATGAATTCATTCAGTTACCAAAACTTTCAGATGTGAGAGTAAATGAAAGACCTGAGAGATAGAGAACTAAATATGTAATCGAGTTTATGAGCTTAGAGCATAATACATTTGCCTTCATCTAACCTCTCTATTTATAGTTATCCAAGCTTACTTACTTTATTAAATGTTCGAAACCTTTGTACTGTGTTTGCTATGAAAATGTGCATTTAATGCGGACCAAGCTTGTGGTTAAGAACTCAGTCGTTGCTTTGCTCTTGCCCAGTTGGGATATTTAGAAGTTGATGTTTTTTATTCATATTAATTAGTGGACATATAGCTGACTGTTGCACTAGTGAAACTAATGTGGTTAACTGCGTAAAAAAAAGCAGATTAAGTTATGTGTTGCGGCTCGATTCTAAAACTGAAACTTTGAAAAACAAAACATGTTGTAGTGGTACGCTCAGAAATCAAGAAAAGTTACGACATTGTTAAAATGTAATACAAAGCGTAAATTTACGTTGAAATGTAGATCGGCTCGGTTTCGAATGAAATTTGTACCACGACACACATAAAGTTAAGACTTGGTAGTTCGTACTTCGTACCGGTATACTTGCATGTATATGAAAACACTATATTTTAAAATTTATAACTACAAAAGCATGTCACTAAAAAATGATCCCTACAAAATACCAAAGCATATTGTAAAAGAGATAAAAATATATCATATTTGACTGACTCGACTGAATTTTAAATAAGATTTACATAGACTCGTTCATGTTGAATAAAGTTTATATCAAAACGTAGATAAAAGTACACATTTCACAAAGATGTATCCGGATTGTAAAAAAAAAAACTATTTTTAAAAGCTATAAAGATGTACATGGATTGTTAAAAAAAATACTATTTTTAAAAGCCATAAGGAAACATAATATATCAAAAATTAATTATAAATATTCGAGGTCAGTTTCGATGCACGAATATCTCTTAACTCGATGTGCAAATATCCACCTCGGTCAAGTCATCTCACATAAGTAATGTAACATGTCATTGCAACTGGTAAAACTAAAAAGTAGTGTGAGCTTTTGAGGTAATTATCGTAAGAAAAAAAATGTTATAGATTGTTCAATAACTATTTAGGGAAGAATAACATCGATTTTGATACTAGTTTTTTATTTTCAGTTAGGGCTTTTTAAATTTAAATATATAAATTGACCTTTAGTAAGTAAATTTAAAAATCTCTAGGGTGGTTCGGACTTCGGAGGGCAGTGGCGACTTACTAAGAGGGCAGGGGTAGTGTCCGCTACCCCTGAACTTTTACTGCGATGTGTAATTTTTTTATTATTTTTCATGTTTTCGGTATTTCGCTACCCCTAAAACGATGTTTCCGCTTCCTCTGAAAATATTTTACGCTACCCCTCAAACATTTTTATGGTTCTTATTTAAATCCCGACATGAAAATAAGATCAAAATGCCATTAATTAATTGAAACCGAACAACTAATAGGTTTGTGCAATTTAAAAATACAAGTTGTAAGCTTAAGGAGTCAAGTAAAACAAATGGAGTGGATAAAATGACTACATTGACCTTTGGAAATTGACACATTTTGGTCCCTCAAATTTAACTTAATACATTTTCGCAGGGGCTCCGCCGCTTGGACCCCGTTTTTCTCGGGGACACTGCCCCTGAACCCCCGTTAGTCACGACAAATTTTTTTAGAAAGCTACCTTTGAATTTTTTTTCTGGATCCGCCCCTGTCGAAAGATTAAAATTCTCAAAGATTAGTTAAAGAAACTCTAGCATAAATTACATCTAAATAAAAACAAACCATGATGCGACACCCGAAACATTTTCAAGGGACATAGTGATGGTGATAATTTACTGCTCTCATCAAAGTCAAATGGGAAATATTTGAATTTTACAGTGTACAACTTCCACAAATGGGTTAAAAAATATAAATAAATAAAAAGTAAAAAAGAGTAATATTAACCATGAGAACTTGTTTACTTGGTTACTGGCGATAATTAGAGACTTGGAATTAAAACGTCAAAAATCTGATTTTCGAGCTTCCAAATTTTATCACCTGATCACTCATTAAATGTTTTTTTTTTCTAAAATAAACCTAACTAGTGTAAATACTTTTCTATTTTTTTCAATGCATACTTAGACCGTTAAAAATAGTTTTTTTTTTTTAAAGAAAGAAAATAGTAATATTTGGTGTGGGTTAATTGTACACAAATCCCCATCATTCCATATGAAATAACTACTGTCTGTCACTTTCAAAACATCTAAACCCACCAACCACTAAATGACACGTGGCGCACCACCCAACGACCAGTCCCCCCTTTCCACCACCCAGAGCCGCCTTACAACCTCCCTCCTCGTACGGTTTGGGCATCTCTAGCCTGCAACAGCACCACATAGCAGACTAGTGTGGACCCTCAGATTCCGTGCGATCTATCGGATTCCCAATGCTCTGTGAATCTACGCCGATCAGATTATTAACGGAAAGCCAAATTCATTCAAAGGGTGTGGGACCCGCCTTGTGACGTGGCGATTGGTTATTGGTGGATTGAAAAGCTCACAATGATCATGGCGACCGGCGGGAAGTCAGGATATTTTAACATTGGTGAGTCACGCAGTTCGGATCATTTGATTGGGAGGATTTGGGAGGACCACAAGTTTTGTGTTTTTTGTTAAGAGATATCAAATAAAAATAAGTTAATTTCTTTGCTTATTTATAAATGTTACTAAATGTTACTAAACGTTTAAAGTGTTATGTTTATGATTTAAAAATTAAGTTACATGACTACTGAAGAAACCAAAACCTGTAGGTTTCTTAGGTAATCGAGTGAGCCGGAGAGGGAATGCTGATCGGAAATAATGAACCTGCACACTACGAACAAACACGTTAAGGCGTTACGAGGTGAGCCGGAGAGGGACCCTTGTATCGGCCCTCCGGCGTGAGAATCAGTATCAGGTGATAGAAATATTTTAGTGAGTGATAGAGAGAGAGTTTTGCTGACCTCTTTATGAATTCTGAGCTTACTATTTATAGGCAGCAAACTAGGGTTTCTTTTAGCCCTTCTGACGTCAGCGCGTGCATGGCACGGCGAGTAAGGGAATATTTCAGGTGTTTCTTTGTCCCATACGTCGCCTTCTTATTGGCCTAGGGCCACATGCGAGAATGCTGGTTGTTAGTGGGGACCACTCTCTGATGGGTGATTGAAATATCCTAACGGATTTGCACATGGGTGTGCATGCTCATGTGTTGAGAAGAAGCCGTTGCTTCTTCTCCAAGTTTGGGCCCTTATCTGGCGGGTCTGGCCTTTCGTTAGCCCACAAGATCTGTTTTCGCGTTGGGCTTGGGCCCAGAGGATAGATTTAGTATCTATCCTCTTCAAGTCTTCCCTAGTCCTGTGCGTAAGAATTAGCGCGGGACTAAGAAAGTAGTATTTCGGCGGGAGTTTTTTTTTTTGCTTGTCTTCCAGGGAATCCTAGGCGGGTAGATTTTGTACTATCCGCGCTGGTCCTTTTATTTGCATGTTTAAGGTTTTACGAAATACACTGAAGTGAAGGCGGATGATTGTGCCCTTTTTTATTGTCGCGGGTGGCGTCATAAAGCGGAGAATGATTTTTATTAACCTTTCGCAAGTCCCCTTGGTTGCATGAATGCGGACCATTTTCTGATTAAATTAATACGCATTTTCCTTGGGGAACTGGTATCTGATAAGTGGATGGTGACGATAAGTAGAATAGCTGACCAGGAGACAGCCTCATTAAATGCTTGGTTACCAAACGTCACTTATCAGTGCAGTTTTTACGGCGATGGCGTGATGTCACGCCTGCAGGGCACTGTTTCGCAGGGACACGTGTCGTCGCAGGGCACGCGCACGATCTCCACTACTTTTTGCCAACTGTCAAGGACACGTGTCGCCATCCTCTTGCTTTGTCCGTTCGAATTCGACGGTCTAGATTGCGCGAGAGTGATCGGGTTCATAGTATAAAAACCCCTTTTCTCCCCATAAAATTTTACCTTCTTCTTCTTCCGAAAACCCTAGAATTTTTCTCTGCCATCTTCTTTCTTTTCTTCCTGCTTCTTCGTTGCGAGGCTACATTTTCTCATTATACTTGACCATGGCTGCTTCAGTGATGTCTAAGTATCCCTTGGATTGGAAAGAGACAGATTTTACGTCTTTTTTGGGCTCCTACGGCCTTTCTGACAAGAAGTATGGGGCTGTTCTTCCCAGGCAAGGCAGTTTGATTACTGCTTGTCCTGAGGACAAGATCGCCTTGTATTCTGATTTTTTTGCCTTTTCTCATCTCAGAATCCCCATGTCTGGTTTCTGTGCCCATGTTTTTGAAGTTTTCCAGATTCATCTTTCTCAGTTTCATCCCCTTGGCTTGGCCAAGGTTTTCCATTTTGAATTTGTTCTTCGTAGCCTTCGGCGGACACCCTCTATTGGACTCTTCAAGGCTTTCTTTAAACTGGTAAAGAAGGGGGATTGGTACACTTTTGACAAACGGGGTGGTGATAACATGGCGGGTGCCATTCCTGATGCTAGCGCAGACCGCCAGTGGCGGAAGAAATTCTTCTTTGTAAACGCCGGCGTTATTCCGGTGAACATGGTGAGGCGGATTGGTGCGGACATTATTGTCGACTTGACTGCACTGCCCGCCACACTGAAATCCCCGCAATACCTTTGGCTAAAGGACAACTCTACTGACCTCCAGATTTTTGGGGAAGGCGGGTTAGTGCGGCTGGGAATGAGCCGCGAATGGGATCTTACGCGGACAGTTCCAGATTTTGAGCGGAGAGGAAATTCCGCCGTTTCAGGTGACATCCGCGATTTTTCTGACTGATCGTTCAAATCTTTTGGCTAGGATGTTGCCTGGCACGGTACAATCATTGGTTTTGCGGGAATTTTTTTCTTCCTGTGGTTTATGGCGGTACCGGACCAGGCTTCATTCCTGGTCAAACTTTTCTTGAGCCAGGTATGTTTCCTTTCCCTTTTTGCTGGCGCGGGTGTTCTTACTTCCTGTTTTTCTTTTTTGTGTCCAGGTCCGGTGGTGTGGATGGAACTTTTGTTCCCTCATTTGAAGGAAGGTTTGAGATATGTTCCCAAGGAGCTAGCGGATGGCGAAGTTCCAATACTGGACAGGACCGTTCATTGTTTCGTCCATCCGCAGTTAGATGGGTCTTGGGATCCTATCCGCGTTTTGAACCTTAAACCTGATGTACGTGCAAGTTTGTGCTTTTTTATTGTTTTGCTAGCCGCTCCATTGCTTACCGTCGCCATTCTTCCTTCAGGGTTCTTCCGCCAGAGCTAGTGCGGAGTATCTGGAAGACTACCTTCCTGGTTGCGGGATTGCTGGGGTGATTTTTCCTGGCGAGGAGACTGGTGGCCAGGATATGGTTCCCCTTCCCCAATTCATGACCTCTTGGAGCGTCGGGGAGACTGCGGAGCGTAAGGCTGCAGAGAAAGATATGCGGAATGTCTCCGCCTCTTCTGGTCCTTCCAGGAAGAGGAAAGGGAAGGAAGCTGTTACCTTGAGGTCTCCTCCTCACTCTAAGAAGAAGAAAGGGATTGTATCCCGAATGGTTCTGGATTCTCGCAATAGTGAGTGCTTGCTGATTTCTAGATTCCGCTTTGCCTTTTTCTTCTAATGTTCTAACTTCTGTTGTTTTTCCCTTTTCAGAGGATCTTGAAGTCGTTGATCCTGAAATAGCTTCTCCACCCCCGCTCCCTCCTCATGGTAAAGGTAAGGGTTTTTTCAGTGCCGCGGGCCTTAAGGTTACTTTGAGGCCGTCAGAAGCTGGTAAATTGGCGGAATCCTTTGAATTGACCCGCCAAACTTCTGCAGCTAATGCTGCCAATCCTGAGGCCCGGGAAGCCCAGCTTCAGAAGTCCAGGGAGGCTGCGGAGAAAAGGAAAAAGGCCGCCGAGGAGGCCCTTCAGAGGGATGCGGAGGAGGCCAACCTTGCTGATATGGTTGTGTCTCCTCAACAAGTTGATTTGGAGGTGGAGGATGTGATGGAGAGGCAACAGAGGGAGTTGGGGAAAAACTGGCGGCCGAGGCCCGCCAGAAGGAGGTTGAGAAGAAAGAGGCCGCTGAAGCCCGTAGAAAGGCGGAGGAGGAGAAAGCAGCGGCTGAGGTTGAACGGGCACGGGTTGAGTCAGTCATGCGGGAGAAGGAGGCTGAGAACCTTAGGTGGGAGGAAGAGTTGAGAAGGCAAGGAAAACCCAAAGCGGTTGATGCCGGTGATTCCGTGAACCAACAGAGCACTCTGGTACCTGTTTCCCAAGTTTCGGGGGGAGCCGCCTCTGGCTCCGTTACCCTTCCTGCCGACTTCTGGCAGTACCCCACCAGGGCTACCTCAGAAAGACTCAAAGCCCCACCTGCTCCTTATGTGCCAAACTGGGGCATTCAGCCCACCACCCTCCTTGATTCCCATGATTCTAGGCGGGAGTTCCTGCGCCACGCCTTTACTGACGCGGGCAAGGAGCTTCTTCATAAGAAAAGTACTGAAACCCTTCGGGAGGAGGCGATCATGGGGATGCTGCTGGCGGCAGAGCGGATGCCTGAGCTTTTTCATCGCCAAGAAATTGATGAAAGAAGGCTGTCGCAGACCTATCGCCTGGCTGAGGAGAGGAGGTTGGAGGTTCTTGTGGAAAAGAAGCAGGCACTTGAGTCGGCCAATGATGCCAGAAGGGCGGAGGCCAAAAGAAGAGAAATGGAGGCGCGTGCGGACCTCGCGGAGGCGCAGGTTGCCCGGTTGAAAGGGGAGTTGGCCACCGCTGAGGGTAACTTGGAGATGGAAAAGGAAAGGTTCAACCGCTCCCAAGAGATCCATTCCAAAGCTCGTATCACCTATCAGAGGCGGGAAGGGGAGCTCCAAGTTGCTCAGACCAAGCTTGCTACTACCCGGTCTGAGTTGGCAGATTCTGAGAAGATCCGCCAGACTCTCAGCGACGACCTTGCCCGCTCCACTCAGCTGTGCGCGAAGATGGAGGGGGAGCTGGCCTTGAAGGATTCCCAGCTGGTTGAGGTGGTGGCCGCTCGAACGGTCCTTGAAACTCAACTGGTGGCGGAGAAGGATCGATCCGCCCGCCTCAAGGACAGCATTAAGTGGATGTTGGAGGAAGGGATGGCCTGGGCACACCATGCTGCTGTGGAAGGCGTTTCCTACCGGAACGCCCTTTACAGGTATATGATGGCTGCCCGCGCACTGGGGCAATATGATGGTTTGCGCGCGGGGTATCGCGTGGGTCTGGAGTCGGGAAACATCGACTCCCATGTATGGAACGATTCAAAAGTAGAGAGCGACTTCCTTGCGGCGGGCCAAGAGTTGAGCGACCAGAGTCCCACTGTCTTCCAGACTCTGGGCGAATTGGAGATTGATGACGAGGTCACCAGCGTGCGCCAACTGTTCATCCCCGCTGATGACTCTTCAGAAGAAGCTGAGAATGAACCGAAAGATGGAGGTCCTCATCAGGAACCTGAAGGGAGCAATGCGGGTGGAAAGCCAGGGGCTTCAGCGTAGTCCTTTTGTAATTTTTGTTTTTTGAGTTGTAATGTCCGCCCATGGGGCACAAACACTTGCTATCTTTTTGTGTTATGCAATGAAGCTTGTATTTGGTTGTTATTTTACAAGTTTGTCATATAGCTGTTTATGATTAGCGCATGTGTATTCCGAATACTTGATTTGTTTGTCAAGGTATCAGTGACTTTGCGCGGACACCTTGTTTTTTCAAGGGCGCGCCCGCGAAGATACCGGCGGCTTGTTACCGCGTTAGTATCGATCCGCACCTATGCTGATGCCAAGGGGAATGCCTGCTGCAGACAGGGTATCCGGATCTATATTCCTTTGTATAGGATATATCGCGGAGTAAATGTGTGTGTTTACCCAAGTCTTTTGAACTTACAATTTAGTTCATGCGAAAATTTAATTTTTATCTATCGATTCCGGCTTAATCGGCATAACCGAAGTTAAGTAATAATAATAAATTTAAAATGAAGCAGAAAGAACTGGGTTTTCATTAAACATGTGATGAACTCTTTTTTCGCAATACAATTTCAAATATAACATCTTCTTAGTTGGGCGGCATTCCAAGTTCTCGGGATTAGTTTTCCATCCGAGTGCGCTAACTCATAGGCGCCTTTCCCTAGGTCCTTCTTAACAACGTAAGGCCCTTCCCAATTTGGTGCGAGTTTCCCCAGTGGGAGGGTTCTGCTTGCTTCATTGCTTCTTAGCACGTATTCGCCTTCCTTGAAGGTCACTTTGTGGACGTGCCTATTGTAGTACTTCTTCAGTTGTTCCTTGTATTTATTTTCCTTGAAGGCGGCCAACTCACGGTGTTCCTCGAGTAGATCCAGGTTATGGCGGATCTCTTCGTCGTTGTTAATCAGGTGGCTATTGAGGTGCCGGTATGATGGGATTCCGATTTCTGCTGGGATCATGGCTTCTGAACCATAAGTTAGGCTGAACGGGGTTTCTCCCGTGCTTGATTTCTTCATAGTCCGGTGGGCCCACAAAACGTGTGGGACCTCATCTACCCAGGAGGCTCCCTCAAAGTCCAGCCTGGTTTTTATTCCCTCCAGGATACTTCTGTTGATTCTTTCTACTTGGCCGTTCCCTTGCGGGTGTGCGACTAAGGTAAAAATTTGTTGAATTTGCAGCTCTGTGCACCATTGTTTAAGGAGCTTGTCCGCAAACTGGGTCCCGTTGTCGGTTACTAGATATAGCGGGATGCCGAAGCGGCAAACAATGAATTCCCATATGAATTTTTTCACCTGCACGGCGGAAATCGTGGCGAGTGGTTTAGCCTCTACCCACTTTGTGAAGTAGTCCACGGCCACTATCAGGAATTTTACTCGTCCTGCAGCCTCGGGAAATGGTCCCACGATATCAACTGCCCATTTCTGAAATGGCCAGGCTGATGTTACGGGAATCAAATCATTTTTTGGGCGGGAGATTACAGGCGCGTATTTTTGACAACTCATGCACCTTTTTAGCTCTTCTACCGCCATGGCGTGCATGCCTGGCCAGTAGTAACCTGCGCCTTTTAACTTGGCGACCACAGCCTTGGGCCCTGCATGGATTCCGCAAATACCCGTGTGTATTTCCCTGATTAGGTAGTTGGCCTCCTCAGGGTCTACACAGCGGAGTAATGGACCCAGATACGTCCGCCTGTACAGGATACCGTTCACCATCTGGTAATTTTCGCATTTGCTTCTTAACTTCCTTGCCTCCCCTTTGTCTAGCGGAAGCCTTCCACCGGTTAAGTACTTTACAATGGGGGTAGTCCAACTTTCAGGAGACTGCTGGGCTACATTTACCCGATGGATTTGGATGGCGGGATCTTTCATTTCCTCCACGTGTACATTTTGGAGAGGTTCTGCGAAGCATGAGGCTAGCTTACTCAAGGCATCAGCTTTCTTATTTTTGCTTCGCGGAACGTGCATGACTACACATGTTTCAAAAGCTTTGATAAGCGCTTTACACACACTCAAATACTTTGCCATGGCTTCATCTTTAGCTTCATACTCCGCATTGATTTGATTAGCCGCTAGCAGGGAGTCTATATGTGCGCGTACATGCTTTGCCTTGTACTTTAGGGCCAGTTTGAGGCCCGCAATGAGGGCTTCATATTCCGCCTCGTTGTTACTGGCTCTGAAGTTGAGTTTATAGGCTCGGGCGTATTCCTTTCCAGCGGGGCTAATCAGAATGACCCCCGCACCGGCCCCATCTGCACTTGACGCGCCGTCGGAGTGTAGCTCCCATGTTTGTTCCGCCGGAATTTCCTTTGACTTTGGAAGGCAAAGGTCTTCTGGCGTGACCTGTGTTCCTGCGGGGATTTCCGAAATGAAGTCTGCAATGACCTGGCCCTTTACAGCAGTTCTACGTTTGAACGTTAAGCTGTACACCCCCAGCTCGATAGCCCATTTACATAGGCGTCCTGAAAGGTCGGGTTTGCGCAATACGTGTTGTAGCGGGTAGCTTGTCAAGATTTCGATATCATGAGCTTGAAAGTACCTTCTCTGGCGTCGTGAGGCGTGAACCAGTGCTAGCACCAGCTTTTCCAGTATGGAGTAATTAGCCTCGGCGTCCGTTAAGACGCGGCTGATGTAGTAAATTGGAGTTTGTACATCCGCCCGTTCTACTAATAACACGGAGCTGACGGCCCGTGGGGAAGTTGATAGGTACATTTTTAAAACCTCGTTCACCTGCGGGGCCGTTAGAGCAGGTAGATTGACCAGGTAAGCCTTGAGGTCCTGAAAGGCCTGTTCCGCCTCAGTGGTCCATTCAAACTGCTTTTCTGATAAGCACTTCTTCAAAACTGATATAAATGGCAGAGACCGCTCCGCATGTTTGGACAGGAAGCGGTTAATGGCTACTAATCTCCCATTAAGCGCCTGAACTTCCTTTAGGGAAGCGGGAGATTGCATTTTTACAACGGCCGCCACTTTTTCCGGATGGACGCGGAAACCTTCTTTGGTGATGATGACACCCAGGAACTTGCCTTCTTCCATACCAAAGGAGCACTTTCCTGGGTTTAGTTTGATACTGTTTTTCCTGAGGGCGGTGAATGTTTCCACGATGTCTGGGAGTAGGCGATTCTCTTGCAAACTTTTGATTACCAAATCATCAACGTACACTTCCACATTTTTTCCAATTTGGCCTTTAAATACCTTGTCCATCATCCGCTGATAGGTTGCCCCCGCATTTTTTAACCCAAAGGGCATTTTGGTGTAACAGTAAATACCACCCTGGGTGTAAAATGCGGTCTTGGATTCGTCTTCTCTGGCCATCTTTACCTGGTGGTATCCCTTATACGCATCTAGGAAGCATTTCAGACGGAAGGGGACTAAGGAATCCACTTTTTCGTCAATGACGGGGAGTGGATAGGCATCTTTGGGGCAGGCCTTGTTCAGATTGGTGTAGTCTACACACATTCTCCAGGTGCCATCAGCCTTAGGTACAACTACTGGATTTGCAATCCAAGTTGAATTTTTAATTTGGCGGACAATTCCCGCTGCCTCCAACTTCTGCACTTTCGAAGTGATGAACTTTTTCCTTTTTTCCCCCATGTGCCTTTGCTTCTGCACATAGGGTTTGACATTTTGAGATACACCCAGGTGGTGTTCGGCGACCTCGCGCGGGACTCCTGTCATGTCACTGTGGGTGAACGCGAAAATATCCATGTTTTCCTGCAGGAGTTGCTTTAGGTGATGCCTGATTTTGGGCGACAAAGAAGCCCCCAACGTGACTGTTTGCTCTGGGAAACGAGGATTGATGACCCACTTTTCTGTTTTATCGCTTGGCGACGCGCGCGGCTGGCACGATAATTCCGCTATCATCATTGGCTTCTCAGCCCATACTTTAGCGACCCCCCGCGGGGTTGGGAGCATTAATAGGCCATGGGCCGTTGACACTGCTGCTGCCAAATTTCCTAGAGTGGGTCTACCAATGATTGCATTGTATTCACTTTTAGCTGGGACCACCAAAAAGGTTGTCATGACAGTTCTGTCCCTAGTTCCGTCTCCCATTGTTACTGGGAAATCAATCTGGCCAATAGGCATACAGGTTTCCCCTGAGAACCCGCTTAAAGGTTCGAAGACGGGTTCCAGGCGCTCTCTATCCTCGGGAGCCAGACGGCGAAAACATTCTTCGTAAATAATGTCTGCGGAGCTACCCGTGTCTACTAGCACTCTGCGTAATTTATAACCCCCCATGCGGAGTGCAACTGTCATGGCGCTTTCGCTATAGTTTCCAATTTGCGGTGGGAACGTTAGCGGGGCGTGCATCCAATCTTCCACACGCTGGCCCACCCTTTTATCCCGTCGCGGGGGCCCATTCATCATGAAGACATCTTTATATTTCGGGGATTCAGCTTTTTTCCTATCATCTCCCTTCTGTAGGTGCGTCAATTTTCCTTCCTTCACATACTTTGCTATTTGTTTCTTGAGCGCAAAACATTCGTCAGTAATGTGACCGTGGCCTTTGTGGTAATCACAGTACTTCTTCGTGTCGCGGGTATTGCTTTCTTTTAGGGGCCTTGGCTCTTCCCATTTCAAATCTTCACTTTTGAAAATGGCGCTTGGAGATTTAAGGAGATACCAGGTTGTTGAAGACGCGGGTTGCTCCCGTTTTACAACGGACATGTCCCTTCCATGGCGAGTTTCGCGGAACGAGCTCTGCGTCTCAGAACCCGGTTGATAGGGAGTAAAGCGGCTGTTGGGACGCCGCTCATTCCTACGAGAATGCCGGTTGCCGCCCAGGTCCTTCCTGTAATCCGGGGACCTGACCTGTTCTTTTCCCCGCTCGTATGCCCTGTTCAAAACGATTGTTTTTTCCGCCCGAACGTATTGTTTGGCTATTGACATTAGCTCATCCATTGTCTGTGGCTGTCCGCCACTCAAAATTTTTCTCACCAAATGCTCTTCCCTTACTCCCTGAATAAAGCCCGCTATCATCAAATCTTCAGTTGCGCCACCTATCTGGAGGCTTTCAATGTTGAATCTGGTGATGAAGCTTTCCACTGTTTCATTGTCTTTCCGACGGATATGAAGTATTTCCGCCTTTTCTTTTGTGTGGCGTTTCTGCTGGGAGAATTGTTGGAAGAACTTGTCTATTAATTCTTCGAAACTTGATATCTGACCCACTGGAAGGGAATCGAACCACAAACGCGCTGTGCCAACCAACGTCTGAACAAACATGTGGCACCATACAGGGATGGTCCAACCTGGGTTTTCCAAAGTACCCGCGTTGATAAAGCAATTGTAATGGTCGTTTGGGTCAGATAGGCCATCATACTTCCCAACTACTGAAGGCATTTTGAGTTTGGCGGGGAAGCTTGCTAGCGCAATGGGTGCTATAAATTTTGACTGGGCCACAATAGATGTGGGCTTATAAGCAACAGTGTAATCCACCGCCGGCGGGGGAGGCGGTGGTGTGTATGCGGACTGGTAGATTGGAGGTGGCACATAATTGGCTGTGGGCCTAGGCTCGGTGTACACAGGGCGTGCTCTTGGGGTTACGCTTACTGGCGGAAATACCGAGAATGCGGAGGTAGGCAGATGTCCCTGGGAAGGAATTGGTTCAAAATTCAACTGCGAGCACGCGCTTGAACGGAAGGCGCTCTGAAGTTCATTTAGTTGTTGAAAGTACTGGCGTTGGTGCTCTATCCACCGTGCGACCTCAGGAGGTGGGTCATTGAAGCCCGCAGGTGTAAACGCCGGCGGGACGCTCACATGAGTGCTCTGTGATACCATCGTACTCGCGTCCGTCAATAGAGTGCTGCTTGGGGTTGGGGTAGTGAAAGAGCTCGGCGGGCGAAGCACCGCTGAGTACTGGAACGACGGGGAAGCGTTGGAGATTGTTGGGCCCGCAAATATGCTTCGCCTGGCGGGAGTCATTCTTGTTGATGCTGGACTGGAACTAGCGCCAAATGCATAAGGGCTGGATTGTCCTCCCGCGTTCATGCCTGGAAAAATGGAGCTAGCCAGACTTGATAAGGTAGCTGGCCCCGCGTTTCCCGCTGCTTGGATGAAAACTGACGTGGGGTCACTGATAGACACGTCATTGTCTCTAGAAGAAATGCGCGGGTATTCCTGGAGTCCCAGGGACTCCCTGCTGTGACCCGCGCTTCCGAGGTTTTGTGATGGCGATGATTCGGACATGGCTACTCGAAAACGGAGACTGAATGCTGTAAAAGCTCAGGTGTTGAACTCGGATGGCGCCAATGAAGAAACCAAAACCTGTAGGTTTCTTAGGTAATCGAGTGAGCCGGAGAGGGAATGCTGATCGGAAATAATGAACCTGCACACTACGAACAAACACGTTAAGGCGTTACGAGGTGAGCCGGAGAGGGACCCTCGTATCGGCCCTCCGGCGTGAGAATCAGTATCAGGTGATAGAAATATTTTAGTGAGTGATAGAGAGAGAGTTTTGCTGACCTCTTTATGAATTCTGAGCTTACTATTTATAGGCAGCAAACTAGGGTTTCTTTTAGCCCTTCTGACGTCAGCGCGTGCATGGCACGGCGAGTAAGGAAATATTTCAGGTGTTTCTTTGTCCCATACGTCGCCTTCTTATTGGCCTAGGGCCACATGCGAGAATGCTGGTTGTTAGAGTGGGGACCACTCTCTGATGGGTGATTGAAAAATCCTAACGGATTTGCACATGGGTGTGCATGCTCATGTGTTGAGAAGAAGCCGTTGCTTCTTCTCCAAGTTTGGGCCCTTATCTGGCGGGTCTGGCCTTTCGTTAGCCCACAAGATCTGTTTTCGCGTTGGGCTTGGGCCCAGAGGATAGATTTAGTATCTATCCTCTTCAACTACCCACCCCACCCGTTATATATTATAATCTTGTTTGCTAACTCGTCGCAAGAAAACAAAAGATGTAACTAATTTATGAATCAAACTTCCATTTAGCAACTAAGGATGGGCGGTGTGATGCGGCAAGTGATGCGGTATCGGCATCGGCCACCTTAGGCGACCACACCGATAGCTTCGACGAACTCGGCATCGGCATGTTTGAAAGGATTTTCGGCATTTGATTGCCGATTGACACCGAGTCATATTCGACCGTTGAATGGTTATTAATTGTTTTTATATTCAATGTTTTAGTTTAATAAATTGTTTTTGTTTAAAAAAGAAATTAAAAAAAATTAATTAAAAAAGTATGCCAAAAACATCATTTAGGCAACCATACTCACCATTAAAACATCACATTCTACATATTTTTTATCTCTTCTGTTGACAGCACATGAATAGTCAGCTTTATGTTTAGGCAATCATACTTCCACCCGAACAATAACTATAAAGTTGAATAGTAAGTTATTCGGTTACAATAGTTTCCCAAAAAAGAAACATACAGTTGGGTTCTTGTTCCTGTTGATTTTTGCCACTCATGGAAAAGATTTTATAGTCTGTTACTAACCTTTACATGCTTTTTTTTTTTACCTTTTACTTACTTTATTCTCACAGTTCTTTCAAATCCTTGAATTAAGACAAAATAGATATGATAGCATTAAACAAACCATGTATCAAAATTAAAACTTGTAAATATTAGTTAACGGTATCAATATTTGATACGAGCATTTGATCTAATGGTATTTCGGTGAGTAACTGGTTTTCATCATTTGAAGATTGATAACAGATTAGGTGGATTTAAAAGTATAGATTATGAGCCATTAAAAATGTAGATTTAAAGGTAGGGTTAAGGGCATGTGGTATACATGGTGTTAAAGGATGGTGTTATTGTGCCATGTGGACGATGACTGGATAACACCATTTGGTGTTGTGAGAGGGGTATACATGGTGTGATGTGGTGTGTGATGGTGGATTATTTTTCATTGGTTTAAAAGTAAAAAATAAAAATAAAAATTACATGGAAAATTATGATTGGAGGAAGCCCACAACACCTCCACCCAAAACGCCGTGGACTTCTCCACGGGAATGGATCACGCGGACCCAAAACGCGGAGGGGGGGCGGTGTTCCACGCCGTTATTCCCCTCCACACCCCCTTCCACGCCGGTATACCGCATACCCTAATAGATGAGTTAGCCGTCATCGGTTATTTATTCAAATGGTACTGAGAATGAAGGATAGGACTTGGGGTGGGCGAGAGGTCCCAAGTTCGATCCTGACTTTCAGGATTTTACCATAATGAATGGATTTCCACCAGAATTAAAATTTGGATTGTGTCACGCAATTCAACTATCTTGCTAAACTCACGGGTGGTTGAAAAAAAAAGATGAGTTAGCCATTCTTTAACATTACTTTTAAATCTACATTAATACTAGCTAATACTAGCTAGTTATGATACTAGAACATCCAATAATTTAAAAAAAAACAGCTTAAACTATACACGTTAATACTTGTTATTATATTATACTATATATATGCCGTTTGGAAAATAACAAGTAGATCAATTTCATTCTTCAAATAAAGACTTGAAGAATTTCATATATTAGACTTATTAATATTTATTTTTTTATTAATGTGAGTAGGTAAAAAAAAAAGTAGTTATTAGTCGTTGAAAGCACGTAGGGGCATGCAAATTGTTCCTGGCCATTATCGTAAATTCGTAATCCACATTAAAAAGCGCCACCCCTCTTAACCTAAGGTGATCATTTCATACTTATTTTAGCCCATACTAACCCTATCCACTAATATACGCATCTTCACACCTTATAGCGTGGGGACCACCTCGTTTCCCAAAATTCCCATGTCTATTAGGTTGTTGCTTCACGCGCCTCCTGTTGTTGTTTCAGGATATATTATTATTATAATTATATAATAAATAATTAAATATAGGAAAATTGAATTTTAATAATCCAAGTTATTACCAATTGGTCAATATTAATCTCAATTTTAAAATTGGCCTACATTAATCCCAATTATTAAGGTGTTGGATTTCATTGGACCCCCGTTAAGTTTTCCTTAACTCCGTTAGTTTTTTTGCTGACGTGGCACTGATTAATATATAGCCACGTGGCTGCCACGTCAGCAAAAAACTAACGGAGTTAAGGAAAACTTAACGGGGGTCCAATGAAATCCAACACCTTAATAATTGGGATTAATGTAGGCCAATTTTGAAACTGGGATTAATATTGGCCAATTGGTAATAACTTGGATTATTAAAATCCAATTTTCCTAAAATATATTAATAAAACTAATTGTTGTCTCAAATGCTTAATTGTTCATTATTTATTTTTAGTGAATATTACGTATAAATTCTACTGTTTCAATGATTTTTTTAGAACGACATCGATCAGACGACCCTGTTCTTACGTGTAAACCTATCCTTACAGGGCTATGTCTAAGGTCGATTACTCGGACCTCCGTGAGAGCCAAATGGTTGATAATATAATATTCGAACATTTCCCATACTATAACAATTTCAAAGATATTTTAACGCAACTCTAATAGCATATGACGCAACGTTACGTGATAGTATCAGGTGACGTCATTTAACACGTTTTTTTGTTTCTTATCATTTGTTTTTTATTTAAGCATAAAAGGTTTGATACGGAATGATAGTATGTTACCTAAAATCAGATGACGGATAGGGTTTATAAATAAACCTCCAAACTTTATTAATCAATCAATCAAAACATATAATAACATAAACACACCAAGGTTTAACTATGGAAATATAAACTTGCAAAACAAGAAAAGAAACTAGGTTAATATATGATAGTGGGCCGATCGGGGCCTCGATAATTGCATGCTCATAATCCGTATCAAACTTTAACACATGATTTTGTAGTTTTAATAGGTATGGTCGTATCCGTTTAGTAATTGGTGTTCAGTTAGTAGTGTGATAATTAGAACAATTATGTAGCATAGAGTTTTCTTATTTTTCTATTTTCAATCTCAACGAATATAATAAGGGAGTTTGTGGTATAATAGGTACTATACAGTCGTATTATAAGTCACGTTCTTTTAATTAAGTGTTTGGGTTGTTAGTATTTTTTAGTCCGTTTTGTTTACATGCCTTGATATATAGCAATACTGTACAACTGTTTTTTTGTACGATTACATTATCCGCATGGCAATACACGAATTTAAAAATCTAGTTTTAAAATATGTATAATGTTGTTTGTTTTCTTGTTTTGTTTACTAATTACTTTTTATAACTGTATTACATAACTTTTCGTTATCTTTCATTATACTATAAATCATATACATATTCCCACAAATTTACAATCCAGTTCTAATATTTTACTCTTTCACTCATGAATATATATAAAATTCTATCATCCCACAAACATAAACAAAAATCACTTTCACTCATGTTAGTAAGTTTTTTAAAAACTATTTATTTTATTATTATGTGATTTATATTTAGTTAATTAATTCGTAATATATTGTTAACAAAAATTTTGAAACCGCATTAACATGTATTTTCACAACGCGTTTATCACTAGGAGACGTGAACAATATCGTAAGACCGATATGATATTATCTGAATGTCATGATAACAAGATTTATAATAATCTTTCTAAATAACCAAAACAATGACGTTAGAGTTTTCGGACACAGCTTGAAAGATTTTAAAAGAGAATAATAGGGGTTATATATTTTATGCTTTTACTAGTTTTATTTATGTTTTTATTAACTAATTTTTTTTAACACAATCCATCATATGTACATTTTTTATGTTTTTATTAACTAATTTTTTTTAACACAGTCCATCATATGTACATTTTAAAGTAAATCTCTGGAATGCTTACTTTTTTCTCTGCTATTTCCACACAACTTACAGTCTTTGTCCTTGTAACAAGAAACTGTAATTCCTATATATTTTTTACTGTAGACACCAGAACCCCAACACACTTTCTCTCTCTAGAAACCCTAATACTTTCTCTCTCTACAACCACCATATCTTCAATCTTCATACTGAAATCCTAATTTCAACTTCAATGGTGACTGAAATGAACCTCCGTGAAAATGTCAATCCGACGCAGCAGAGCGTTAACGCCGGAGGCGGAGGAGGTCGGAGACGGAGGTCCAAGGCCGGCGGTGAGTTGACTCAGAAGAAAAACAAACAGCCTCAGAGAGGAATGGGCGTGGAGCAGCTTGAACGGATCCGGTTACAAACTCAACCGCCATTAATGCTCCATCCTCACCAAATCTCTTCGTTCAGGCCTTCTGCAGCTTTTCCGGCGTCATGCACCGCCGCCGTCGCAAACTTCTCCGGCCAGTTCCGTCCTGCTCCGGAGACGTTGATCCACAGATCGAATCTGTTCTCCACCGCCGATCATTTCATCGATCCGTCCGTGAACGGATCAGCTGGTAATCCTGGATTCCGATTTGAGAACACGAAGGATTTGCAGTTATATTCAATCCCAAACTATCTCAAATGTGCTTCCGATTGCTGTGGCGTGTTTCACAAGGTAAATCAATCGGTTACTTAATTTCACTTTTCAGATCTGTTCATCGATCGATCGTCGTAAATTCTAAAACAATTTTTCAAAATTCAAATCTGTCGTCAGAAAAAGCGGATCGACGGTGGACGTAACAGTAACAACAGTTTCTCCGGCAACAACGCCGCCGTGGAGATAACCGATTCCGGTAAAACTCGTCTCAGTTCCGGACAGGTAATCAGTAAACAAATAACACATTGATCTAAACCGAAATTAATCAATTAAACATGGATAATGAGTTGATAATTAAACAATTAAGCATAAACACAGGTAACTGAAGTGATGCCGGTTCACCGGAACGGTGAGATTCCGTTGACGGAGTATGAGTTTTTCCCGCGGAAAGGTGGCGGAGCAGATCTGGGGAACAACAAAAATAACAGCAATAACAATATGAAGTTGATGAGGATGAAGGCATGGTGTGGTGGTAGTGGTAGTTGTACCTCAGCTGGAGTAACGATAGGGTTACGTGGTGGTGAGGGATCATGCGTGACAGCCGTAAGTGGGAGTGAAGAAGGGAGTGTTTCTTCCCTAGATTTGACTCTAAAGCTTTAAGATTAATTAGTTAATGCTCTAATTAATTATATAGTTAGTTAATTAGTTAGCTAGTTTAACGGTTAAGATGCAGTTAATTTAGTTAGTTTTCTTACAATGAAATATGTGTTATTTTTTCATGATGAATCAATCTTGGATGGAATTTGATGAGTCTATAGGTTTTTCATACAACAAGCATGGGACATGATTCATGTTGAATTTTGCTTCATATCATAGAAATAATATGAATTACCAATTCACTCATCTAAAATTTACTTTTAAGATGATGTTTTTATAGAAAGAAAGTGTGTAACAAAGTTTTGTTTATTCGGATTTGGGACAAACAAAGATAAAAAGAATGTATTTTTGTTGACACTATTTAAAAAATATCCAAGGATACGAAAAGTAAACAGCTGCTTAAGGAAACCATCTCTTCAAGGTCTAACATTTTCTTATTATATGCGTAATTAATTAACAAGCAAAAGAATTTGAATGTGAACATAATCTCGCAAAGATATATGATGTTTAGCGTATTGTCACAACTCACAACATAAAAGGTGGATTTATCAATTAAGTGGCTTATAATTCAATCGTATCAAGATATTAAGACACAGTCATTAAGAGCTCATGTTATTTTTTTTGAACAAAAAGATGTAAATTTAATATAAAGTGTGTGAATTTAAAGTTTTAAAAAATAAAATAAAAGGTGAAGTGAGTACTCTAGCACATCGAATGCCTTTGTCACTCAATTGGATATATAGAAGTCAGGATGAGGAGAGGCGAGGGTGAAAGTAGATTATGAGACGGGGAAAATATATAGGGGTTTCATATAGACACGAATGATTTTTGGTCAGACACATCATCTCAACGTGACATTAATGCTTAAATGTTACATGACGTTAAACATTTTTTGACATTTGTTTTATTTATAAGAATAAATCAACTCGTTTTTTTTTGACATACAACTCGAAACAACTCGTTTTTATAAAAAAAATCAAAATAAGCATTTTATAAAATTAACAAAAAAAACTTTATGACATTTGTTTTTTTATAAGAATAAATCAACTCGTTTTTTTTACATACAACTCGAAACAACTCGTTTTTATAAAAAATCAAAATAAGCATTTTATAAAATTAATTAAAAAAAACTTTATGACATTTGTTTTATTTATAAGAATAAATCAACTGATTTTTTTTTTGATATACAGCTCGAAACAACTCGTTTTTATAAAAAATCAAAATAAGCATTTTATAAAATTAATAAAAAAACCTTTATGACATTTGTTTTATTTATAAGAATATATCTAGTAATTTTTTTTTTCAATTTAAAACCACTTTAATTTTATACAAGTAAAATACACTTCATAAAAAACCCAAAAAAACGTAATTTTAAAAAATTAAAAACAACTCGTTTTTATAAAAAAATCAAAATAAGCATTTTAAAAAATTAAAAAACAAATTTATGAAATAAATAAATACACTTCATAAAAACCCAAAAAACGTAATTTTTTTTTTAAAAACAACTTGTTTTTATCAAAAAATCAAAACAACTTTATGAAATGTGACATTTAGGGCTAAGTGTGGTCTGCTAAAGTGAGAAACGTGACATTCAGGCTTAAGTGTGAGAGTTAGGATGAGTGTATTTAAGAAACTATTCGTGTCTCTATAATAAACCAATATATAACTCTTATGTTAAGTAAGTTTAACATTTTACAGTTATTAATTATAGTTTTAAGTATATTTAGAACTAAAAGCCTTTAAGATATACTTAGGTATATGTCTGCGCATTGTGGTGAACACAAAAAAAAAAAAAACATTATAAAAAGCTTATCGTGTGGCTCAGATCAGTAATCCACGGATGAAGTCATAATGAGCATGAGCAACAGTGCAATTGGTGTCTTACATATGTAAGTTTCCTAAATATAATAAAAATTTGTTAAAGATAAATTTTTGCATTGAAAAATTGAATTTAAATAATCTTAACTTTTACCTATTCGTCAACAATAATCTCACCCTTAAAAATCATTAGTCTTAACTTTCACCTTTATTTTCTTTAATGGGACCCCTTGTTAATTTCTTTTAACACCGCTGGATATCTGCTTACGTGGCAATGTGACATGTAACTTTTTTAATGGTAATTTGGTTCAGTGGTGTGTTGTGACTGGTTACCTTGGACCTACCCACTGTCCCGAGTCCAAACCTCATAGTGAGGGAACCCGGGAGCGCCACCCATTTGTACCTTCGGGCGGGAACCAGACAAGCTCGTAAACACTCCCTTGTGACTTGGGAAAGCACAAGGCCCAGTCCTTCACTGTCCACCAATATCTCGTAAAATAGTGTGAGTGAAACTAGAACATGTGTCTCTTCAACCACAAGGTAGAAGTTTAACCACTACACCAACTTTCATTGATTGTAAGGTGACATATATTAATCTTTTTAAATTTTTTTAATCATTTATCCACATGGCATTCCAAATAAGATAAACCCTCATTAAATCCCTAAAATACTAAAATCTGTTTCTAATCACCTTTTTCCACATTGATTAGAACCTTCTCACATTTTATTCTCCCCCAGCTAAATTTGTGTTTTCGGAACAAGATAGGTAAATTATTAACAGGGTATGAAGTTTGATATGGTGAAACTAGTTACCCTTTTTTCAAATCCAAAATTCCATGAATCAAAACAATTGGAGGCAGATCGTCACCGAGGTCCAATATTTTAGTTGAAGAACAGATCAATTGGAGAGTTGCTACGACAAATATCGAGAGAAGAAGGAGCGAGCCGGCTATGTGCAGCGTCGACCGTCCCGCCAACCCCACGCGAAGACGCCGGTTCCTTGTTCCTGGTTCCGATCGTCTTCTTCCCTTTTCCTTTGGCTAAATCGTGACATGTGGTGTTCGTTCCTTGTCGGGAATAGCTTCAACCAAGTGGCTACAGCCACGTGACGGCTAAGGTTCCGTCGCAGAGGGCGGTGGCACTACTGTTTCGACGTGTTTTGTGTCACTACGGTGACTAGAGCAGTGGCAAGGTTCGGATATGGTCCAATTTGCCATATTTCTTTTCATTTTGAGCTTGTTAACCTTCTTTAAAGCTTTGATCCTCACGTAATCATGCGATTTTGGGTCAGAAAAAACAATTACAATTTAGGGATTTGGGGAGGAACGAAATCCAGAAACCGACAACAAAACAGGTGATGGAGTAGGATTTGGGGGAGGAAAGAATTTAGAGATTTAACGAGGGATTTCTTATGTGGAATGCCATGTGGAGAAAGGGATAAAAAATATTAAAAGTTTTTTACATGTTACATTGTCACGTCAGCATGTATCTAATGGTATTAAAAAATATATATGACGGGTCCATTAGAAAAATAAGAGTAAAAGTTGGGACTAGTGAAAATGATTTTTAAATGTGAGATTATTGTTGGTCAATAGGTAAGAGATGAAATTATTTAAATCCAATTTTCATAAAACAAATGTCAATCATCATTAATTGTCTTGTTTAAATTTCTTGACTAAAATACTTTTATACTCTCTTAAACTCTTAAAACTTAATGTAGAAAAGCAATCTCATCATTCTAAAATGTATTATAACGAGGCTAAAACCCCACGCGTTGCGACATGTTTCATTATTTTTTCATTGTTTTTTTTTTGGTGAGTAAAAGGTTAAGATAGCAAAAGTAATATCAATAGGTAATACTAATTAATATTAACATTATATTACTTCTGCTATTTACAATCTTAGCTCTGTTGTTACATTCAAAAAACACAGTTTCATAGATGCCTATTACTTAGCAATTTAAATCTAACCAGGGATAGCATACTAATTACCATTTCACATTCAGGATTCAAAAACACACACTTGCCATCTAAAAGAAAGTCTGGTGCCTAACTAACCAGTGAGAGCATGTTGATTACCATTTCACATTGATTGATGTCTGTTACTTGCCATCTAATGGCTAGAACTTGGGATTAAAAAACCACACACTTGCCATCCAAAAGAAAGTTTGGTGCCTAACCACTGTTGTTGTTGGACGACTGCTATCGTTTCCTTATTTATGATGTTAATAGTGCTTCTCTTTAACCCTTTTTGCCGCATCATTTTTGCTTATGATGTGTATCCGATCGGTAATTGACGGCCAAATAAAATAGAGGGAAACTAGATAGAACTTTAGAGAGAATTTTAGATCAAACTTTTCTGCATACTTCCATTGATGAACTAACTACTTTAAAATGCTACACATAAGGAAAACTACCACAACTAAACATGGAGAAGATGGCATCCCACATTCCCCTTTATAAACAACTGCCAACAGAAGAATTAAAACACATGTGCCTAATTTATTTAAAATAGTGGATAACATTTAAATGGAAATAACCATCTACTTTACGTGCTTTGTTTGTTATAGATCCATACTTCACTTGACCCACATTTCATGTGAAAAGCTCCATACCCGTATCCAAATATCCAAGGCATGTATCAGTTTATAGTGGTTTGGGTAAGAGTTTAGAAGAGATAAAATGTAGTTGTATATGGGTTTTTTCAGTTAGTCATGTATACCTGTATGTTGGATATTGTGTAAAGTTTGGCACCAAGAGCAGAAGTTCAGGGACTAGTTTGTCATTTTTGTTTTAAATTCAACACTGTAGATATCTGAGTGTTGGTGTAATATGTACAGTTTTGTAATATAACTTTTAGGTAGTAAACTCAATAGTTAGTATCTTCTAACTTTATGTGTGCAGGCACAATAACACCTTTATTAGTATTTTTCATTCTTTTAATCAGTTTTAAGTTGTCTTTACATAACGTTAGTATAAATGTTTTGTGTGTCCGCGTTATCCATGCGACAACACCTTTATTAGTATTTTTTAAAAATTATTATTAAGCTCTCCGTTGGTTTTAATTTTAGTTTCACCTCATTGTCTTTAGGTATCTAATAGTTTGTTGTGTTATTGTTGCTTTGTTTTCTTTTTCCAATTTTTTTTTCCAATTGTTTTGCATATCCGCGTTATCTCCACAACAACACACGATAGTAAAGTTTAGCTAATTAAACAAAACATAAATAATTTATAAAAGTAAAATTTGGAAGTGGTTTTGTTTATGTTTTTATTTTTAATTTAGTTTTTAATTCTTTGTTGGACCAAAGCGAATCCAATGGGCCTATGAGGGAGTTAAACGGGCCCAAATGCCTATAAGTACAGGCGACATGTAGCAAAGCTGAATATGAGGTCGGTAAAGATGTAATGTGCACCAAGAAAGACCCCTTATATTTGATTACTTACAAAATGCACCCTTTATAAACAAGTTGTTTACATTTAAAGCTCCTTTTATGTCATCTAAAGTCCAAACTTCCATATGTTTAGGAAAACATGGAAAATACATGTACAGTATGTTGGTTTATGCTATAAAACTAGATTTCAAATTCTCTCTTCGTATCATAGTTAAATAAATTTCCGAAAAACTTAAATGAAAACATAGAGACAAAAACATAATTAATAAATAAAAAACAAAATAAAAATGAATCTAAGGGAGGGTCGGGACATGAACCCATGTCATGCCTTACGAGCTCCTTAAGAGCTCTCTTTATTACCAACTAGGTTAGTAACCCGTCTACTACACGGGCTGAATATAGATTCATAATATTAGATAAATACAAAAAGAAAGAGATAATGATAAAAAATTTGAAAATTATGATTGATATAAAATTCTTATAATATATTAAATAATAATTTAATACATTTAAGAAATTTATTATGTTTGATAAGTTGTCAATTACTTTTCACAAAAAGACTCAAATTATTGAGTAAATTAATCAACTCTACATTAATTTTATCAAAAATTTAATTTATAAATTTGGGTTTGACAAAATTGGTAATTAATCTTAATTAATGATTTACTAAATTGATAATTGATTGTGAGCTTGACATGTGACGGTGATGATGTGGACCTTTTATAAATAAGACATGTAGCATAATATTTATTGCTTTATTAGGATTAAGATAAAATTTATTAGGATTAAGATGTAGCTACAAAGGTAAATAACCATAAAATTCACACTTAATTTAAAAACAATAACAGACATAGCCAAGGGTTATACCCTTGGTTGTACTAATTTGTACCTCTATAAAAATTGCAATACACAAATAACTATTCATATTCACTTTTATTTTAACTATGTAGTATAATATAATGCTTGTTGAATGTGTTTATGATATCGATAAACTTTTATTAATAATGTTCTAAGTTATACTTTTAGTTTGGAAAAGATATGAATTTTAAGTTGAAGTAATATAGATTAAGTACATGTGTTAATGGAAACAAAGTCCAAAGTGTTTAAGAGCAAGGGTTATGTGGTGTGTTTGTCTGGTTTCAGGTGGTACCCTCCCATGCAGGACTGGCGTGGAACACCATCCCGCCCTTGTGTGGGTAGAGTGTGTGGCTTTGCTGCGTGGAGATCTCCACGGTGTGAGAAGTTTGTGTGGTATGGCTTGCTCCAACAAAAAAATACACAATTTTCTTCTATTTTTTGTTTAAACTAATAAAAAATAACCCAACTCCATATAACACAAATCACACCACCATACCTTTACTAAACCCACACATATGACAGTCACCATTTGCGTGACAAATCTGCACAAGTATACCTCATGTCCAAATAATGTGGCTATTGATCCATTTCTAGTTTACTATATAAACAAATTTGAAGCCACATGATTACTACTACGCCCCTATTCGTCAATGTGACATTATTTGGTTGTTGCCACGTGACAACCACCGTGTAATTTAATTAATTTATTTATTATTGTTGTTTTGGTTTGAAACACAACATTTTTAACACATGAGTTGGTTGTGTAATGGATAGAGCCGTATAACATAACTTTTAAGTCATAGGTTCAATATTTTTGAGCGTTTAACTTCTAACTATAAAGTCATTACGTGATGTTTTTGTATTACTTTTTTTTCTTTTTGTTACGTTTTAGCAGTGCAACCGTTTTAAGTAAATCTATAGCAGAAGAACAAGGTGCTAAAAGAAACAAAGTCCAAAGTGTAGGGGTCGAGATTGAAAAAAGCAGAATCTTATATGGCGTGTAGAATTGAACAAGAAGGACTGTTCTCCAAGAAAACACACACAAACACAGAGGTCTCCTCTCCGGCGCAAAGTTCTTCCAAATCGGAAAATTAGGGCAACGAATTAACACACAAATTTTCATCTCCATCGCTCCAATCGATTCATCAGAACTGCAATCCGAACTCTACGATTCACCGTTTCAAACAAATCACATGGAAATGGAACTTCTCCGAACGAATCTGTCGAGGGTTCGGATTCCGGAGCCTACGAATCGCATTTACAAGCAGGAATGCTGCATCAGTTTCGATACTCCGGTGAATTGTTCTCTTTCCTTCCTGTTTCTTCTCTGTTTTTTTTTTCGTTTTGAGAAGCGAGGTTTATGAAATCGGATAAATAGGGTTTAGTGCGATTTCTGGTAGGGTAGATTATGGCTCCAGATTCTGATTGGTTTGCATGTGTTGTGTATCTGCGTGATTATTGCTTTCTTGTCATTCCATGATTTACAGTAGAACTGTTTCGTGTATGTAAGTTGTTGATAAGGGGAGATAAGGGGAGAGCCACACTATGTTTTTAGATGCGAAATGTAAGATTTATATTACAAAAATGTAATGGATATTGGATGCATACATCTAGTTGGAGAGCTGTTTAATTTGTTAAAGTGTTCTGGCCATTTTCTTGGTTTGAATAATGTATGTGTGAGATATGGCTTTTGGAAGTAGATAAACCAGGAATCTTTGCTAGTTTTAGTTGGATGATATAATTCTCTTGCATATGTGCATAATAATGTTCTATGAAGCATTATCATCCTTTTTGTTGATTTCAGATGATACATTTCATCCGTAGGAACCACCTTGATGCCAAATGTAATACTAGTTGAATGCTAAATCTTATTGGTTTTCTAGTAACTTGGAAGCTACTTCATGTTGTATGAATTTAACTCTCCAAGAGTTAGTAAACCCCTTCTAACTCAAAACTTGGAAATTAATATGTATTTGAATTGAAGTACTTGGTGATTTTAATCTGTCATCTAGTGTGATGCGTACTGAATTTCTGGATTTTAACATTCTTTTATGTTGCTTCAGAAATCAGAAGGTGGATTGTTTGTGGACATGAACACGTTTCTTGCCTTTGGGAAAGATTATGTTGGTTGGAACTTTGAAAAAAATGGTAATCCAGTGTATTTGCATATAAAACAAACGAAGAAGCCGATTCCTGAAGATAGACCTTTGAAGAAACCTACTCTGTTGGCCATAGGTATTAGCACTTCTCATTTTCTTTCGTAAAGAACCTATATTCATCAATGAGCTTTATGGAAATAGAATTTGCATGTTTGATTCCATTTACGTGGTTTCTTTTCTTAGGTATTGATGGAGGATTTGATAACCAAGAACCTGAATATGATGAAAGTTACAGCATAGTAATATTACCAGATTATACGACATTTCCTTTTCCATCAGTGGCATTGCCTGAGAAGGTTTTATCTGTACTATATAACTTGAAATGTCGAGTTACATAATCTTGTTAACGTCAAGAGGCTAATTGTTGTTTTTTGAACAGGTAAGGTTAGCAGTAGATGCAATTTTAATTGCAGAGGGTGCTGAGCGGAAGGAGCAAATTGCATCATGGACAGCTGATAAAAAACAAATTAGCGAGCATGCATTGACGCTGAAACAGATAGATAATGGTGTCAGAATTCCTCCATCTGGGTGGAAATGCGCCAAGTGTGACAAGACTGAAAATCTATGGTTGAATTTGACTGACGGAATGATCCTGTGTGGACGGAAACTTTGGGATGGCAGTGGTGGTAATAACCATGCAATTGACCATTACAATGAAACTCATTATCCTCTTGCGGTAAAACTTGGGACAATAACTTCTGATCTGGAAGGAGCAGGTAATGCCACTTCGTTTAAGTAGATTGCCAAATCATCATTGGCAACCATCTATCAGATATAATTATTGCAAGCTTTATTTTCTTTTTTTCATATATAATTTTGAGTTCCATATTTTGGCAGCTCAGATGTTTTTTCATATCCCGAGGATGAAAGTGTGACAGATCCTCTTCTGGCGGATCATCTAGCTTTTTTTGGTATTGATTTTTCCTCCTTACAGAAGGTATGGTCTTGTTGTTGGATTACTTAATCAATAGACTCCAAGTAAATCTCTGAAATTTTCAAATATTAAGTCCTGTTGATTCCAATTTATACATATGCTTATGCTGAAAAGTTACTGCATACACACATAAATGGTGTATTTTCATATGATTTTCTTGGCATTACAGTTTTCTTTACACTTAATACTTCCATAAAACATTTTAAAAGCATTTTGCATGCCATAAAAGTTCTACATTTTCTAATGTCGAAAGGTGAGTTTTGCTAGTGGAATGTTCATATACATTAGTTGGGTATTTAAATAATGATAGTATGATACTGATATATGAATTATAAATAATCAGACAGAAATGACAACCGCTGAAAAGGAACTTGACCAGAATACCAATTTTGACTGGAATCGGATTCAAGAAAGTGGACAGGAAGTTGAACCAATTTTTGGGCCTGGGTATACAGGCCTTACCAATCTTGGTAACAGGTAATTTTTGTTCCTCTTGATATTTCAAAAAGCATCGTGTCATTTGTGTGCTAACGTCTCATGTTTTGACTGTGTCTCTTGCAGTTGCTATTTGGCTGCAACTATGCAAGTTATCTTCTCAACTCGTTCGTTTTGCTCACGGTCTGTGTACTGTTTCTTTTTGATGATTTTTGTAGCTATTCAATTTTCTTCATGTTTCATATCATCTTTTCTTCACGTTTGCCAGATACTTGTGTACTGTTTCTTTTTGATGATTTTTGTATATTTTCTTCATGTTTCATATCATCTTTTCTTCACCTTTGCCAGATACTACAAGAACCAAAGTTTAAAAATGGCTTTTGATATTGCTCCTGCTGATCCAACTGTAGACCTGAATATGCAATTGTAAGTTGTTAACTTGTTATTGCATAAATAGACTGGATAACAATCCAAAAAATACTATAAAAATTAAATACAATAGAAAAAGAAAGGAGTATGTCAGATATACATATATGGACACTTTGTTGACACGTCATTTACGAGAGATTAACCATCTCCTTTGTTTGGCAGAACCAAACTTGCTTATGGTCTTCTTTCTGGTAAATATTCTGTTCCAGCTGTGCAGGTATGTTTAAGTTTGTAACTTATCTTTGTTATGCATTTCTAGTCTCTTATTGTGATTTGACTATCATGTGTTTATTCTTCAGAATGATGATGTGGCAACTGCCGCTTCAAATACTGTAAGTTTTGTGACTGAATTTCTATTTGTAGATTCATGTGTTTTTTCATCTGTTGGATAAACTTGGGTTCATAATGAATTAATTCCTGATGTGATGCCCAGCTTCTTTATTTTTTTGTGTTTTATATATATGTTGTGGTTTCTGGTGCTTTGCAACTTTTACAATTTTGTATCTATTGAAGAGTAACTTTTCTGTTACCTTTTATAGAAACAAGAAGGTATTCGTCCCAGAATGTTCAAGGCCGTAATTGCATCCAGTCATCCTGAGTTTTCGACCATGCGTCAGCAGGTACAGAAATATCCTTCAATATATTGTGTTTTATTTATGTAGATGACTGAAACTAAATTAATATGTAGGACGCACTTGAGTTTTTCCTTCATTTCATTGACCAAGTTGAACGAATTAATGCTGGTTACCCTGAAGCGGACCCTGCAAGAAGCTTCAAGTTTGGTATTGAAGAACGCCTTCAATGTCCTTCTGGGAAGGTTGCGTACAATAAAAGAAATGACTACATTCTTTCCTTAAATATCCCTCTAGAGAAGGCAACTAACAGAAGTGAGTTAATCCCATTTAATTTTTAAATTTATACCTTGCTGGCTGGAACCCGTTTATATATTATTTTATTGGTTATTTATATTTTAGAGGAACTAGATGAGTTTCAAAAATTAAAGGCACAGAAAGAGGCAGAGGGACAGGAGATGTAAGTCTGAATGTCTGATATTACTTCAAGTTAGTGGTTTTTTCTTGATGGAATAATAATTTTAGATCAGTTAATTAATGAAAACAATTATTTACTGGTAGCAGCTCTTCAAATGAAATTGTACGCCCGAGGGTGCCGTTAAGTGCTTGCTTAGATAGCTTTTCTCATCCAGAGGAGGTGCAAGGCTTCTATAGCAGTGCATTAAAAGCTAGGACAACTGCAATCAAGTATATTTTCTGGTTTCTGCTACCTTTTCAGTTACTATACTTATTTCAAGGTTTAGACTAGAGATGGCAATTTCAACTGATTTAATCGTGAATGGGTTGATTTGTGTTATGTTTTATCTCTAGCCAGTAAGAAAATTAGCTATGAAGGAGACGTGTCAAATGTCTTGAAAATATCAAAAGTGTATTATCTATCTATAAAACGTCTGAATTATTAAAAAAAAAAATTAGACTATTAGTTAAAAAATGTGTCTTTTTGTAATCATATCGGATAGACTCGTATTTTCAAATTAAATTTTTTAGATAAAAAGCGTCTCATGTCAACACAACCTGCTCAACTAGCCACATCTCGTTTAGACTCCTAGTCTTTGTCTGCTGATTATTTTGTGTGTGTTTCTTGCCTTATTTATTTACTTGTTGCTGTCCTGGCCTCCCAATAGGACTGCAGGTCTGACTACATTCCCTGATTATTTGGTGCTGCACATGAGGAAATTTGTTATGGAAGCTGGTTGGGTGCCGAAGAAACTTGGTATATATATACACCTTTCCTCTATAGGTTCTGTATATTTTTTCTAAAAATCATGTTAACATTTTTGGTTTGGTTGAAGATGTCTACATAGATGTTGATGACATCATAGACATTAGTCCCATGCGAAGCAAAGGCATTCAGCCTGGTGAAGAGCTGTTACCTGAAGATGGTATGGAATACTACTATTCAATATATAATGTTTGTTTAATTCAAATAGTTTGTAGCACTCATTACCACTTTATTATACCATGTAGCTCCTGAAAATGAGAAAGAGTCAACACAGGTTTTGCCTAATGAAGATATTGTTTCTCAACTTGCTTCAATGGGATTTAACCATCTTCACTGTCAAAAGGCTGCAATCAACACCTCAAATGCTGGGGTTGAAGAGGCAATGAACTGGTTACTTTCCCACATGGATGATGCAGGTTTTAAATTTATTTTGATCTTTTTTTAACATTACACCTGGTGTACTTATATGTTTTATGTTAAAGATTAAACAATCATGTAAATAGCTGACACCTTTTTTTTTATGTTTTTTGAAACTATAAGACATTGACGCTCCCATTCATAAAGAGGCGAAAAACAATGATGTCGATCCATCAAAAGTTGCTACACTGGTGTCATTTGGATTTGAAGAAGAAATAGCTCGCAAAGCATTAAAGGCTTCGGTAACGGAAATGCTTCTTTTATTTTTCCTGTTGTTTTGGATTTAAAAGGCATGCCTGAGGTGTGAGTTTAGCTGGAAACAGCCTCAGGGACTTGAGGCGGCACCTCATGTCCTTGGAAACAACCAAAGCGATGAAGAAAATACGAAATGCTTACTTGATAAAAAGTTTTATACGTCAAACAATTTAACATATATATAGAGACATAACTTCTGGTTTACATAAAGCTTATTTGGTTTTACATAGAGCAACACCCTGCATACATTTAGCGTGTGCTGGAGTTTTAGATTTGGGATGTTAACGCCTCAGAGTGTTTCATGTTTTTTTTTTTTTTTAATTAAGCCAAGCCTTACTTTATCTTCCTTTTCTTTAAAAGTTGTCTGTGTAATTGTTTGTTTACTGTAGGGTGGTGACATTGAGAAAGCAACAGATTGGATTTTCAATCCCAGTGCTGCATCTGGACCGTCGGATATGGATGCTACATCAAGCAGTGGACCTACCGCAGATGCCACTTTACCTGACGGGGCTGGAAGTTAGTTTCTCACAATTTCATCTTTGGCTAGTTTAGACTGAGAATGTTGTTATATTAATATTGGTTGTTGCAGAATATCGACTGATCGGGCTGGTGAGCCACATGGGCACTTCAACTCGGTGCGGGCACTATGTTGCACATGTGTACAAAGAAGGAAAGTGGGTGATTTTCAACGACGATAAGGTGGGTGTTTCGAAAGACCCTCCGAAGGAGATGGCCTACCTTTACTTCTACGAAAGGATTGAAAGTTGAGCTTTTTCTTCAAAAGGACGGTACCAGTCGAACTGTTCAGACTTGTCTGTTTGTCATGGATTTTTCTTGCTTACCTGGGGGTTCGGTCTGTGTATGATAGAGAGGAAGAGGAAGAAGAATGGGTGTTTTTTGCACTCTTTTTCTCGGGTTTGGGGAGGGGGTAACTGGCTGTAACTGATTTTCGACTTATTGATCTTTCTGCAGGCAACTTATATTTTGTTCTGTATTGGTGGTTAAAACAGTTTATAATTTCTTAGTTACCAAATCACTTTTCTTCCTTTAATGCCTGTGTCTGAGGATGAATTCCAACATATTTGGAGAGTTGCTATGTTTGGAAATTGTGGATTGATTTATAAATAGGTTTACAATCTTATTGGGGAGTTCTATTGAGCAGTTGGTGTTTATAAAAAAGATGGAGATATGAGGTCGAGCCGGTGAAGAGCTGAGGCAGAAGGTTGGTGTGTTCGATGAGTTGTTACTTGTTAGAGCACTTCCAGGCTCCAGCTCATTCCTTATAATTTTTTGTGTGAAATCTTTAAAATTTAAAGTTTGGTTGTGAGTAGAAAAGAGAAAAAATTACTATTCATTCTTATATTTGAGGAAACATTGTTGAATCCTTAAAATTTGAGGTTAAAAATATAAAAAAAGTAATAATAAATACAAAAAGTATTATTTAATTGTTATTGTGAGTGGAACTGAGAAAAAGTAATAATAAATGTATAAATTATAGGGGATAAATATAAGAAATGGGCTATGAATACTCAGATGAGTTAGAGTTGGGACTCTTTGTTCCACTTTGAGATATTGAGTCTTTTGCGTTTTCACGGGTGTCATAATGTGTTCTCTACATACATGTCAAAACCATCTTAATCCGTTGATTTCTCGTTTTATTCGAAAATAGTATTATCTTCAGTCTTTTCTAATTTCATATATGGAGAAACTTTTTTATACCTGCAGATCCAACTTATGATCAACTTTTGTGCACTTCCATATATATACCCAATTATCTTGATATTATTATTATTATTATCTCAAATCACTCGATAAAGCATACTACGATAATCGATTATCACCGTATGAAAACCTTATTTCCTCTCCCTATATGTTTGCACCAATTTCCTTAGAATGTGAATTGCTTTTATAGTAGACCGTTATAGCACAAGTCCAAATAGGTTCACCTAACATGAGTATTTGATCTAATTCTCGCCTTAATAATCATCTCTTAATACCTTCATAGTATTGCTTATGAGCTTAATGCTTTCAAATGTCTCGTTCTTATAGAGAGACTTCTATCCACTAAATAGTATCTATATCTTCCAATGCCTATCTTAGCCCTTTCCATCTTCCTGGGGGTTCTCTTGACCTCCTCTTGTGTAACAGTTATTTCTTTGTTGTCGTTTGGTAGTGGAGTTCTCACTTTCTTGATAATCCCTTCCTAAAAATTTATGAAAATAGATGAAAGTATTTTATAGAAAGTAATAAAATTAACATACCCTAAAAACTTTAGGCCTATTGTAGCATTGTCTCAATGGTACCGGTGTTGTTTGGACTTTGGGGAAACCCAGGTTCAAACCTCACTGTTGGCAAATGATTGATGACCAAGGGCAACCTTGGTTCGAGTCATGATGCCGACCGGTTTTACCCAGCACGCAGGTTACTCCAGATAGTTCTGCTATTGTGGAGGCTTGCAACTGTCTAAGCTCTGGGTTGAAACCTACGGGTTTCAACAAAGGTCCCATGTGGGCCTGCTAGTCAGTCGCATGGTTTTCCCGGGGAACGTCCATATGCCCCACACGACCCCAGCTGAGGCACGGTTAGGACACTCATGTCTGGCTGTCTGTGGGGTGGACCCTCATCTCCTCCTCTACGGAGGTAGGATAGGTGCGCGATATCCTAACCCATCGTGACCAACATCGCCGTTCCAAAAAAAAAGTGTGTAAAAATTAATCGGTTAATAATTAACCACAAAACTAGACCAGCTAATCAAAAATTTCCCTCTTTTCTCCTGTATTCACTTTTATCAAGACTTTCTCGTATTTCTATCTTATTAAATACTAATCGTCTCTTATATTAAAATGCTAATAATTTTAAACAATTAAATTATATAATTAAATATCAAAACATAAATCTTCTTATTCCAATAAGTTTTAAAAAGTTAACAAATAATAATAAGATTTTATTTATATCAATCATTTCTTAAAATATAATTTTATAATTATTTAATATTAATTAGTTATTTATAGCTTTAAATATTATTATTTCTTATTTTATAAATGTATGCTTACATAAAAAATTTATTATTTCTTATACATTTATGTTTAAATTTATTTCTAAAAAATGATAATTATTATATACAGATCTATTAGTTATATTATTTTAAAACATCCTAATCTCTTTACTTACATTATATTTGATAATATTTCAACACTTTTGTTTTTTGTTTCTTGAACTTTAATCATAAAAATCAAGAAGGAAAAATGAAAAAATGGGTTACATATATCTAGAATATGAATGTGTGGCTATATTACACCCCTCCTCCTCCATCCACCATTTCTTTATCCACCACCATCAACCCCTTCTTCATATTCACTTCAACCCTATCTTCTCCTCCTTCAATTCAATGGCTTCCTTTACTCTCTCTCCTGCTACCTCTTCCCAGTTGCGATCCGGTACCAATGGGCTGTTCTCGCCGGCGAACGGGCTGGCTGCAAAATCCTCCGGCAAGAGTACCCAACTGGCCGGAAGGGAAAGAGGGATGAAGGTGACGTGTCAGGCGGCGAGCATCCCGGCGGACAGGGTGCCCGACATGGAGAAGAGGAAGCTTATGAATTTGCTGCTTCTTGGGGCTATTGGTCTCCCAACTGCTGGGATGTTGTATCCCTACACTTATTTCCTCGTTCCACCTGGGTACTCTTCTCTTCTTTAATCTTTGAAACAACATATTTTATGTTTTTATTGTTTCATCAAATTTCACTATTATCAAGGTTATATTATTGCTTTTTTATCGTTGTCTCGTTGAGTAATTTAGAAGTAAGAGTAGTTTATCGTTTAAAAACTAAAAAAAAAGGGCCCTTGTCATTGGGTAATCGTTTTAGATTTTCACCGGAAGACCTAAGTTGATCAAGATTTTGTTTAAATGACTATCTTAATTTTGCGTTGCCCAAATAACTCAACCAATAGTTTGGTGATACTTCAGACCATCGGCGAAAATCTTCCTTGAACCGGCTAAAACGTTAACCCTTTGTCCCACTCTCTAGCCACGAATTTGACACCACATGTATTTGACGGCTAAATTAGCCTGCAAAAAGGTAGTCAACTGTTAAATTAGCCTGCAAAAAGGTAGTCAAGTGTTAAATTAGCGAGCAAAAAGGTAGTCAACTGCTAAATTAGCCGGAAAAAAAGGTAGTTAACAGCAAAAAAGGTACTTGACGGCTAAATTAGCCGGTAAAAAAGTAGTCAATGACAAAAGGAGGTAGTCAACAAAAAAATTTGGTTATTTGTGAGAAGTCTAAAATGTTGTGATCAATTGAGTAAAATCTTGATCAACTTGGTGAAAATCCCTAATAATTTTCATAATTTCATCATCATTTTATAATTGGAAAAGTGCAAACATACAATACTAAAAAAATAGCTTATTGTTCTTATCTCGTTGAATGTTCCAAGTGTATAAGGTTAATTGCAATACTCTCCCCATTTCCCCAATCTCCCACTCTATTTTTGGTGCCACCTCATCATTCCCCACCCCTTCCCATTTTTCCCCATTTTGTGTGCAATGGTTTCCCCATTTCCCCATTTCCCCAATCACTTTTTTATAATAAAATAATTAAAATAAAATACTAATTAAAACATTACAAATAATAAAAAAAAACTATTTTTTTATAAATAAAAATTAAATCCTAATATTACAAATAAAAAAAACTCCTAAAATTACTTATTTAATCCTAAAATTACTTTTAATCCTAAAATTACAAATGGGTTTGGTTGAGAAGTGGGGGTTTGTTGCTCGGAAGGGTTGAAGTTGGAGAAGAAATTGTTGAAGTTCGACATGGTGTAGGAGGGTTGAGATTTTATAAAATTAAAAGGAAGTTGGAGATTATATAAAATTGAAAGGAAGTTGGAAGTGGGAGATAATATAAAGTTTAGAGAGAAATGGAGAAGTGTGTGTGAAAATGGGTTGAATGAGGTGGTTTAAATAGGTAGAAATGGTAAAAAGTAAAAAAAAAAATTAAATTTTTTTAAAAAAAAAGGGATTAAGCCGTTGGGAGGGGGGGGGGGGGCCCACACCAACGGCTCTCTCCCCACTTTCAAAATCGTCGAGCTCGGCACCCCAATGTGCATCCCCGATCGGGGCTCCCGAACCCACCGCAGTGGTGTTCCCGATCCCACCGAAGCCACCGAACCCCCCCCGAACCCCCCTTCCCCGATTGTATTGCAATTAACCTAAATATGTTTGATCAAAGTTACCGATACAAGTATGTGTCAAAGTCATTAAAAAGACTAAGAAAAAAAAATACTTTATTCTAAAACGAACTTGGTTTTCGGTAAAAGTTATATAGGAATATGGAATGTTTATATAAAAATTATGAAAGAGTGTGTATTAGACTCTTTGAAATAGTTAAAAGCAAAGGGCGTGTAGTCTAGAGGCATCAATGTGTAGTTAACGTGTTTCTTTTGAAGTGGTTGAGCGTTTTGGGCCTATATTAGACACTACTATAAATAAAGAAGTAGATTTAGTGGATGTTTAAGTTAGCTGTTCTAAAAAAACTTAGATTCATCTTTAAGAGAGGTTTCAAGTTTGAATCTTGCTTCTGTTACTTGATCCCATTGGTTAAGAGTATTAGAGGGACCTATTGAGTTTCCCAACGGTTCTCATTGTTTTAAAAAATAGAATGTTCTAGAATACTATATATTTCCTTACTAATTTTAGTTGTTATTGTTATTGTTGTTGTTATGCATTTACGTAAAACAGTTCAGGAGGTGGAGGCGGTGGTACTCCAGCCAAAGATGCACTCGGAAACGACATTGTTGTAACCGAATATCTAAAGACCCATGGACCGGGTGACCGAACCCTTTCTCAAGGTCTAAAGGTACTTTCCCTTTTCTCATTCCGACAACCTCAACCGACATCTAACCAACGATTACCTTTAACCGTAAAATCTACTTTTCTTTCGATGGATTTACAGGGCGACCCGACATACCTAGTGGTCGAGAATGACCGAACCCTAGCCACATACGGGATCAACGCGGTGTGCACCCATTTGGGGTGTGTGGTGCCATGGAACAAGGCAGAGAACAAGTTCATGTGCCCATGCCATGGTTCCCAATACAATAACCAAGGCAAAGTTGTTAGGGGTCCTGCTCCTTTGGTAAGAACTTTTCCCTCCCTTTTCATATGTACATCTTTTGATGCATAAAGTACAAGTAGTGATGCAGTGGGTTAATTTTTTGATGAAATTTTGGCAGTCATTGGCATTGGCTCATGCGGATGTGGATGATGGGAAAGTGGTGTTTGTTCCATGGGTGGAGACTGATTTCAGAACCGGTGAGGCTCCATGGTGGTCTTAGAGTATTTCATCATTTTGGGATGGATTCTTGAAGAATTGTTTGTTCTAGAATCTAAATATGTACACACAACTTAATGTTTTCTTTCTTGTATGTACTCCACAAGTTTATAAAATTTTCAAATGCTCGCCAATAATATATATATGTTCTATAAGTTTTCTTTTTGTTTAATAACAATTTTATTTTTGTTTTTTAAATGAAAACTCACACACCTTCTAAATCTACTTTAAATATAAACCAATTTGCCTTTTGATAAACGAAATTCATATTTATATGATTATTAAATTTGAATAAACTCAACCTAGGTTTAACAAAACGAAAATTGATTAAAAAAAATATGTCATTCATATTTTTCAAATCTCTCATTAATTTGTGTTCTTTCATTTATCTCATTTATCCCATTTTATGAACCTAAATTCAATCCGTATGGTTTACGGGTTACTAGCTAAAGTAAGTTACGTATTCTTGAAGTTTCATGATACTCGAGATCGACTCGATAAAAAACTCGAAACGAGCTGAGCCTTAACGAGCTCGAGCTTTAAAATAGGGCTCGTTTAATAAACGAGCTCGAGCCCCAGTTTTACATATCGAGTTTGAGTTGCTCGCGAGCCTAAACGAGCTTTTATTTATTTAATTTTTATTTAATTTTTTAATATATTTAAAAAAAAGTGATTATTATATATAAAATTATGATAAAATAAGTAAATAATATGTATTGTTTTCTATATAAAAAAGTATAATTCTAAATATATACAAATTTAATTATAAAAATATTTAAAAAATAATAATAATTAATAATAAACGAGCCGAGCCCGAGCCGAGCTCGAGCTTAAATAATTCTTCACGAGCCGAGCTCGAGCTTCAAAAATCTTCACGAGCCGAGCTCGAGCTTCAAAAATAAAGCTCGAATCAAGCCTCAGAAATAAAGCTCGAATCGAGCCGAGCTCGAGCTCTGTTAAATTTAAACGAGCCGAGCTCGAGCCTAGACGGTCTCGGGCTCGGCTTGACTCGACTCGTTTACACCAATTAAAATATGTCAGTTGTAAATTTACTCATTAATAGTAACTTAACTCGTCCATAATAACAAAAGTTACGGATGTTGATCCTACTTTACTATTGACATCTTATTCCAAGTAGCACTTTATATTCATAAAGCAAAATTAGAGCAACTTCTAGTGAACAACCAAATTTGCTCGATGAACATTGAACACGAAGGGAAATGCCCATTAATTCTAGCTACTTGGTGCTAGAAATATGAATTGTGCATACAAATGTGAACTCTAAAGTTTCTAACATGTTACAATGTTTATACTAACTTTTTATTTGTTCTTAAGAAAATCTAAAGAATACACGATGAGAGTAAATCACCAACCACTAGAACCCTTAATCACTTACTCAAGAACACATTTAGTACGCAACTTATTTGGTACTAAATTCTATTGATTAAAGAATTTCATTGTAAGCACAATTTTAAAAGAAAAACTTTGCAAGTTTTTAGCTTGGAAAGTCCTTTCTAGTGATCTAATAAGGACAAATTGATTTTTGCTTTCTTTTTTGTGTGTGTGTGTGTGGGTGGGTGGGTGGGTGGGTGGGTGGGGGGGGGGGGGGGTTGGGTGGGTGATGAGCTAGGCTAGTTGTCGACGATGGAGAAATCCTCACTGGATGATGGATCTTTGCGAGGTAGGGGTGTCGATTTTACCCGAAACTCGATTACCGAACCCGACCCGAACGCAGCCGACCCGAATTATTGTATACCCAAAACATCCGAACCCGAATTACAGTTAAACCCGAACCCAGGTTAGTTAAATGGGTCGGTAATAAGGTTATGTTTGGAGTATTCGGGTCAACCCGAATAACCCGATAACCCTTAAGTGATTCCAAATCTTAGTAGATATTTCAATTTTCATATCCATACTTGATTATTCTCTATCCATTCCTTTTTTTCCTTCTATATTTTGTTTCTAATTCATGCAATTCCCTTCTTTAAATATGCTATAATTTCCCTACTTTAAACATGCATATATATGTAGTAAGGATATGTACATATCATCAATAACACATTACTATAAGGAAGATGATGTAAGAAATATAAAGTTATGTAATTGATAAATTTTATTTAGTTACGTAACTAAGCTAAAAGAAATGAATTACATCCTAAAGTTTATATTCTCCTAAAGTTTATATTCTTTACAATTCTTAAACATTTATTATGCTTTGTGTATATTTTTCATATATTTTGATTAATTCTTATTTAACCTAAAAACCCGTATAACCCACCCTGTTATCCAAAACCCCAAGTCCGAACAACCCATGACCAATTAGGGTCGGGTTAAGGATTAGATTCCAACTATAAAAAACTTGAAAACCCCGACCTATTGAACCTAAAACCTGAAGAGAAAACTCGATAACACCTCTATTGCGGGTGTCATGCATGAGATAAAAATGGAAGCACCAAATTAATATAGCCTTCAAGTAGGAAAATACTATGAGAAAACTTAAATATATAGGATATAAATTAGAAACTACCAAGTACTAACATAGAAAGCATGAAACCAACTTAAAGGGAAAATAAGCTCCAAATGTGGTGGGAACATGGGCCTTGCTTAGTCTTCCAAACGTACGTTTGGGCTGCTGCTGGGCCGGCCTGGTCTGCTGTGGATTGGTCCATATCACAGAGAGAATAAAGAAAGAGACATTTTTGTAGTTAATTTACGTATCTCATAATACCCAATAGACTAAGATTTCATATCCTATATTTTTCAAAGATAATAAAATAAATCAAGACTTATAGTCAACTTCAAAAAAAAGATAATAATAATAATAATAATAATAATAATAATAATTGAAGTATACCTCCACATGTATATATTCTTGTGTAGTACAAAAGATGAGTACACTTAGTACATCTAGCAAAAACCTAAGGCAACAGAGTGGGTTTATACACATGAAGTACAATGCCTTGGGAGTACTACATAGTACTCACTTCCTGTCCTTAATCAAGACCAAAAATAATCCCCTTAATATTTACTATATATACTTTATCATCATATCAAGACCAAAAAGCAGTAGAGTTTTCAGTTTTAGAGAAGTTAAAATGTTATTGAGGGCAGCGTTGATGAAAATCGCTTGAACGAGCATTTCATCAACACTGCACTCAATTATGTTTTCGCTTCTTTTGTGATACCCTTTCAGTTTATCTAATGTAGTCGATCAACTGCTTGTTACTAGCTAATGTACATTCGACAGCAAACAAGATCATAAATCATGGGGTTAGCCTTTTAGTTTTCGAGTTTATCGACATCAATATTAATTAACGTACTCTATCATGTATTGATGTTTCTTTTACTCAACCCACTGCTCGAATTTTGTATCCGTACACATACGTTGATCTCTTCTCTTCTATTTCTGATGGCGGTGGCTCGAAAGATGGTTTTTATTATTTCCTTAACTTAGCTTTTATTTTAATTAGTTATTCTTTTAAATTTTAATTAAATTAAGGATTGTGTTATTTTTATTTGAAAATTTCATGTCTATCTTGTAAATAGGAGCATCATATAAGAATGTTACTATTCTAGGGTCATAGAGTTTTGAGTTTTGAATAATATTGAAAAAAGAAATTTTTGTTTCTTTGTTTCTCTGCTTGAATACTCGGTATTGATTGATTTACGGTGTGAAATTGCATCAGTTGGTATCAGAGCTCAGTAGACGATTCAATGGCAAGACCGGAGCCAGATTCCATTCGTTTTCTTCGTATATTCGTCGACCGAGGCAACGAGGACCACCTACGGGAGTCCCGTGACATAGCAGAAATCAAGAGGCCGCAGCAACGAGTCCGGGACTTTTAGTTATGGCAGGAGGAACGCTATTTGGCAACAAAAACCAATTCGTTTATCTGGGATGACGAAGAAGGTTTGGAGGAAACCGAATCAGGTTTCATCGTCTGGGACAGTGAGAATGAGGAGGAGACTTCGATCTATCAAGAACCGCAATATGATGAAGATGGGACTATACCCAACGCAGAAGAATGCTTGTCTATACAGAAGTTTCTTGGTTGGATTACGAGAACGGGTAGAAGAAGCTAATGATAATCATAAGTCGTCAATAGTTTCTTCGATTCCGTCACGATCTGCGTCTTCAAGAGATAACCGGGTAGGGGTGAGCAACCGGGTCAGACCCGCCAGACCCGTATAAACCCGACCCGGGACCGAGAACCGAATGACATGATTGAAGGGACCGGAACCGTACCCAGTTATAACGGGTCGGTCCGGTTAATGGTCGGGTACAAATCCGGTTCTGCCGGTTCTTCTTTTTTACCTGATTATGGCCTGAATTTCCCGATTTTTGTTGGTCGGGTACAAATACGGTTATGCCGGTTCTTTTTTTTTTACCGGGTTAATGGGCAATTCCACCATTCAGTTGCTGTAAATCGAATTTAAACTGCAAACTGTAAATCAGAGATTAGAGATGAGATGATCAGATGAATGAGAATGAGATTATGAGAATGATAATTGTGAGTGGTGATGATACGCGTATGTATGTATGCGAATTGAGATTTGAGAATGAGAATGAAAACTGATAATCTTGAATGGGAATGCGACATGCCGACTACTCGATGTAAGTTTTTTGGAAATTGATAAACAATTAAGACTAAGAGCCGGTGACTCACATATCTAGGGTATTACTCATTTACTCGGTTCAGTCGGGTTTGTATCCTCCCGTCGGGTTAGACCCGGAACCGAACCGAACCCGTATAGAGATTATTGTGAGAACCGAGAACCGCATCGAATTAAAAAACCGGGTACGGTTATCGGGTATATCGGGTCGGTTCTAACGGGTTTACCGGGTATACCCGAGTTAAGCTCACCCCTATAACCGGGTATGCAAGTTGATTGTTTCAATATTTTTTGAAATTTCCACGAGATTTGGATTTGAATGCAGAATGTTTCCTAATCCTCAAAGATTGAATTTTTTAATTTTGTGGACACACAATGTTGCTAAGGCCGCATATGTCAAGGTGCTCAATTTTGAGTCACGATTTGGGTCACGAAGATTGACAGTGTGGTTTTGCAATTTTAACTTAAAAGAGTTAATTGCTATTGATTTTATCCAATCCTCACGGTTTTGCAATTTTTTCCTACGAGTCAAAGTTCAAATTGGGATTTGCTTACAACAATTAATTGCTAATGATTTTTTTGGATGAATCCAAAGTGCCGTGACTTTCGGATAGAAATTTGTCAAAACTTGTTAGATTCCTTTCAATTGGAATTTAATTTGTCAAAACTTGTTTACATTTTCTTCAATCATTATTCTCATTTAATAGTGGTTCTACTGTATGGCAAAACAACGGTTACAACTTAACATGAAGTACAAGGGAGGCGGGCAACAAGCTGCGCCGTCACCCCCTTTTGAATAGCAAAGCTTAACCGAGTGAAAACCACATTCAAACCCCTGGGGGTCGCCACATTCCCATTCATGACCTTCTGGACACGGGTCAAAGTATCCACAGCTTCCGGGGCAAGGTAACCGAATGTGTCAAACGCAAAAGGCACGAACACATGTTGATTCGCTAGACACGCAGCCTCATGTTTGCGCACTTTCCCTGCAGCAGCATTCGTGGCAGCCTGGCCTGCCCGAAAGCCAGAGCCGTTGAACCCCACGAGAGGGGAAACCCCAGTGAGGTCGACGCAAGCATGCTTCCCGCGCTCTCATCCAAAGACAAGGACGTCTGCCGGTCGAAGGGAGGAACGCCCGTCCGCTGGGTCCGACAAAAAATTAACCGGGGCTTCCTTCTTAGCAGATATCCCGGCTCTTCTGAAAATGTCAAATAAAACGTCCCGGACCAGGTCATGTCGATACTTGAACCCGGGCAGCTCTTTGCAATGGACCGCGTGTTCCCCAAAAGCATCCAAGCATGCCTTGCTGCATACTAGACATCTCTCATCCGTCCAATATGACGTGTGGGTGCTTCTTCAATTGGAATTTAATTTGGGGGGCAAATGATAACTTGATAAATTCCGTCCAATATGATGTGTGGGTGCTTGTCACATTGTCATATCTTAAAGAAAGTGAGTTTCAAATTTTTACGATTAAAAAGGTCGGTCAATTAGTGGATAATTGTGAGAAATATCTTTATCATTATTTAAGCGGAGGTGTTAAAAATATACATCTGTTTTGTCAAGTATGGTTCGTGATTGAATGTAAGTTTAAGAAGAAAGGAGCCGATATGTTTGATGTTCACAAGACTTGAGGTCGAGTCTTTTTCGAAGAGGGGGGAAAAGAAGAAGGTTGAGGGAGGACCCAGAAACCCGATAGGACCAGGACCCGTCCTTCCAAATACAACTTGTTTGAAGCCAAGCCGAAACAACCTATAAGACTAAAATCCACTTGGGTCAAAACTGTCAAAACGTTCTGTTCAATCCTGGAGGGTTTGAGGCATGAAGCGAAACTCGAGGACGAGTTTTTTTAAGAGAGGGAGTATGATGGCGGTGGCCAGAAAGATGATTTTTATTATTGTTTTTATAATTTAATTTAGTTAGCTTTTATTTTAAATAGTTAGCTTTTTAAATTTTAAATAAGTTAAGGATTGAGTTATTTTTATTTGAAAGTTTCATTCATATCTTGTAGATAGGAGCATTATTTAATAATGTTATTATTCTAGGGTAATGGAGTTTTAAGTTTTGAATAATATTGAAGAAATAATTATTCATTTCTTTGTTTCTCTGCTTGAAATACTCGATATTCGATTGTTTGCGGTGTGAAACTGCATCAATTTCATTCCCATTCCCTTCCTTAATTTTTAATATCTCCTAGCTATGGTAATGGAGTTTTAAGTTTTGAATAATTATTCTAGGGTAATGGAGTTTTAAGTTTTGAATAATATTAAAGAAATAATTATTGATTTCTTTTTGGTCCCTGAGGTTTACAAGTTTTTTCACTTTTAGTTCAATTTTAAAAAATTATCAATTTAAGGGCCTCACCTTTTGTTTTTTTCTCAATTTTGGTCACATTCAAAAATTCATCCAAATTAATCGTTAAAATGAAGGGCATTTATGTCCAAATTAAACTCTAATTCAGCAAGTTAGAAAGGAAGTCGGTCTATCTAAAGATGAATAAAGTTTAATTTGGACATAAATATCATTCATTTTAACGATTAATTTGGACAAATTTTTGAAAGTGACCAAAATTGAGAAAAAAACCAAAGGTGCGACCCTTAAATTGATTATTTTTTAAAATTGGACTAAAAGTGAGAAAACTGGCAAACCTCAGGGACCAAAAATGAAGTTAACTCTTTCTATTAATTTATGTTTTTAGTTTTTATCGTTGTATGTTATTACCATCATATCTGCGTCGCCAGATTTTCATTTTTTTTAACATATAGTAACATTAAATTATATATTAGGATCAAATTACAATAATATGTCAAGTAAACGGACAATAAGCTGCGCCGCAACATCCTTTTGGATAGCAAAACCAATCCTACTAAAAACAAAGTTATGATTTTGAGGGGTTGAAAAACTGTTGTACACGACCCGCTGAACTCTATTAAGGAACCTCACTGCCTCGCGGGGGGGGGGGGGGCAAATGTATCAAACGCAAATGAGATAAACACATGTTGATTTCTAAACAGGTTTTCTCGTGTTTACAGCTTGGCTAGCAATGGAGTTAGCTGGTCATAGAGAAGACCTTCCTTCGAGAGGATCCGTCTGGAAGTTAACAAGGACATCCTTTTTAGCTGAGATCCCATCCGTTTGGGCAAATCACAAAAAACATCTCTGACCAATTCATGCGGCAAACCGGACATTTTTCATCTATCAGTAACAATGAGATCATTAACCGATACTTAAGGATAGCCCGATACTCCACTGCAGACACATGTGTTGACCTAACCCTTCAATGGAAATAACTGTCAGGAAATCTTGAGCATGAGGAGCCCGAAGACATTCAAGCACGGGTTTTTGTCTAGAACATAAGTCGAACTTCTCTCCAAACTCTGAACGGCTTTATTGAATAGGGCACTCGCCAAAGTATTATAGGTTTTAGGAGGACGGTGTCTTTATTAGTGAACCCGTCAAGATTAAAAGATAAGGAGTTGCTCATGCAATCCAACGCACATAGTTTTATCATCATTTTCAAATTGGAAAAATGCAAACGTACAATATTAAAAAAAATAGCTATTGTTCTTATCCCGTTGAATACTCAGAAGTGTGTAAATATTATAATATCTTCAGTCAAAGTTACGGATACAAGTATGCGTCAAAGTCGGTTAAAAAACTTGGTTTTTGATAAAAGTTATATTAGAATGTTCTTAAAAAATTAAACAAGAGTGTAAGCAAAGGGCTTGTAGTCCAGAATGCGTGTAGTCATTGTGTTAATTTCTTTTCAAGTGGTTGAGCGTTTAGGCTTATATTGGACACTGCTTTAAATTTAAAAGTAAACTTAGTCGGTATTTGAGTTTAACAGTTTTAAAGTTCCCCTTTATGTCAAGACTGAATCTTGCTTTGATTAGTATCTTATTATAACCTATTAAAGACCACTTCTCAAGAACATGTATGATTTACTTGATACCATTGATTAAAAGAGTATTAGAGAGACCCCTTTTGTTTTCCTACAGTTCTCATGGTTTATAAAAATAGAATCATGTGTCCCTTAGGCGGATACCTTCTTTACTCAAAGACAAATTGATATAAAAAAAAAACACGAGACTACACGAGACAAAGCCGATATAAGGAACTCAAAACTTTTTATTAGAATATGAAAGAGGCGGCTCCAACAATTTGGAGGCCCAAGCAAACTAAGATTTTAAGGTCTTTTAACATTTTTAAAAGTTATGTTTAAAATCCATTTTTTTATCTGGTTAGAAACTCACAATAAAAGAAAAAAGACAAAAAAAACCTACAAATTAATGAAAGAAATTAAAAAAAAAGTAATGTAAGTGTGGTGAACAAGATTTGATCTTAAGTCCTAGAGGGTTTTAACTTATTCATTAACCACTAAACTTAATAATATAATTGCATTCACATGTATATAAACACATTTAAAAAAATATTAAAAACCATAAAAAAAAGGGCCCTAAATTTTTTGAGGCCCTAAACCTTATCTTGAGTTGCTGGCCATTAGGCCACCCGCGAATATGAGGTACAAGAATGACCCAACTTGGTACCGTTATTTATAGACTAGAGAGAGGTTATTGTGAGAAGTTTGGTTTGGGTAAAAACAATAAAAAAGAATCATAACCCTTATATATTCAATTAAATGAAGATCGATCTATGGCCAAAGTTTTCCTATATAGAATTACAGAGAAAAATAAAAGAAAACAAAGGATAAAAGAACATTTTTTCTTTTTTTATCAAGTCCCCTCCCCCCCTCCATAATGACACAATGATCTGAACATTTTGACACAATGATCTGAACATTTTGACACAATAACACAATGATCTGAACATCTTTTGTCAAAAATCGAAAGACTAATTTTTTTTAAATTTATATATAGCAACACTATACGCGTTTTAAAGATAAAAAACGCTCGTTTTTATGGTGTAATTTAAAAAAATAATGTCGAATGTGAAAGTCATGAATGTTTTAAAAGATGAGGGACCTTAAATAAAAGTCAACAAATATGACTAAGACAAAGTTGTCTCTCCTTCCTTTTTTATTAGATTAAGATCCAATGATTGAGATTTCTTCTTATCATTCTTACCTAAACTAAATTTCTCATATTAACATCTATCTTAGGCTGTGTGTAATCGAGCGTTATAGCCCAAAATACACCACCATCGCGTCCCTTATAGCGCCCCGGGGCGCTATGTTGCAATTTTTCGTCCGTGAGCTTGACGGGCATGGCGCCCTCTTCCCCCCTTGACTTTTTCAAACTAGTCGTTAAAAGATCCGTTGGCCATTTAATGTTTTTTTTAATCTAAATGTTATATTTTAAAGCTATAAAAAGAGTGGTACCCCCAATTTTTTTTACACCACTTCTTCTATCTCACTCTCATTTTCTTCTGTACTTCTTCAATTTTTTTTAAAAAAATGCAAGGTCGAGGTTCATCATCAAACTCACTTTTCCAACCTCCCCGTCGTACGAACGGTAACCCCGACGATGACGGGTTGTTCGCGTACATGGCGAGTTTAGGATCACCGACAACGCAACAACAATTCAACCAACCACCGTTTCAACCGTTTCAACAAAACTTCTCGCAAGGCATGGGGTTTAATCCTTTTGCTCAACATTCTTTTTCTCCGTTTCAAGCATTTCAACAACTAAACTCATTTCAACAACAAACGTTTCAATAAAACAATCCGTTTCAAGCTTCTCAATCGTCTCGACCATCACCATCGCCCTCGTCTCGACCGACACCATCTCCCGAAGACGACGCCATACCGCTTGATGATGATGTTGTACCCGAGACACAACCGAAGAAAAATGTGGGTAGGAAGAAACGGTCACACAAAAAGAAGGCACCCGACGAACCGAGGGAGAAGAAACAAGTGCAACCGTGGACGGAGGAGGAGGAGGTGGCGCTAGCTCGAGCTTGGCTCGATTGCTCGGAAAACCCGATCATTGGTAAATATTTAAAGTTATTTAAATATATTTTTTATGTATATATATTATTATTTTTTTAAATGTTGATGTCGTATATATTTTTAATATGAAGTTATCGATCAAGACTTGACGACGTTTTGGCGAGAGACGAGAAAGAAGTTCTACGAGTTGATGAAGGCAAACGAGCCATAATATTTTTTATGTATATATATTATTATTATTTTAAATGTTGATGTCGTATATATTTTTAATATGAAGTTATCGATCAAGACTTGACGACGTTTTGGCGAGAGACGAGAAAGAAGTTCTACGAGTTGATGAAGGCAAAGGAGTGTTGGGAATGTTCTGCTTGGCAGAAATTCTCTAAGTCAGAGTTCCGAAGGAAGTTAGTCCGGAACTTCCTTCACACTGAGTAGTTCCTCCGGAACTTCTCCTAGTGTTACTCCGGAACTTTGACTTATCCCCTGTTGCAAGTTCCAATGCATAAAGCTGTCAGAAAGCAGTTTTACTTTACACCATGCTGTGCACTGTTCACCGATAGGTCTGCTCAACTGTTCACAGAAGCATGCTTGTACTACAACAACTCTGGAGTAGATATTATTTGTTTATTTAGCCTTAGAGCTAAAAGGAAATAAAAGAAGATCTTTTATTTCCTCCTTGCACTATATATATTAGTTGTATTTCCTTTGTTCAATCATCGAACACTTCTCTTGTTCATCAGTTGTAACTCTCTGTAAACACTGTGAAGTATAAATATAGTAGTGCTTGGAATTGACATCTTGTGTTCATCTACTTTACTTCATGTTTACTTGTTACAGTTTCGATCAAACCGTTTTCAAACATTAACACAAACAAGTCTGATTCCGCCTTTCTTGTTTGATACTTTTAGTAACTTGTTTGGTTAGTTGTCTCTAGCCAAGAATGCTCCTATTGGTCTTGACAAATCAAAGGTCAAGTGTTACAACTGTCATCAGTTGGGACATTTTGCCAGGGAGTGTTCTCAACCAAGAAGAGAAAATGGTTACAGTGCTGAGAAGAAACAAGAATATACCAAACCAAGCTCTTCCTCTGGTCCTACTCCACCAAAGCCCTCTTACAACACCCAAAGCCAAGCAAGCACTTAAAGACAATCATTGGATTGAAGCTATGCAAGAGGAATTGTTCCAAATCAACAAACAACAGGTTTGGGAACTGGTGGATTTACCAGTACATGCTCAACCTATTGGAACAAAATGGGTTTTTAGAAACAAGAAGGATGAAAGAGGAATTGTTGTCAAGAACAAAGCTAGGCTTGTTGTTCAGGGATACTCTCAAGAAGAAGGGATAGACTATGATGAGGTTTTTGCTCCAGTTGCAAGATTAGAGGCAATTAGAATCTTCCTTGCCTATGCAGCTTACAAGAATTTCACTGTTTACCAAATGGATGTCAAAAGTGCTTTCCTCTATGGGAAACTGAAGGAAGAAGTTTATGTCTGTCAACCACCAGGGTTTGAAGACCCACACCATCCTAACAAGGTGTGTAAACTTATCAAGGCTCTCTATGGTCTCAAGCAAGCACCAAGAACCTGGTATGAGACTCTGTCAAATTACCTGCTTGGCCATGGATACAGGAGAGGAGCCATTGATAAAACTCTCTTCATAAGGAAAGTTGGAAAAGATAAGTTGCTTGTTCAGATTTATGTGGATGATATTATCTTTGGATCTACCAATCCTAAGTTGTGTAAGGAATTTGAGACCCTGATGCAAGATCAATTTGAAATGAGTTCAATGGGTGAACTTAATTTCTTTCTGGGTCTCCAAGTTAAACAAACTGCAGATGGCATCTTCTTGAACCAGTCAAAATATATTCAAGATATGCTCAAGAGGTTTGATATGCTATCTTCCTCTTCTGCAAAAACTCCTATCTCAACCTCTCACAATCTGAATTCAGAATCAGAAAGTGAACCTGTTGATCAGCACACTTACAGGGCTATGATTGGTTCTCTGATGTACTTAACTGCTAGTAGACCTGACATCATGTTCAGTGTATGCTTATGCTCTAGATATCAATCAGCTCCTAAAGAATCCCACATGAAGGCAGTAAAGAGAATCTTTAAATACCTCAAAGGTCAACCAAAACTTGGTTTGTGGTATGCAAAGAACAATGACTTTTCACTTATTGCCTACACTGACAGTGACTATGGTGGCTGCTACTTGGATAAGAAATCAACATCAGGAGGATGTCAATTTCTAGGAAATAGGCTTGTATCATGGCAATGCAAGAAACAGACCTGTGTTTCTACTTCAACTGCTGAAGCTGAGTACATTGCTGCTTCAAGTTGCTGTGGTCAAGTACTTTGGATTCAGAATCAAATGCTGGATTATGGAATCACATTCCTGGAAACTCCTATGTATGCAGACAACACCAGTGCCATTTCCATCACCAACAATCCTGTGAAGCACTCTAAGACAAAGCACATCGAAATAAGGTACCATTTCATTAGAGATTGTGCAGAAAAGAAATTGATTAAGTTACACAAGGTTCATACTGATCTTCAATTAGCTGACCTTTTCACAAAGGCATTTGATGAAGCAAGATTTTTCTTTCTTATCACAGCTATTGGGATGATGAACTTTGGTTAACTTTTGCTGTCAATTGTTGCTTTTATGTACATAAATTGTTCTATCACCTTATGTGTTTGTGTTCTTAACATCCATCTCTTCAAGATCATGAGAACTCTTTCAAGAAATGTTCTTATAACTGATAATTTTTGAGAAACTTCCAAAGTTATGAGCATTTCTGAACTTTCTGATATTTCTAAGTAAATTCCAAGGGAACATTGTTCCGGAGGAACTTACTCCTGAAGTTTTCCCTTCTCAAGAGAAGTTCCGAGGGAACTCTCTAAAGTTTCTAACAGGTTTCAAGTGTTTTCTAAGTGTTTCAGGTGTTCCGGAGTAAATTTTGAAACTCCGAAGGAACTTCCTGCGGAAGTATTTTAGGAGAAGAGAAGAAAATTCCTAAGGGTAAAAGTTCCGAGGGAACTTCACTCTTCCGAAGGAACTCAATTGTTCCGAAGGAAAAGTTCCGGAGGAACTTTATTGACTTAATCTTTTTCTGTGGATTAAGTGGGACCCTTTATTTTAAATTTTAACAGTGACGGTTAACTGGTGGCCCCACTGATTCCACCTTTTCCGTTAACGTCAATTTTCTCTCTCTTCACCCTTTTAACTGTCACTTCCAGAGAAACCCCTTCACTTACAAAACCTAAATCCCAAATTCCCTTCAATCGCTCTCGTTTTCTCTCAATTTCATCAAATTTTCTCTGAAACTCTCAAGCAATCAATCAGTACAGAACAAATGGCAGCATTCGCATTTCATAACGAGCACAATCAAAGGGCTTTTCTAGAGAAAACAGAGAAGTCGGCTCCGTTTGATGGAATGATCGACTTCCTCACTGCGTCAGAGCTAAACTTTGCCCTAACTGTAAATCCCACGATCTACGACGAAACTATCTCTCAGTTTTGGGCAAATGCTGTAGTAGGTGCCGGTAATGAAGATGGCAAGCAGGTGATGCAAATTGAAAGCCAAGTTCACGGTAGAAATGTGTACATCACTGAAGAAATGATCAGAACTCATCTGAAATTACAAGACAGAGATGGTATTCTTACTGTTCCCAAGGAAGATTACCAATTCACTCTGATGGGCATAGGATATGGAGGAAACCCCAAAAGCAAAACTGTGAAGAAATGTCACATCCCACCTGTATGGAGGTTTCTTGCCCATACTCTGATGGTTTGCCTAACTCCCAGAAGGTCTCATGAGGAACTTGGTGAAGTCCAAGCTACTGCTCTTCATGCTGTGATCAGGGGAGATTGCTTTAATTTCTCAAAAATGATTTTTGATGGGCTCAGGGAGAATTGTGAAAAACCTTTTAACATGTATCCCAGATTTTTACAACACATTTTGGATACACAATTCCCTGAAATTCCCAGAGCCGGTACCATTTTTCACCAAAAGAACTTAACTGAGAAAATTTTTTCTTACTTGCTTTCAAAATCTGCTATTTCTAACTGTCTTGGTGTGGAAAATGACCATCCACTACCCGATCCAAGAGTTATTCCTGCACCTAGGGTGCAAGAGCAACCAGTTGCTGTTCAAGAACCAACTGAGCAACCTGCTCCAGGTGACAACACTGAACCTACACCATCAGTTGTTGAACCCACACCTGAAACTGACCCTCCAGCAAAATTACCTGTAAATTTTACTTACATAAGAAAGAGGGTCAAGCACTCAAAAACTACAACCAAAACTTCCTCACCTACTCCATCACAAGTTGTTGAAAAGGAGACAGGGTCTACTCCACCTGTGTCTCCTACTGCCACCCAACCTGAAAACCTTGAGCATGACCCACTGTCTACTCAACATCAAAGCCAAGGGTTAAGCCATATTGCTGATGACCTCTCACTTGAGACCTCATCTTTTATCAGATTGGATGTACAACCCTCATCCCTTTTGTTTACCTCCATAGACCTAAACCAAGATTTACCTGTGGATGATGAAGAAACTGATTTAAATCCAAATGACAATCTCTTCTCATTAACCTCACCTCATGAAGATGATTGGATGGATCTAGATTATGCTTCTCCTAACCCCCATTCACCCACTAAGGAGTTGAACATCAGGAGTGATGAAGATGTTCATATAGAAAGGGCTGCTACTACAATTGGTTCCCCACTGGAACAATTGGACAGTAGTAACATTCTTAAGACCCAATCTATGGCAACCAGCAGCCAGTTTGAACCAAAGGAACCAGAAATGGAACCTGAGGCAACAACTGTGCTTGCAGGGAATCCCAGGAGCCAAGACAACCAGGGTGTTGAGCTTGATCAAGCTAGGCTTGATGGCTCTTCTTCGCCCAAGGATACTGAGAAATCAGTTGAGGGCAGTGCTTTACTTAAAGAATTGACGGCAAATCAAACTGAATTGCAGAAACAGATGCAATCCCTGCTTCACACTATGCAACAGCAGGACACCTTGATTGAAAGGCTTAAGCAGGAGAAGGCTAGTGCATCAAACCCAACTGGTGAAGCTGTTGCTACCAAAAAGGGGGAGAAAGCTAGCTCTTCAAAATCTTTTGAAAACATTTCTGCTAAAAGTAAGCCAACTGAAGACTCTGCTAGCTCGTCTGAAATTGAATTTGATCACAATGAGAGGATACCTGAGAAGATGAAGACAAAGCTATTCAAAATCAGTGGAGTTAAGCCCTTCAACCCAATAGAAGGTTTGCTTAATGTTCACATGGATCAGCTAATGCAGGCAACACCTGAAGAATGCAAAGTCAATCACATGGAATTCCTAAGATTCGTGATGGCTGCTTCAGGTGCTCACCCTCAAAACATTGCAGAAGTCAGAAGCTTTATTTCAGAAGTCTACTTAGCAAAAGAGCAAGAGTATCTTCAAACAGGTGTAGAACAGTTTGAGGCTGAAGGAGGAGAAAGAAGTGAAGAACAGGTTGATACACCTGAAAGTAAACCAGTGGAAGATGTGTCTCAGCAAGAAGATCTATTTGACATAGATGTGACTGAAGCCTTACTTAACCTAAGGAGTACTACATCTTCTGCAGCAAAGGTTGTAACAGAGGAAATTCCAAAGGATGCTGTTCCGGAGGAATTTGCCTCTGACACTGAAATTCCGAAGGAAGTTACTCCGGAGGAGCTAATCATCACTGATGAAACTCCGAAGGATGTTACTCCGGAAGAATCAACCTTGGCTAAGGAGATTCCGAAGGAAGTTACTCCGGAAGAACTTCTCACCACTGAGAATGTTCAGAAGGAAGTTACTTCGGAAGTTGTTTCCAAGGAATTGCCTAAGACTATTTCGGAACAAATTGCTCCGGAAGTCAGTCCCAGGGTAGTTACTTCGGAACCTGGCACTAAAACTATTCCTGAGCAAGTTATCTCGGAAGCCAGTTTTAATGCTACAACTTCACTTCCTGAGTCTTCAAAGCCTGCTGATGGTGATTCTCTTGATGAGAGAACCATATCTGGTTTCACTGACATAGATGAAGATAATCAGAGCACAGGTGATCAAAATGAAAATATGGACCCTGCCACAAAAGCTCTGATTGATCAATTGGAGAAGGAGAATGTTGAAATGCAGAAGAAGTTCCAAGAACAGAAAGAGGCTGCTGTATTTGATGAACAGAAACAACTGCTCATAGAAGGAGGTATTTATGAGTATGTTGTCAATAACTCAGACCTAATGTTCTTTATTAATGGAGCTAGGCTAAGATCAGACAACTATACAAGAGAAAGGATTGCTAGAGCTGAAAAGCAAGGTCTTTCTGATAAAGTTGAAAAGTATAAAAGGGTCTTAGCGAATGACTACAGGAAAATTCATATGAAAAGCAATGAAGACAACAAAATTTTCCTTGGTCAATTCAGTATTATGCTCAGAAGCAAGGAGTGTTTTACTGATGCATGGGTAAATGAGATGCAGGGTGATGACTTGATAAATTGGATGTATATGATTCTCACCATTCAAGCTGATGAAGCCAAGAAGATGAATGTTAAAAGGTTTGTTGAGTGTAGCTATGAGCAGGAGAAGGCACAAGAGAAGCAAGGTACCAGATATCAAAAGCTATCTGAGGAAGATGACTTGCTGATTCACAAATGGTATTTCAAAGAAATCTTAATGGAGAATCCTAAGAGAATCAACTCTTGCAAACTGCCAAGGCTGAGATCTGAACTTGATGCCATCAGGAAGAGTCAAATTGAAAAGGAGAGAACTACTGGTGAGAAAAGACCACCAGGTATGTATACTCTTTTCGACTCTCTTCATCCTGAAGGTCTCAGTTACCTCAAGGAAAAGAAGAGAAAAGCTCCTGTCTCTGCTCCTCAACAGAAGAAACCTAGGATCAACATTGTCAAGCAAATGTTTGACACTGTTTCTGATCCTCACCTCTCATCCTCATCACAACCCTTTACCTCATCATCACAACCCACTGCCCCTACATTTCAAACTCCAAACCAACCAATTCCATCTCCACCATCTTCTCCACCTCCCAAAATTCCAAAGCCTACACAACCCGAGCCTGAATCCTCATCCCAAAAACCTTCATCAACTCAGCCTATTCCCTTCTCTTACTCTGGAAGAAAGAAGTCTATGGCAAGTAAGAAACGCCTAGCCAAAAGAAAGAAGATAGCTGTAAGTGATTCAGAAGAAGGATCCGAACCTTCAGATTCTCCAACACCAAATGTTGAAGTCACTCATCCCTGCATTCTAAGGATTGAAGATCACAGGAGTGAGAACATGTATTACTTCTTCATGAGCAATGGTGAAATCAGGAAGAAGCCTGAATTAAAAATGGAGGATTAGGATAAGCTGAATCAAATGGATATCATGGCTATAATGGGAACTCCTAACTACAAGGCAGTGTAGAGCTCAAGTCAAAGCATCTTGAAGATTCAGACAGAAGAACAGTTTTTGGTAGCAACATCTTAGGGGGAGACTGTTGGGAATGTTCTGCTTGGCAGAAATTCTCTAAGTCAGAGTTCCGAAGGAAGTTAGTCCGGAACTTCCTTCACACTGAGTAGTTCCTCCGGAACTTCTCCTAGTGTTACTCCGGAACTTTGACTTATCCCCTGTTGCAAGTTCCAATGCATAAAGCTGTCAGAAAGCAGTTTTACTTTACACCATGCTGTGCACTGTTCACCGATAGGTCTGCTCAACTGTTCACAGAAGCATGCTTGTACTACAACAACTCTGGAGTAGATATTATTTGTTTATTTAGCCTTAGAGCTAAAAGGAAATAAAAGAAGATCTTTTATTTCCTCCTTGCACTATATATATTAGTTGTATTTCCTTTGTTCAATCATCGAACACTTCTCTTGTTCATCAGTTGTAACTCTCTGTAAACACTGTGAAGTATAAATATAGTAGTGCTTGGAATTGACATCTTGTGTTCATCTACTTTACTTCATGTTTACTTGTTACAGTTTCGATCAAACCGTTTTCAAACATTAACACAAACAAGTCTGATTCCGCCTTTCTTGTTTGATACTTTTAGTAACTTGTTTGGTTAGTTGTCTCTAACCACGATCCTACAAGGAGCCATACCGCCCACCCGACTCTATATCGAGTAAATGGACCGATATCAACATAAAATGCAAGATCTTCTCTACCATTTACAACCGTATGGTTTCGGGTTGGCAAAGCGGTCAAAACAACGAAGATGTCCAATCGAGTGCGCTAATCGAATACAGAATCGGTCGTCCCACGTTTAACTACATCGCGGTTTGGAACGTGTTGAAAAATGCACCGAAGTGGCTTTCTCAAGTTGATTTGAAGAATAAAATAAAGCGTCGCTTGAAAAAATCTAGGACCGAATCAACTCACGAAACAGATGGGGAGAGTTCGGACGCTCGTACCTTTGATTTAAATGAACAAGTTGAGTTTGTGCATGTCGAGCCTCCTCGACCACCTAGTCGAGATTTCATGATGGCTCAAAGGGCTTCGTCGTCGTCAAGCCGTTCCACCGCCACCAACGTCCTAAATATCAACAAACTTTAAGAGGAGATGAATGAAAAGCTTCAAACGTTGGTGAGTTTGCGTAGAGAACAAACGGGGTTGGTCAAACCACTCCCGGAGGACGAACCGGCGCGTTCGATAGTAATACAACTTAGGGAGGATATCAAGAAGACTTATGGTGTCGAGTAGGGTTTTTTTTTTTAATGTTATGTGTCGGTTTTTTTTATGTCATGTTATTTGTTTCACTACTATGTTTTTTATTTTAATTGAAGTTTAATGGTTTTATAATTTATTTTATTTTATTAGTTGACTAAAAAAAATGAAGTAATCATTAGTGGGGCTTAATGGTTACACACATGAAATGTTATAACCCTCATTTGCCATGTCATCGCCACATGACATATAATGCCCCATGGTGGGGCTTGATGACTACACTTAGCCTTATAGACTAACCTTACTTGAAAAATCAAGACTTCTTATCAGACTACAACTCAACATCCTAATTAATTAATTAATTACAGACAATCAATTAGTTGATTTACTAACAACCGACTTGTTGATAGCTACTGTACACTGACCTTTTTATAACGGTCGACTTGCATACGGTCAAGAATTAGGACTCTCGCGCCAACATTTACCAAGACATATTTTGCGTGGGTGAGCAACTCGTCATGTCATGAAAACATAAGTTTCTGGATGGACAATTCATCCAGAACAATGTAGACAATATTTTGATACGATTTACATGGGATGTTACAACTTACTTGCATGGTACACAAATCAATTCCCCCATACATATGCAACACAATAGAGAATCCATAGCTGACTTAATCAACTTAAATTTCTATGCTAATACCAACAAACTGGAGCAACCAACAAGGCCTGAAAGCTACCTTTTTCCCCAATAGTTTAAACTTTAAGTAATACCCGGAAAGCGACTCTTCCATTTCCCTTGGTTAACCCGCATCCTGTTTTTCCACTTTGTCATTTCGTCGAACAGATGGACTGCTTCCTTCCATTTATACACACTTCTCAACTCTCATGCCATACCACCAGCCACCAGCCTAGTGTGACCGTTCCCGAAGAACCCGCGATCCAAGATGAGCGGTGAAGCTGTACGGAAAGCTTGGGTTGTCGCGGCCAGCATCGGGACGGTTGAAGCCTTGAAGGATCAAGGTGTGGCACGTTGGAACGGAAGACTTACGGAACTTCAACGACATGCGGAAACAAAAGTCGGTGGGTCGAAATATTATTGTTGTTCGCGGGCGGGTGGATATGGAGTGAGGAGAAGGGAAGAGGAGAGGATGGAGAAGGTTATGGAGGTGAGCTGCTTTGGTCCTAATACTGTCAGGTTTTAGAAGGAAAAAAACATCAAGATTACTGGATTAGTGGTGAAAATGTTCATAAGTGGTATTCATGCATGCATGCATGCATGATTTGGATTCAAATGGTGTGACTGGTTTGTGAGAAGTTATGGCTGATGATCATGAGAATGTTGATGGATCTCACATGATGATTTGGTAGATTATAATAAATAAATGAACATGTTTGTGTATTGTGTATTGATGAAGCAACAAACCCTAACTTTTCTTTTCTATTTACAAAGGGAAAAATCTAATTTTGTCCATTTTAAAAAATAATTTTAAGATTTAAAAAGTCTATACGTCAAAATGTTTATGTTTTGCGTTCTTCCTCTCTCATAAAATTTAGGTTCAATCAACCGTAAAACCGTCAACAAAATCTTATCACGTAACACTTTTGACCATAAAAATATGGTCTAATCGACCATAACTAATTATTAATCGACCATAACTAATTATTAATCGACCATACATATGATTTATGGGTCAATGATTATTCAACCGATCAGAAAAAAGGAAAATTAAAAAAATGGACTATCCATTTTTGGTCGATTCGACCAATTCAATAACTTCTTTCAAAATTTCAACTCTTTTTAATAATACTATAAGTTTTTAATTAATTTTAATTAAATTTTATTTATCTTTTATAACTTTTAAAATATAATGTTTATATGATTGTTAGGGAGTATACTGAGTCTCTCAAAAATATAGAATGAGAAGAGGATTAGATAGTTATTAAGTCTCTATAAAAGAATATAATGAGAATAATCATATGATTATTAAAGAGCATATTAAGTCTTTCAAAAAAAATAGAATGAGAAGAGAATTAGAGAGTTTACTAAGTCTCTCTAATATTATAATGAGAATATTATAATGAGAAAGAGGAAAACTTAGCAAGTTATATTCATACACAATTTGGTTTCCTTTCTTTTAATCATAATGCATGTTGCAACCACAACGAAAACTCATTAAAGAGCCCATGAGTCGTAGATTTGAGAACATACACTTGCACACTTAAAAATTAAAAATTCATATTTATATGGAAGGGGGAAGCTTAGTAGCGGCTTGGGGTGATGACCCCTACGGTTTTTTCGTCCAGTATTGCATATTTGCATGATATTTTTCAGAAAATTTTATATGTATTGAGTATAACTCCCTTGGTTTACTGCCTTGTGACTTATGACTTCGTCTGAGTTTTTATTCAAGATTCGCCATTGTTAATTATATGTGATAGTCCAAAATGGGAGGGAGGGAGAGAGAGAGAGAGGAGATGACGTACGTCATAGGAGAATTGAAGGAGAAATAACCTCAATAGTGTAAGTGAACTTTATATATATGAAGAGTAAGAGAGAGGTTGATGAACATAACTGATAACCCTCATTATGCTTCCTGTGGCTGGGTACTATCGTGAAGAATAGAAGAGTTGGGATAGAGGGCTTGGGGAGCTTCACGGACACTTTTCTCACTATCAAGATTGCGAGAACTGAGCTCAAATGAGAACTCTGATCAGTTCATTTCAATGGCATTGGAACCGGCTCGTCAAACCATAATTTTTCTCACTATAGGGTTTAGTTTTTAAGGGCTTTATCTTTTAGTGTTTAGTTTTGGGGTTAGGGCTTTTCTTTTAGGGTTCGACTTGCTAGTTCAAACATTGCTCTATGACCTCGGTTCTCACAAAACAAGAGAGTTCTCAAGGATATTAATTTTCTTCATTTAAGGTCAAACACTCTAACAATTAACAATTAAATATTAATTATGCCCCCGTCTCACGAGCGTGGGCACGAGAACACATAGTTATCTACGGACCCCACACGAATAGAGTGAGCTTTGTTTCCGTGAGTTTAGGTGTAATACCTCCACCACACTTTTTTAACCTCATATTTTGTCATTTCAGCGTGACAGAGTCACATGACCACATTTCACTTTCATAGTTTTTCAATGTAATACATCCACCATTCTTTTTAAATCTCATACTTTTATTTTTTAAATTATTCATTTTTTCTTATAATTAATTTAAGAAATATATATTATATAAAATAAACTAATAAATTTATTTAATAAAATATTACAAAATTTAAAAACTAAAAAATACATAACAAAAATTCTAGTCTCCGTCCCCATCGCTTTAGATGTAATCCTGAACCAAATTGATATGTTGCACCAAATATGCTCTAAGACTTTCGTGTGTTTCGCGATCATGAATCGTCAAAATATTAGCGTTTTTTTTCTCTTGGGAAATTTCCACGTAAGGCAGTTCAACATCGTCGGGACCATAGTTACAAATTGTTTTACCCTCATATCATATTATGTAATATACCACATGCATATATGATGTCAGAAATTCTATTTGTTGTCCATTCCCATGCCAGATTTTTGATAATGTATTAATGTGGATTTTTTTTTTCTTGAGAACTCCAAACGCTCGTTCTATATCATTCTTTGCCGATTCCTGTGGTTGTGCGAACTTTCTTCGTTTCGGAACAACCAGACATGTGAAAGTTTTTTACAAACATGAACTACTAGATATATGCTACCATGTTTGTATGCTACCATGCTTACTTCAAATGATGAATCATGTGTCTGGTTTTCAATTATATCATTCAATAACGTTGATTTGTTAAGTATGTTGATGTCGTTCGAGCCGACTACTCCAAAGAACACATTCAAAAACTACACATTGTGAGACTCTACTCTTCGAGTATTATCATTGGCTACTAGACCATGTAATCAACACTACCAAGCATGTCGTAAAATCCATGTACATTTTTATGTGCCTCGTATAAACGTGAAATGTAACTCCTTGTCGGGTTTACGCAAATATTGTTTCCCATATAGTTGACCAACATACTTACAGAATTTGTAAAGACAATCACATGAAGTTTTATCTCCTATCTTCATTGTCAGATGCTATGATGTATGCTAGTTGACGGATAGTGGATGTGCACTTTTGTGAAGGACTCAAGCTCTTTCCACCTCTAGTATCCTAACTTAACCTAAATTATTTCATCTCTCTTTCCAAGCCATTGACTAAACGGAAAAATAGAGACTTTAACATATGGAATCGCCGCCTAAACACTTTTTTCATTGAATAAACCATTGTTAGCGAAATAGTCGACAAGAATACGATTAATTTCTTTTAACTATTAACACCCATCTTGAACTTTCAGCCTCTTCTTTTGCCGATAAATACATAGTCTCAACAAAAAGTTTAGCTGCCTCATTTGAAAAGATGCACTCATTTGAAATAGATGACGACATTTAAAAAAAAGTAAAGTACTTTGTTTTGGAATGGAAATAAATAGATTGTAGGGAGGAAATGAGATGAAATTTAGATTGGAGATAAATAGATTGTATAGTGAGTGGTATTTATAGTAAGATTTTTTTGGGGGAGAGGTCATGGTCAAGTGGTGATGTGTAGGGGTGGGTAAATCACACACCTTCTTAAAGTAAACATCCTAATATAAAAACTAATTTCAAATAAACTACATCAAAACTAAGCATTCCTATTAATAAAAACAACGAATTCCATAAATGAAAGATTTTTTCATAAATTTTCACCATTCACTATAAGTTTTTATATTCTAAGATACACATTGGCAAAATATATAACACTTTACAGTATATGTAAATTTTGAGTTCATAAAAAAGAGAAGATAACCACACTTCCGGCATCGGAATCCCACCAATTAACTTCCTTGACGCTTGGTGGCATACTCGAACAAGTCGAATTCTTTATCCCCATAATGTGGTTACAGCCGATCACAACAAAATATCGATTGTAAATATCGCAGTTACCAAACTCAAACTCAAACAGGAGTGTATCGCTTGCTTAACTTCCCCCACCATGACTGCTTACCTCCTTCACCATTTACCAGTTTTGCCTTGGTCTCCCTTAGCCGAATCTTGTACTCTTTCTTCCAGTTCTCGAATTTCTCTTTGACCTTTCTAAATTCCTCAATCTGCTTAGAATATGGCATTTTTAGTTCAACAACAGCTTTTGCATCATCATCAAAATCCTGTTTTTTTTGTTCCAACTCGTTAGCTAGGTTGTCCACAACACCAATATTATCCCCTCCTTCGCCAACACGAAGACTCTTCTTGGCTGTAGACCCACTCTTCTGCACCGTTAAACCAACCACAATTATACTTGTTTTTTGCAATAAAAATAACAGTTTCATAATTTATTATTTTTTGCCAAGGTAATTTGTAGCATCAAAAGTACAAAGCTAATGACGATGGTGATATATCAGGTCAAGTATAAATTTGATACTTTGATGAGTTAAAATACACAAATTGACATGACAAAAGCTATAGCCTATAACCTCCAATACATCGTTTTATTTCATGTATTTAAAACGGTTATAACAATGCTATAATCTTTACAGAATTCAAATAATAATGACAAAAGGAGTTAACATCAACCCAATCCTATCCAACAAGTAAATTCTAAAGGACTTCTTTTAGTTTTAGCACATTTGAACGCGTTTAGAACTTTAGATATATTGTTTAAACCAAACAAACCCAAAAGATTAACAATCCAAATTGACCAAGTTTTGTCAAATATGCCTTTTCTAATTCGATGTAAATATGTACTAATGGCTAATCGAGTATGTAGGGTGAAAGGGTAGTAAACTCACCTGTAAAGAAGACGTCTGCCTTTGCCATGTTTCCCCAACAGTCTTCATTTTCATTTCATGTTCTGACCACCGTGCTTCAAATTGTCTTAATTGCTCCCTCAATGCTGTATTTTCATGCTCTTTTTGGCTCAGGGACACTTCCGCCTTCATAACTAGCTTCTGCAGCTCTTCAACACTCGACTGCAAAATCGAAATATTTTCTTGTGATATGATATAGCCTGTATAGAATCTAAAATAAAAAATATTTAACTGTAATATTGTAGTATTTGTAAGAAAGGATTGGAATACCTTTTGACTGGTTTCTGGACTCATAGTAGCTGATTTCTTCCACCTGCACAAATGACTGAAGTACTTTCGAGCCAACCATCCACGAATAACTGAAAAAAGAGAAGCGTGTATTATAATTTCTGAACCTCAAAAGAAGGGTAAAAAAAATAAAGAGAAACATGTACCTGATTGTATATGTACAACTGCTGTCAAATTATCGAGTGATTTGGGTGCAAGCCGGTTACTAGATTTAGTTAAATCGATGCACTTCCTTGAATTTTCACCACGAATAACTGCAGCAAGTTTCAATTATTCAACAAATAGATATGTAACTTAATCTTGAATGATAATATTGCAACTCTCTTACATGATTGCAGTGTGACAACTCCTGACATTAGTTCACGGAAGTCACGGACAACTCTGCCACGGAGAAACTGGTTCTCCACCATGTTCGTGCCTTGCATAACTTGCTGTCTAAGTTTCTCCAATACGCTAACCTGATCTGCTCGAAAATATATTTTTGTAAATCCAAGTTGGTACATTTCTGGAAGAACACGATATTGTTGCAGAATAGCAATCGATGTACATAATGAATCCTGACAACGAGTCTTGTCCGAAAGAAGGCAGCCAAACCTAATAATAATCCATTAAAACTTAATAAGACAATACCCACCGATATGAAAGGATTTTCAAACTTTTAGTTTCTACTCACCTGGTGGCAAATTCTTGATGTGACATACGTGTATGATATCGGGATTTTGACATTGTCAGAGTCTCCAAAACCCCGTTAGACCTCAGTTGGTGCAAGACGATATCTTTTTCAAACATTCCCTGAAGTTGTTTAGCATTTGGTCTTATGCATAGGATGAAATGTGGCTTTGTGGTTTCCAACCGTTGAATCAATCTGAACACTTGGCCCTTAAATTTTGTCCCAACCGTTTGTTTATCAAGATCAGACAAATTCAGCTCATTTGTTAAAAAATTCTTGCAGCATGATGAGAGAAATAGGATAGTATCAGATTGTAGTGTATATCTGTTCTTTTCCAAGAACCCAGTTGAGTCGTATTGAACCTCTCCAGCATAATGGTGAACCCTAAAAACTCCCTTTTCATCATTAAACGACAAAGTAGAGCTAAGTCGTTGTTTGAGCTTGTTAAAGAAGGTCAAACTGGCGGCTTCAGAATCATTTGAAGTCTCATCTAATGTAGACAATATTCCCACAGTTTTCTGCATAAATATACATTACAGATAGTAAATAGACTTTGCTTTGAAACCAAATGAAAAAGCCAGCTAAATAAAAAATCGGCATAATTTCATATATCTCCCCTCAAAACTTGTTATAATATCATATTTATCAAATAAAGCATCAGAATATCAAATATACTCATCTTAAAATTATGACATTTATACCTTTTCCTCAAAACTTGCATTATATTGGTTCACTGGTCAGACCAGATTTAAGAACCGGATGACGTAATAATTATTTTAATTATAAGACAAATATAAATAAAGAAAAAAATTTAGCCTTTAAAAAAATTTAATTACAAGACAAATATTAAAAAGAAAAATTATAGCTTAAAAAAATATGTACAAAGTTATATGTATTCAATATATATATATATACATATATATGGATTTTTTTGAAAAATGTTTTTTAGTTTTCATATATAAATATAACATAATGTTGTATGTATTAAAATGAAGATACTAACATATATCACAACCAACTAAGTAGACTAGTTGGTAAGACTCTTTGTATGTGTTCACAAGGTCACTGGTTTGAAACATTTCTATAACGTTTTCTAGACGATATGAGTTTTACATTTTCATGTTCCAACCTCTTTCTTGATTCCCTAATTGTTCCCACATCGGTCCACACATAAACTCCCATTTATCTTCCTACCCTATATATTTGAAGGTGGAATGCATCCCATGTCGGTTCAGTGACAAATCCAAGGGGTCTCCCCTCTCTATATCTTGAGACTTGAGAAAAAAATCAGAAGTACTTGGGTTTTCAGTTCGATTGCTTGAACCGCATTAACAGGACAGTTCAATTGGCACCCAGCTAAAACCTACAAACCGAACAGGTATTGAATCCGGTTACTGGGGTTACTGGTACCGGGTCCGAAAACACATGAGTGTTTGGAGTGTAAAGATAAAAAGGTTATAATGGACTAATGGTGTTTGTATGATTGTTTGTGTTTAATGAAATGGAGAACATATGCAACTTTAAGTATTTTGAATGCATATAATTTGATATTAAATTTGTTATTGGGTAAATATGATATCATCCAAGTTTTCAAGGGTATATATGGAATTACCCCTAAAAAATACAAACACAAGAATGGAAACATTACCTCCTCAAAGAGATCTAAACAACCTTGGTTGTCTACAAACTCTACTTTTCTCCAGTCAATGCCCTCTGATTCATAGTCCTAAGAATAGAATAGTTGTTACTAGATAAACATAGAGCAGAAGTATGATAAATAATAGGCATGGTGAGTTATAGAACAAGAAATTATCAACATCATGTGTAGGGGGGAAACATAATACAGAGTTGTGATTCTTACCTCTTGTTCAAGCTTAAATAGATGACGAATGAAGTGTTGGTGCAACCTCTCATCAGCATAGTTTATTAACAATTGTTCAAAGCTATTTTTCTAAAAAAAAATAAAGAAATGAGATGGCAGGATGAGGTTTTATAAATAAAAATATTTAAGATGATATCACTTATATACCTGATATGACTCAAATCCATAGATGTCCAGAATGCTTATAGACCTTCCAGTAGGCTCTGTTTCCCCCTCCAGTGATCTATTAATTGTTTCTACAAGCCAACTGAACAAGCTTGTGTAAACGAACTTTGCCAACGCATCTCTTGTATCGATTGCCTAAATCAAAAAGAATAAACATTCAATAGTTTCAACCAAGAGTGTGTGGTGTGTGAATTCTTCATGTCACCTGATGCAGCATCAAAGTTTCACTTCTGTAGGTAGATAGAGCCACTGTGAGGTCGTTCATCTTGCAACCCAACAACCTGGCAGCACTTCGACTAGCTGTCAAAACACACAACTCTTCATAATTTTGAAATTATCTAAATGCATCAAAATCACAAGTCAAAAAGGTAAAACTTTAATGTGGACCAAGAACTATTTGGTCAGGCTGGGTTGACATACCAACGCTTAAATGTTAAAAAACAACTATATATCGATGATATCAGATTTATACGCATTTTTTTTAAATTATCACTTATAAACAAATATAGCGGTTTTCCCGAGTCAGGGGCCTCTCCCGGAGGAGTCTCTTTACCCATGGGATAGAGGTAAGGCTTTCACTCATCTCACCTTCCCCAGGCCGTACTGTATTTATAAACAAATATGTGTCGCTCTTTCAATCAAACTTTACTACATTATACAAAACCAACATGGAGAACGTACCTTCATCAGTAACAACTGTGACATGATTTTCATGGTCGGTTACTTCAAATGAAATATTCCCTAACCATAAAATTGCAGCAAGTAATTTGAAGATACGCTCTTGAACTCCAAGAGAAATTTGAAGGGTGTCCATGGCTTCCTGGTCCAATATGTATCCTTGTTAAATGTTAACGTACTTTGTTCCTGATTCAAAAAATAATGATACCCAATATAATTATGGTTTCAGACACTACACTTCTGGTTTACCATCAATTTTTTGAAATTGTGGGCATCATCAACATCATGGACTTTCAAGCATCCACTCTGATTGAGAAACTTGTACTCGCTCGCCATTCTTAAATTCAGTTTATCTGTTAAAGAAAAACAGATCATTTTAAGCAAATAAATTATGTCAAGCAATTAAGATAGATAGATATAACAAACCTCTCATATCAGAGGGCGCCCCAGCACACATTTGGTAAAAGACATTGTATGACCTTTCACTTCGATTGAGTTGAGATATTCTTGACTGCTCAAACATCAAAATCACTTCAATTTATGTTGTTTTTAAACGAGTAAAATAAACTAAAAAAATAAAGTCCAGTAATGCAAAACTGAAATACCTTTTCAAGAAGAACTGTTCGCAAATCACAGGTGTTGATGTTTACCATGAACATTTTAAGTTGGTCAGTAAAACTTAAATAAAAGATTTCCCCTTCACATAAAATAGCCTTAAGTAAATATGCTTACGTGTATGGATACAGGCCCCTTGAAGTATCCCCTGTGCATTATAATTAATATCAATTAATTTGCCCTGCACCACATGAAAATCCAAGTCAGACACCTTGCATGAATATCAAAACCCATTATCTACTAAAAGATTTTAGAACCCACAAATCGGCTCGAATTTTTATTTCTTGATGTTTTTGCATTCCCGAATGTTTCCAGTATAAAGCCAGATTCACGTATTCTGCATGCTATCTCACTATTGCCGCCTCCAACTTCTACCAAATACTCTATAGCTAATTTTGCTGTTACACTCTTTCCAGCTCCACTTTCCCCACTATATCAGAAATAACAGAAAAAGAAAAGAAGAAAAACTGTGATTTAAAAAAGGATACCATGTAGGGAGGTAATACAAATTAACTAACCTGATAATGATAGACTGATTCAGACCATCTGCAAGTATCATCATGAAAGTGATATCAAACTTTGGCTGAATGACTAGATATAGATATAGAGGGGGTGTATGGATGTGTGCTTTAAAGTAATTATGAGAATAATAAGAATCAAAGTTTGGCATTCTGGTGAAAAAAGAAAGGAATTAAGCCTTGCGAGATGGGAGTAAATATATCTCAAATTAGTTCTGTTGCAGCCGATTATACAAACTGATCATAATCAAAAGCTAAAATCTAAAAGTTTGAAAGTCGTAAACAATCAGCTATTTGGTTTCCAAACACCCTTACTTTACCATTACATTATCCATTATGTCTCGAGTAATCAGAACTTGTTATTTACCAGATTTTAAATCTTTGAACCTCACCTCTCATCATATCACTATAGGCAGTGTCAGCTACGACATAAACATGGGGGCTGTCCAAAATCTTCTCTCTGTAAGCCATGATAACATCACTTCCAGAAATCAAGGCGTCTTTAAAGGGATTGATCGCAAATAGAACAGGTCCCGCCATAGTCTGCAAGCAAGATTACAGGTAAAAGTAATCCAGAAAAGTTATCATCATATATGCATGCAATAGGACATGACAAAGTGCATACATAAATTACATCACGGTGATATCTATACTGGAGATTACATAGAACGGATGGCTCGTTCAAATAACCAAGCCATACAAGATTATCCACACCATCAAGGATCTCTGAATTTGCAGGTAAGAGCTCTCCTGTAGACACTGTCAAAACCTACAATTACAAACAGTAAAAGTGTAAAACTATTTATACACCCTTATTCAACAGATATTGACTTGAAATGAAATAGCACTTCCAATTCAATAAAACTCACAGTTCCATCCAACAGTGTAACAGATGCTTTTCCTCCTACGGCCGATTGTATCTTTCCCAGTTCCCACTGCCCATTTTGGAGCCCACACCACACTCGAAGTTGCTGAAACAAAACAAAATTTCAGGGAAAGTATGGTAATTTTACATATATCTTCGTAATCCCGGCTGCTTCCTTCCTCTTCTCTTAAAATCTGATAATCTTTACAGGTAAAAACAAAGGTTTTTGGACACGGGCTCGAAAGCAGCCTCTCTATCCGCCGGGAAAGAAGAAAGATTTGCCTTTTTCCCCATCCCACCCTCCCAGACCCCTATCAGTGGCTTCAGCTATAAGTGAGATTTTACCGGATACGTTTATTTATAATCCGAGATCCATAATCATAAACATAGTCAGTTTTTTCCATACACAAAAACTAATTTTGCAATATCTTTAGTCACACATCCAAACACCCCTAAATTCTAATTTGAAACCCTAGCAAATTGTGCAATATGAATACTAATTGTGTGTAACAATTTGTACCTTCTTGATGTAATAATCAATGCTATTATCCAATCCCGAATCCAACGAAGGAGGGGTGGCAGTTGCAAGACCGGCGCCACCATTCTCCGCCAATCTACGTTCATGAACAGCCGCCATGGTATAAGGCGAATCAACACACACCGCTGTTTCCGCCCCTTTTCTCCGCCCAAAACTCCGATTCCCAACATCTTCCGTCCTGCTGTTACCACCCTCCGACGCCGCCGCGCCAAACAACGCCGGCAACGGCCGCTTAGGAAGGCGCGCCTTGGACGCCGGTCGTGCCGGTAACGCCGGCGGCAAGTCCGATGGATTTTTAATCTCGTCTCTCCGCTGGAGAGACTCGAGCATTTCTTCCAACGAACTCCGAACTACCGAAGGCGCAGAAACCGATATCATTTTTCCGAATTGGTTACCACTCGAATTGAAAATTTGAAATCCGGAACCACTAATTCGTAATTCAGAAATCCATCGCCTTCGAGATTGGAACAATGCCGTAACGAACTTTAAAACCCTAACAATCCAATTCAGATAACATAATCATGATTATCGACAACAATGAAATGAATTCGTGTTTCAATCGATTAATTAAACACAATCTGAACTTTAAAACAAACCTAACCCAAACAACTTCCAATAATTTATTATTTTGGGGCGAATAGAAACATCTGAGATTCAATTCAACAAACTATGAGCTGGAAAAAGCGGGTGCAAATGTGCAATCATCATGATTCAGGTTCCTATGTCGAGCAAATTACAAGAAATCGTCGGAAAAAAAGCAAAATGATGAGTGAGTTTTGTGCTAAAATTGTGTCGGTTTACAGTAATTTGAAGTCCTTGAAAGCACGGATTACAGAAATTTGACGAAGATGGATGGATTATGGGAGGAAGAAACTGAAGATTAATGGCGGAAAGAAGAAATTATGTGGTGAGGAGACAAAATGTTTGTGGATTCTATATTTGAAAATTGGGGATTCGAGAAAATTGGGGAAAAAAGGAAAAACAGGATTTGTTTGTTTGTTTGTTGCTTAAAGCGAAATATTTGAATTTATTCAGGTTGGTGGTAGTGGCGCGGGGTGGTGTTGTAATAATCCGTTGAGATCTGATGATTTACTGATTGTAAACATACCCTCTCATAATTGCAAACCCATCAAACTTTGAAAAGAAAAAAAATTAGCTCTATTAATCATATTTATCGCCTATTAGCCGATAATAATCTCAGTTATATTTTTTCCTTACAATAATCTCAGTTATTATTATATTGACATATGTTGAACCGTCGTTAAGTAGATACTAAGACTGGTCGTAATGGGCGTGGTAGGGGCTTTGTCCGGCCCACGACGCCCCCATAACGCCCCATAGCGCCCGGGCTCCCACCCCCCAGGGCGCTATGGGTGCTATTTGGCCCAAGGGCGTTGCCCGCAAAACGCCAAAGAGGGGGAGAGAAACCAGATTTCAATGTTGGAGAATGTCGTTCAACGGCTGTTTTTTTTAATCCCAAGATATTTATATTATATATACCCCCATTCAACTTTAAAAAAAAAATGCAACACATCCTCTTTCTCTCCACACTACAAAACCATACTTTCATTTACATTCCTCTCTACCACACATCTTTAAAGTTTCACAACTCTCAAACGATAGCGCCTCTGACTTGGACAACTGAAGAAGAACTTAAGTTGGCACAAGCTTGGTTGGACACATCCAACAACACCCGCTATCGTGAAGGATTTTGAAAGGACGTTGGACTCAAGTTTCATGCTGCTGTGAATCGTGATACTTCCTATCGTGATCATGATGCAATCGTAGCAAAATGGATGGACATGCAACACAAACTCAGAAGGTTCAACGACATTCGCGACGTTGTTTTGGGGACCCAAGATGAGAACGTGTTGGAGGAAGCGCAAGAGCGATACCGTCAACAAATCGGAAGTGACTTCAAGCTTCTACCGGTGTGGGATTACCTCAAGCGAAATAATTATTTTTAATGTTATGTTCTAGTAGTTTTTTTTTTGTAATTTGTATTTGTATTTTTTAATGAAATTAGTATTTATATTAATTTTTTTTAATTAAATTTAAAAAAAAATCATGGTGCAATGATGAGGAGGGGCTCCATGGGGACTTTATGACTACACCCTCAAAACCCATAAAGTTCATTGCCACGTCATACGCCACATGGCGTAAAACACCCAAGGGAGGGGCTTTATGGGGCTCCATGACTACACTTAGTCTAAGAGTGTTAGTTTTAGGTTGACTGGACATCCATGTAGGATCCTACGTGGAATTTTTTATTAAATAAAAAAAAACCTCATTAAAAAAATACAATCGACGTTTGCAAAAACCACAAAATGTTGTCACTAAAACAATACAACCGACGGGTATACCCGAAACCCGAGTCATCCGGGCCGGGTATAGGCCCGAATATTCGGGGTATGAGACCGGGTATGGGATTGATAAATAATAAAAATTCAGGTTCGGGTACGGGCCTGGGATTAATTGATACCCGCCCGATACCCGCCCGTTACCCGCCCAGATTACCCGATATATTACCCGACACAATACCCGAAATATTTTATATATACTATATATATATATATATATATATATATATATATATATATATTGTTTTACTTGTCTTATATAAGTTTTTTTTTCAATTATTTTTATATATTAAATGTGTTTCATTTTTTTATAAGCGTAGTAATTTGTTCAAAAGAAAACGATGTATATTATAAAACGATTAAGCGTGACTACGAAGATAGTTATGAGTTAAATATAAGTCCTAAATATTATATTTTATTTATTTTAACGATGGTTTATTTTTTTCTAATTGTAAGAATGACATGACAAATCAACGTAACTTATTGATTATTAAAATGTCGAAGCAACTAACGTCATTGTTTAGAAAATAAAGATTTTATTTCTTTTATATGTACTTTGAATATATGAAAGCAAGCAATAACTCATTTTGGTATTATATGTATGATATATTATATATTTTGGATTTGATATATTTTATTGTGTATATATATGTATTTATCTACATTAAAACTCAAACAGTTTCTTTTTAATAAACTAATGGTTATACCCGATACCTGCGGGTTTACCTGATACCCGATGGGTAATTACCCGAAAGATACCCGACGGGTAATGGGCCGGGTATGAGACACGTTTTTTATTTCGGGTATGGGACTGGGATTACTAATACCCGTCCCATTGCCATCCCTAGTTGTCACCTCCTAATCTCGTCATCGTGCAATTGTAAAATAAAAAATCATCACCTCCTAATCTCGTCACCGTGCGATTGCAAAATCTACAGATTATATATAAGCTGAATAACAACATATACATTTAAGTATTTACCTTGTTCATCCAATAAAATATTACTATTTAATTTGTTTTATGTATCTGTAATATAATGTAATGAGTTGTCATATTTGCATGTGGCAACACCAAAATAGATGACATATGGCTGAGAAGGATTCGGATGAAGTGCTGATTTTGTGGTTTTTGTAAACGTCGATTATAATTTTTTAACAGGGTTTTTTTATTTAATAAAAAATGCCACGTAAGATCCTACGTGGATGTTCAATCAGCCTAAAACTAACACCGTTAGTGTCTACTTAACGGCGGTTCAATACAGGCTAATATGTTAATAACTGGGATTATTGTAGGGAAAAAAGATAACCGGGATTATTATTGACCAATAGGTTATAACTGAGATTAATAAGAGTCAATTTTCCTAAAAAAAAGGTATAATATTGTAAATATGGCCGTTTAAAAAATTAAAAATAAGGTATAATATTGTAAATATGGTCGTTTAAAATGTTTATCTGTTTATTACACCCTAAACGGGAACTCAATCAGCGTACCAGATAGATTGTCTACACAACACCTAATCAACAATCCGCCAAATAGGTAATCTTTAATTTATTATCTGTTTATTTATCTCACGATTCAGGATTCGTTCAACATGTGGCATCAGAGCATTATGTTGATTAAACGAATCATAAATATGAATTCGTTTATATATTTAACTGCTAAGATTTTTGAAAATCAGATCTAATCAATAAACTGTGAATTTTCAATCTGACCATAAGACCTTAAATGTCTCTAAAATCGTTTTTTTAAACAATCCTAATGATGGTCAAATATGTTTTTCGAAATCATACGAAAAACCTTAAGATTTTTCGTCCAAAATTAAGGGTTTTCGCCCCCATGAATTAAGAGTTTTCGTCCCAAAATTTTAGTTTTCGCCCAGAGCCGGACCGGATACTCGTCCGGATACTCCCTGACCAGACCGGATACTCATCTGGATTCTCCCTGACCGGACCATATACTTCCTGACCGGACCGGATACTCATCCGGATACTCCCTGACCGGACCGGGTACTCCCTGACCAGACCGGGTACTCGTCCGGATACTCCCCAGGCCGGACCAGATACTCCCCAGGCTGAACCGGAGACCTCCAGGCCAAACCGAAAACTTACGTGGGAACCGAAAACTTGCTATCTGGATACCCCTCAGGATTTTTTTATTTCTTTTTCTTTTTCGAGGGGCTTACTATTAATTGTGTTTTGTATAAACCTTATAAACTTACGTTTTTTACAAAACCCATCACCAATTAAAATCAGCTAACAAATTGACTTGTCTTATTTAAGTTAATAACTGACATCTAATAAGGTTTGGCCAAAGCTGATTTGTTACCTATATAATGTCATTTAACTTCATCTTATAAGTCAACTTATTAACACTGATTCATCAATCAAAATTAGATTAATTTATCAACTTGTCTTAATTAAGTTAATGACATCTTCAAAAGTGGTCATTCTGGCCAAAATTGATATACTACCTTAACTAATGTCATTTAATCTTACAATACAAATTGACTTATTTAAATTAAACTAATTTATTTTCTTAACTTGATAACATATTTAAAACCTCGATTCTGGCCAAAGCTGATTCGTCGTTTTTATAATATTCACCAACTAAAATTAAGCATTGGCCTTATACATACATGTGTTTCCTTTATGGCCAAAGCTGATGGGTCACACATGTATTCAGCAAAACTAATTTGTGCATAAAACTTAAGTGTATCATTTCTGGCCAAAGCTGATGTGTTACATTATTTTTTGCACATACCCTTATTTTGTTCATAATGCTTAGGTGATAGGCAAGTAACCAAAGCGAAAGCCGATTCATTTAAGTAGAACCTAACTAGTCTATTATTTTGGTGTTGTAATAGACTATATCACATCTTTATTTGTTTAAATTTTGCCTTATCTTTGAATTTTGCCTTATCTTTGCCTATGTAATGCCTTAAATTAGGATAATACATTGTTATTATTATGTCTTAGTTCATGATTATGCATCATTATTATGCCTTAGCTAATCATTATCATTATCATTGTGCCTTAATTTTAAGTACCCCATAAAATCACTCTTAAATCTTATTTTTAATTTAACCTTAATCTCCATAACTAATCCCCTCTAAATTTATAATCATTAAACGTTTTCATAAATGTTTTCATCTCATCATAATGATCTTGATTATCTCTTAAGACAAAAGACTCTTAATTACTCTCTCTGATAAATGGTTTTACAACCAGAACATAAAAGTGAGTAAAGTCTATTCAAATTGTCTATCATGATAATCAAAATCCCTTTAAAGAATGCTATCAGGGGAGATGTTTCAGATTTCCTAATCTAAACATCATGTAAGTAATAAAAATTCAAAAGAACTTCTTAAATGCATGCAAACACTTTACGTCAAATGATGTTTAGTACAAAGTGTAAATTAGGTTAATGATTTAGTGAACACATCATAATAATTGAAAACATGACCCTTAAGGGCTCAGACATGTTTCAAATTAAAGTTATTCTAGTGCATTTCATAATGAATCATTTCTTAGCACACTTAAACACTTTTTTAAGTCGGTCATCACTCACAAGTACCAAAGGAAAACGAGTATGTGACAATATTGTGCATAAATGATAAATAATGCCTTAAACTAGAAAAGCAGATTTGTTCACTATCACTAACTCTTACAAAATGAAAAATAACCTAAATAAGGAGGATAGTTATAATTTCTGAAAAAAGATACAAGAAAAATATTCCGGTTCTAATTCCTTAATGGAACAACTGACTAACAAAGAATAATCAATAATGATAATTGTGTCCATTAAATGTAAGGTTTCCAACAGAATACCTCGAAAGAGTTGACTCTTCTGTTGAACCCTGGTTTACGGACATGTCAAACTATCTCCCAAGCGGCCTCGTACCTAGAGGGTTAACACATCAACATCGAAGGAAATTCTTCGTTGACGTTAAATATTTCATGTGGGAAGACCCATATCTTTTCAAGATATGCGCCGACCAGCTTATCCGACAATGTGTCTATGGTACCGAGACCACTAGCATCCTTAAACATTGTCACTCTAGACCTTGTGGCGACCATCATGGAGCCAACGCCGCCGCAAGAAAAGTCCTCGATTCTGGCTTTTATTGGTCAACTATATATCAGGACGCTCACAAACTGGTACAGACCTGTTACGCTTGTCAAAGGACTGGGAACATCTCCTCGTGCAAAGAGATGCCCCATAACTACATACAGGTTTGTGAAGTCTTTAATGTATGGGGACTTGACTTTATGGGACCATTCCCAACTTCGAGAGGGAACAACTACACCCTTGTGGCCGTGGACTACGTCTCCAAATGGGTTGAAGTTGAAGCCTTACCCACTAATGACGGCCGAGTAGTTGTCAAATTCCTCCAAAAGTTATATTCTAGATCCGGGACTCCAAGAGCGTTAATCAGCGACAGAGGTACCCACTTCTGTAATTATCAAATGGAAAGAGTCCTATCTCGATATGGAGTAATCCATAAGGTTTTAACAGCCTAGCATCCCCAGACAAATGGTCAAGCTGAGGTAACCAACCGAGGTATCAAGTGAATCCTAGAAAAAGCGGTCGGTAATCACCGAAAGGATTGGGCTGACAAGCTCGATGATGCACTTAGGGCATTTCGAATAGCCTACAAAAATCCATTTGGTACAATCCCGTACAGAATGGTATATGGCAAAGCTTGTCATCTCCCTGTTGAATTAGAGCACACGGCTTACTCGGCCCTTCGCACACTAAACATGGACCTTCAGAAATCAAGTCAAAATCAACTTGGTCAATTAACGGAGCACAAAGAATTACGCAGCCAAGCCTATGCCAACTCCAGCATCTACAAGGACCGAACCAAGAAGTATCATGATTCGGGACTAAAGAGGATGAGGAGAATTCAAGAAGGAGATAAAGTTCCGTTATACAACTCTCGTTTAAGAATTTTCCCTGGAAAGTTAAAATCCAGATGCACTGGACCTTATTAGGTAATGCATGTTTATCCCTACGGTGCTGTTGACATACGCGACAATGATGGATCTATATTCAAAGTCAACAGCCATCGTCTCTAACTCTATGAAGGAATATTTAATCACGACGAAGAAAACCTTCCGCTAGAGAGTGATGCACATAGTGTATCTACGGGTCCGACCTAGGACCCGAAAATAAATTTAGGCCACCTATCCGTAGATTAGGAAATAAATAAAAAGTCAAAATCAAGAAAAACGCAAATTTTAAGTTTGGCACGCCCCGTGCTAAATTCAGCACGCCCCGTGCTTGATTGCATCATCACACGTCTGCAGCCACAAGATGCCATCTGATGTCCGACCGCTGAGCACGCCCTGTTCCCAGTGTGGCACGCCCCGTTCCGTCCGACATGATGCAGCAAATCAACTCTTTTCTGCATTCTTTTGGCTACTTATGCCCCCATACACTCTCATATCACTTTCGTTCCCTGGTTTGAAGTCAAAGAACACATATACTCCTTAAGGTAAGTCTTATTTTGTCTTCAACATCTCATCTTCATAGCCTTTCTTCTTCTAGCCATGAACACAAGAAGATTCTTGGTGTTCAAGCTGCATTTTCCAGCTTTTCTACTCATGTCTCCTTGTTATCTCAACCCCATGAGTGCAAGTTTAAGTCACAAAACCCACAAAGGTTGTTTTCAGTTCTCTAAATAGAAGTTTTTGCTCAAAATCGTGACTAAAACCTGCACAATTCCAATTTTTTAAAACAAAAACTAGAATGGGTTGAGAAAACAAAGCTTTTCTGAGAATTTAAAGCTCAAGATTCACGGACCCAAAGAACAACACGCCCCGTGCTAAACTAGGCACGGGCCATGCCATTCTCCTGTACATGCATAAATCTTGAATTTTTTGCATTTTTTCAGAGATGGCGGTCATTGACGAGCTCGACGAAAACCGCCTTCGATCCGGTGCGTCTCCTATAATCATAACTTTGATGTATCAAGTTATGACTTTGAGAGCTAACTTGGATGAAGCCTACGAGAAAGAACTGGAACTGAACGACAAAGTCAACTTCTTGACTATAGCCTTTGAGTTCCTAGCTGGGTGCATGGCCAACCTGAGCGAAAGGCTCGAACCCTTCTTGGAACCCAACTTTGTGCCCTCAGACGCCCCATGGCATGAGGAGGGGGTGGTAGGAGATGTTAACTTTGAGTCCCACATCCTGGATGACGACATGTTTGCCGATTTCCCTATGCTTGACGGTGTTGTTGATGACTTTATCATCAACCTGGACGACGATGGCGACATTCCCCATCTCCCGCACGACCAGGCCGGTCACTAGAGGGGGCTCTTAGTCGTGAAGCTAGGAAGATGCCAAGTAGATGAAGTAGGAATGGAATAAAGTAGTTTGACTGTGTTTGTGTTTTGTGTTTGTTTATGACTAATCGTGATGAATCCCAGGTACTGGGATTGTTTTGGCATGTTTTAGATTTTACATTAGAAATGATCTTGGACTAAATGTAAGTATAAAAACATGTATCATCTTGATTTGACTATGGTTAATTTAGCTTAGTTTTACCTTTATCTTTTTAGTTTAATAGTTGTGTCTTGAACATTTGTGATACATGTACCGGTCTTGTAGTCTGATTCGGACCGGGAGGTCACAACACTTGGCGTGGTAACCATTCCACGGGACAAGGAGTCAGAAAACAGTGGAAGTGCTACCCAAATTTTTCCAAAACCAAACTATTTTTTATTGTCATTGTCCCTATTTTACTAACGCACGGGTACATTGAGGATAATATACATTTTAAGTGTGGGGACGGGAAAATAACGGGTAAAGTTTTCAGGAACTTAAACAGTTGCTCTGTCCGATATCAAGCCTTACACAAAACTTTTTCAAATAAGCCTTGATATCCCCCAATTTTTGAAAATTTTCTCGTCTTAAACAGAACGATACGCATAACAGCTTTCCTTCTAATTATAAAGATTTCAAATTCCCTTGAATTATAGACTAATTTTCAAACATAAATTGAAAATTTTCTTTATGGCAAAATGAACCAATTTATTTTTAGAAAAACTTATTTTTCCCATTCCCCCGTATTCAGTGAGAATTTGAGCCCAAATATAGCATGATCACCTATATACATGCTCTTTTCCCTAAATTATGAGAGAAGCCTAGTGATCCGATAGAGGTAGAACTTGACATATGTATACGTCCCGAGATGGATAAAATTGGGAACACTTATTTAAATGATCGACTCACTTAGGATTTTTCCACCATCCATTTTTAACCTCTTTTCCTTCACTCCGTAAAAATTCCCTTAGTTAACCCCTTTGAGCCTAAGCCTTTCGTTTCTAAACCCCTTTTATTTTGTAAAAATCACCCCTTTATGCAAAATAACATACCCTTTTTTTAACTCGTAAAAAGCGGGTCTTTTATAAAAATTCAACGCTGTGACTTTTTTCAGAAACAAATAGGGCTATGATGTTGATCCGTAGGTCCTGGATTTACATTCGGATGTTGTTGTTTTGTCTATGAAAAAAATGGTTGCTAGAACAAAGGGAATTCACAAAACATATTCCATGAGTTAAATAAAAAAGAGCAACGCTCTCTAAGAATGTAGTGTATTCTTTCGGAAAAGCCACTGGCAAAAATCGAGTTTTAGAAGACTGCTCATTTACACCTTTTCCCCTTCTTTTTTTTTCAAATATACATATCCAAACCTTACCCTAGACCTACCCCTTTAAAACCCTCATGATACTTATGTGGATTCCAGTGAGATCTGTGGAGGTTCGATCACATGTCAATCCTATGTTGTCTGCTCGTCTTCACCCAGGTATGAGTGTTCACCCAAATATTCAGATACAATCCCTGAGAGTTGAGTGAATATTTATGAGGCTAATAAGTTTGAATAAAAATAAATTTCAGTAGGTTTGCCATAAATTTTTGTATTTCAATTTAAATGGAGAAAATAAAAATAAATCAATGGAATAAACTATCAAAAATGACGGAGGACCACTTTTATGTTGTGTCTAACCTATAAGGCGCAAGCAGATGAAATCTTTGGGATTATTGGGTTTATTATGTACAAAGTTTTGTTTGAGAACAATCAAACGTTTAAGTGTGGGGATATTTGATGAACATCAAATTATACATATTTTTAGACCAAATATTTCTCGCAAGACGGCAAAAATCTGATCTGCTAACTTCAAAACAAGTCTAATTTCTTTTCTTTTTAGTTTTTCAGGTTTGAAAGGGCAAAAATCACAAAAGGAACAAATTATGATAAAAAACAGAAGAAAAATGTGAAGTTCCAAGATTTGCAAAGTTTAGCACGCCCCGTGCCAGTTGCCCGAAGCTTCCAGGACACGCGTCTGATTAGCCCGCCCATGCTCCTGACTTAGCACGCCCCGTGGAACTGTCCATCTGACATGGCACGGCCCGTGCCAAGCTAGGCACGGCCCGTGCGATGTCAGTATGCCGATTCTCGAAGATCTCTTTGACACGGCACAACCCATGCCAAACTAAGCATGGGTCGTGCCAAACTCCATGAGCTGCCTATAAAATCCGGCCTCTTCCTCATTTGTAATTTGCTCAATTCTTTTCTTCTTCTCCCATGTATTGAGTCATTTGGTATTTTTCGAGTCTTGTAATCAAGTTTATAAAAACTTTAACTTAAGTAAGAATTAGTAAGCTTTTGTCTATGAAATATTCTCTTTCTCTTAAGCAAATCATTAAAGCCATGCGTGGCTAAACTCTTATACTTACTTGGGAAGTAACAAACCTTTGGTGGGTTGGTTAACAACCTTATAAGCTTGCTTAAGGTGTGTCTAATGACTTTATAAAAAATCCCAAAGGCCGGACTTGTGACACCCGGTCGGGGTGTCACACCCCAACCAATGGCGTAATATGTCGGGGCATGATAACTGTCCAGATGCTCATGACAACTAAATTAAAGTTAAAATATACTTAAACATGCCTTTTTATTCATTTATTTGAAATATCTTACAATCAGGAAACAGACAAAACATAGGTATTGAATTTAAACGTCTTTTAACTAGGTCCAACATCCTATAGTGATCACATACTGGCACAAACATGATTCCTGCAACATGTATAAGATAAAGTGTCAACTACTAAAGTAATTGGTGAGTAAACACAGGTTTAATATATAATATTAGTATAAAGCATGCGATCTTGTGTTAAGTGAACATTCATAGAATATGATAAACAAGTAATGAAATAGAGCAAATGAAAGCGTATCAAACCCTTGACAATTAGGTTTCCAATCACCCATTGAAAATACGTTTCAATTTACCAGGTGGGTTGTCATAACAATAGATCTATTATTGTTACCCCGACTTGGTATGTTAATGAGTACACTTAGTGTTTGAAATTAAACACAACAAAAAAAAATGATCCAAACAAGTTTAACACATCTAGAACACACATAACGAGCATAGGATTCGCATTTTGTTGTAGAGAAATAAATATAGAGTTGGAGTTTGAGATAGAGATACATGTTGCACCCCAAAGTAATAAAAGAGAAAGGGTCTAGATGATAACAGCGAACTGAGTATCCATAGCTCTCACTTTCTATTGTGTCCTGATCGACCCCGATTCAACTTACCATTACTATACTGCCCACGATGGGTATACTTGCCCGTGTAATATGGTGAAATAGTAGTTGTCAAGTAAATCAGGTATTATAAATTTAAAAGCTTAAAACTGCTAAAAAGGTTTGAAAAATATAGCCATATTATATATACACCTCAGCACACACCAACTCCCTCAAGCATGATGGTTGGATGACCATAATCAACCTGGGTATATTGGCCCCTCCATGGCGTTGCACATTTTTTCCAACTCCAATGTATATAATCAATGCTTCCAAGCATTCCGGGGAATCCGTGTTTCGCTTGATGGTATGGTACTATACGATTAATGTCATATTAGGTTGGCCTTCTTAGGTACTCAGCTGAATACACCTTCATAATAGATTTACAAAAATTTATATAGACATTCGATGGCAGTACTTTCGCCAATGCGTATGTATTCATCACATTGGTCAGCGGAAGCACTATACGCCAACTGACGAATGGCATAAGCGGCTTTTTGTTTGGGTGAAAGACCCTTTCTTCCCACAACATCATAATGTTATGTAAAAAATTTATTTTTTTTAGATTTACCTGATTCAGAAATCCCATTAAAAATTCAGTTAAACAGACGAATGGCCATCCTGAACCGTCTCCTAAGAAGGTCTCATCGTACACCGGGGTGGAAGCAAAGTAATCGTTCCATAAACGTGCCTCTCCATCCTTTCTTTTTTGATCAATTTCTTTGCTTTCTTCTTGCCTTGAGAAGAACTTGCTTCGTTAGGAGTTTCAAGGTTATACAATTATTGCATCAAATCTTCAACGTCATCGGACATCACTTCATAAAATTGCTTCTTCAAGAGGTTGGGAAGATTTGAATCACCAGAATTCACTTTGAATTGGATGGGTTAGAATCAGAGAAATTGAAAGGAATTGAGTATGTAGGTGTGAAAATGAATGAAATTGTTAGGTGTATTAATAGGGAAATTAGAAAACTAGCCGTTAGGAAAAAGAAAAAAAAAAGAAAAAAAAAGAAAAAAAAAGAAAAAAACTAACCGTTAGAAAACTAGGCGTTTAAATATTTTTTGTATTTTTAATTAATATTTTACATATATTTTTAAATTTTATTAGAATTTATTATTAAGTTTTAGTAATTAAATTTATTTGAATAATTATTTTTAAATCAAATTACCGTTGAAAAAGGAAAAAAAAAATTTACCTGGGCCCCACTTTTCGACGCATGCTGGGACGGATTTGGACACTGAGTGCACCTAGACCAACGCTGCACGCTTGGCATGCGCTTTCCAGGACAACGACAAATTTATATGGTTTTTGGTTTTGAATCTTACGCTTTGTGTATGTAGAATATTTCCAACCCATGCGTTGCCGCGGAGATCAAACGCTCAAAGTGTTGAGCATGTGATGTAAAAGTTATGTTACATGAATGCACCCGTTACACCATTAACTTATTACATAGTTAAATTTTAAATACATTTGTAAAAAATTGATATTTTCATTTATAATGTGTTGCATATTTAATTTGGAGATTATTAATGAATAAGCAACAAGTACTTAGAGCTTCAATTAATTATACCATCCATATATGCATTATGGACTTGTACTTACTACAACAATAGAATACCAAAGCTGGTATTTGTATAAAGGTAGGAAATTAGGTCAACAATAGACTATCAAACTTGTTATTTGTTTAAATATGTTGGATATATATTTTTAAGATTATTAATGAATAAGCAACAATTACTTTTACATAGAACTTCAATTAATTATACCATCAATTTATGCATTATGAATTTGTACTTAGTCTAATAATAGAATATCAAAGTTGGTATTTGTATATAGGTAGGAAATATTAGTAACACAATAGAATTCCAAAGTTGTATTTTTGTATAGGTAGTAATAATAATTATTTGGTTACTTTTGTTATATTTGTAAAGTGGAAGGACTGTTTTGAAAGTATTTTAATGTCAAAATAGGATTTTGGTGATATTATCCAGACAAAACACTCGGTTATCACACCGCCTCCCATTAACCATCTCTTCTCCAGCCATTACCGTCGCCATTTCATCCACCGCCATCATCTACCTTCGACGTTATTTATGAACTTCAACCGCCGTCATCATCGTGAATTTGTTTTTGCCTCTCGATGATTCTTCCATTTCAGATGCTTATAAAGTGGCTCCAAATCACCGCATGTAACCGCCTCACCGCTATATTCCCCTCCGCTTAGCCCCATTAGACAATTACTCCCATTCGCATAATCACAATCGCAGAAGACAACTCATCGTCCCTCATTTGCAACATCTAAGACCGACTACGGTAAGTTTCATCATCTTCCTCTGTTATCTATCATGAAAATTTCATCATGAAAATTGCAAGGGTTTGATGGAGATTTTGGTCTTCGATAGTTTTCGTGCAAAAAAAATCTGGGTTAGGGCTTTGATCTCGCAAACCGAGTTTTGATTTTGGGTTTTTAGGATTCGCAAATTCTATACACAATGTTGTTTAAGAAGGTTGTGTTGCGAATTTAGTGTAATTAGGGACTGACTATTGATTGACCATACCTTTAAGTTATATCGATCGGGTTCGGTGGTGTGGGGTAGTGCACGCCATAATCGATAAGGTTAGTGGATCCAAGAGGGCAACACCCCTGAGAGAGCGGGGTCCAAGGGCGACAGCTCCTGGCGGGGTCCAAGGGCGACAGCTCATGGCGGGGTCCAAGGGGCAGAGCCCTTGGCTGGGGTTTCAGTTTGGACAAATTCCTTCATTAAAATTGCACTAGAAATTTGCTTTTCTAAAAATTTACTTGTTAAATTCGCAGGGACCAATTGTGCAAATTTTGGAAGTTTTATGTTAAATTCGCAGGGACCAATTGTGCAAATTTTGAAAGTTTTATTCCAAATTCAAAATTGCAGATAACTGCAATGCAGTTATCTTCGACGCTCCATCCTATATGCACGCTCATATCATTTGGCTACGCACGGTTCAAAAATCTATCTCTGCTAAAATTCTCAAATTCATCATGTTCGTCTCGATCGTATCCGATTGATTTTCTCGAGTGAACCACGAGAATATTTAATCTGAAAGTGATTCACACTTTCAAGATTATCCAAGTTACTAACAGGTTGCAGATAATTCTTCGTTCTTTGTGAGTTTCGTTTATTTCTTACGATCTGCGAATGGGGTCGGTGAAGATGGTGCTTGACGGTGGTCGCTGGGCTGTAATGACCGTGGTTTGACCACAAGCGCACATTATTACCACTAATAACCTTATCCATTGCGGATTTGATTGAAGGAACGAAACGGTTGCATCGTAAAGGGTGGATGACGGAAATGAATATGGAGCAAAGGTTTTGAAAGGAAGAGAAAATGGTTAACGGAAAACAGAAAGTTGCTGACGACAGACAGGGTGGGCTCAAGTTTTTTGGGGTTCTCAAGCGAACTCTGGAATTGAGGCCCTCAAGTCTTATTTTTCTTTTGAATTTTCTGAATAATTCAATTCATAATGTTTAATTCCAAATTAGCATGATATTATCGTAAAATATGTTGGAATATGCTTGTGTCATAATATATAATCATATGGCTAGACACATATGAGCCTATGGGGTCACACACAAATACACAGAGATACCAAAGATATATATATATATATATAATTTATATAGTTATATTTACATTATGTATATAGACGCCTAAGATCAAGAGGTTATTTAATGGACATTAATCATTGAGTTAGACTTAATAATTTATCTAAGGTGTTAAATAATTAGCTAGCCTAATTAGTTTAATAACATAGTTTGGTCCAATTAAATAATAGGCAAAAGTCTTGGGACTTAAATGTAAGTTCTACTAAATAAGGATACTATATAATATCCTTATGTAGAAACTCTAGCCACTCTTTTTCCTTCCTCTCCAAGCTTGGGCGAACCCTCCCTCTCCCTTTGGGAATTTCGGGTCTCATGATTTGATCAAGGGCGTGGACTAGCATCTGGTGGTGATCGAGGACGTGTAGTGTGCGCATCACATAGAGAAGTTCTTAGTTTAGAACTTGGTTTCGTCATCAAATCTCAAGCATTCCCTAAAGGTAATCTTTATCATTTGATTTCATGTTCATCATCTAAGCAATATGTTGATCATGGTGTAGTGTTTTGATTTAATCCGCTGCGTTGTGTTTCTGAAAACCCTAAAAGCACTATCAGTGGTATCAGAGCCATCATATTGACATTTGATGAACCCTAACCGATTATGGATGAAAATGAATTTTTACATAAACCATAATCTGAAAATAAATTGTTATTTTTTTAGGAGATCCGCAATAAACATGTTTTTTTTACGGATGTCAGACTGAAATGGGTCGTTCTAACGAAAACGAGTCGTTTCAGGATTTCGTGCTGCGTAACGAGCCGTTACATGCTAACGGGTTGTTATAGTATATATATTTATTACTGATGTGCAAAACCGATGAAAACCTTGACCCAGATGTGTTTTATATTCTGTCTTGCTTGAATTTTTGTAATGTTAGGATTTTTTTTCATTTGTAGCCATTTTTTCGGCTTTGTATTCTATGTATTTTATCAATTGTAGCCATTGATTCGGCATTTTTGTAAGATTAGTTCATATTAGATCAATTGTATTTGTTTAATCTTATTGTAATCGAGACGAATATTCAAAGTTGATGATGATGGAATTGAAGAACACGTGATTTCCGTCACTGCTGGACAACCTGTATGAAAATGCATTTTTCCAGAGATTGGCTATCACAAAGTTGCTGAATTTTTTTCTGGAGGTTCCCAAGACATAGGGCTACAACATTGCAGAAGGCTTTGAGAATTGGGGAAGACTCCTTCCGTGAGTTTTTGGGCCCGCAAGCTGCGAGATTTTTCTAGACAAATTTGAATAAAATTTCACATTTGGGCTTCACTTGCTCTTGATAGTCTTAGAGAAAGTGGGAGCCACTATGGGTTTGTGTAGGCCCGACCTAGTTGACCCACTTGTCCCGTCGTGATGGCCCACGAGGCCAAGCATAGGATTTCATCGGTTGCGGTTTTGCACATCTATATATAAAGTTTTGAATTGTTGGTTGTGTTTAATTTTGTATTGTGAATGTGTTCTAATATAAATAAAGTAAAACGGAATAAACTTTTAATACTAGGTTTGAAATCAGTTTTAAGCTTTTAAAATATCGTCCAACGAGTCGTTATACCTCGAAGAGTCCTAACGGGCCGTTACAAGATAACGAGCCGTTATGACATATTTGAATTACATGATAAAATCAAACATCTATACCCGTAACAAAATTAAGTCGTACCGTCCACTTTAATTGAAAACACTCGCAGCTTCTTTTCGTCATAAAACAAGTGAGACGTTGCGAATTGTAAGTCCCGAGGTAATTATTATCTATGCGTCAGACCTTAGATCTTATAATTACACGTTTTCAAATTGGAAGACTTAATCGAGTACCCTAACCAGGTGAGACGTTGTACCCGAGGCAAAGATGGGACAAACATGCCAGTTTGACACCAGATGCCACTTCACTAGTGTCGTCGGTTCTATAAGATCTAAGAATTATTGCACAAGTAATGCAATTGGTCACCGTGACCTACCTATCGAATTTATCATTAAATGCATATGCCAGACGCATGCAGTTAAGATAAAATGTCGATGATGATCTTAGCCTTTTAGTAATATTAATGTTTATTTAAACAAAGGGTATTTAATTTTTTTTAAAGGATTATTATCAAAAATACTAATATTAAAACTTTGAATGAATTGTAGATGTCATCATCCACCGAACTATCCAAATCTACTATTAGATCAGTTCTTGAAACAGAGAAGTTGATCGGGATCAACTTCATTGACTGGTATCGACAACTAAGGATTGCCTTAGGGCCAAAGGGAAGTTGCACCATGTGGAAGAACCCCTACCCGAGGCACCTCTTGCCACTGCTACTGCGGTTGTTCGTGTTGCCCATACAAAAAGGGTTAAAGAACAGCAAAAAATTGCAGCTCTTATGCTTGTGAGCATGACCCCTGAGATCCAAAAGAACTTGGAGGAACTCACAGCATATGAGATTGTAACTGAGTTGAAAACTATGTTTCAACAATAGGCAGAGCAAAAACTGTTTGAAACAGTTAAAGCATTTCATGCTTGTAAATAGGAGGAGGGCAATATGTTAGTACTTATGTACTAAAGATGAAGGGATACCTTGACCAAATGGAGCGACTTGGCTACCTCATGCCTCAAGTCCTGGGTGTGAGCTTGATTCTTACCTCACTATCCAAGGATTATGAGCAGTGTATGATGAATTACAACATGCATAGCATGCGGAAGATGGTCTCTGAGTTGCATGCTATGCTAAAGCTTGCAGAACAAAGGATGCCGAAGAAAACACCAGAGGTTCTAGCAATTAGGGCTGGAAAAATCCACAAAAAGAACAAACCACAAGGAAAGGGTAAGCAAGTCGTTGCTCACGCCCCCAAGGTGAAGACCCCCCCCCCCCACCCGCTAAAAAGGAGCACCCAGCAAAGAACAATGCTTTCCATCACTGTAATGTGGTGGGCCACTAGAGGAGAAATTGTCCTGCCTACTTGGCAGAGTTGAAGAAGTATAAGGCTAGTGGGACTAGCAGATCAAATATCTTCGTGATAGAACTCTATACTTTTTTAAACTACAAATTTTGGGTTTATGACACTGGTTGTGGTACTCACATTTGTAATAATACCCAGGGTCTAAGGGGAAGTAGGCGACTGGAGAAAGGGGCTTTGGATCTGTACATAGGCAATGGAATGCGTGTAGTGGTCGAAGCTATAGGGAGTTATGATTTAATCCTCCCTAATGGATTGGTGTCGTTTCTTCACGTCGTTTGAAAGACAATGGTTTTGTCATGTTTTCACAGATTTTGGTATTTTAGTTTCTAAGAATAATTTATATTATTTTAATGCTATTCCTCATGATGGTATTTTTGAAATTGATATGAATAATCTAGCTTTAAACAATAGTTCTATATACACATGTAGCACCAAGAAAAATTTTGATTTCCTTCAAGATTTATACCCAACAATAGAGTAAACCCTTGAGTTGTTGATGGATCGAAAGCCAGAATAGGTGAATCAAAGACCGGATGACTAAATCGAATGTTAGTTTGATGAATCTATATTTGGAATGATTTAGAAATCTGGAAATCGAACTGTTTTGCGAGTGAGCTTTTGTGGAATTGCGGTTGTGCTTCTGTATGAGCGCCTCAACTAGCGACAAGCATTTAGAGGTTAGGGTTTTCCCAGAAAAAAAAGTTGTTTTAAAAAACTATGGCGACGAGTATTGAGCCTAAAACCTTCCGTAAGTAAACACGCCACCTTAAATATGTACTCAAGACCATTGAGATTTTTGTTAATCAATAGGGGGTGAGTTGTATATATTTAAGTGGGTCATTGAGATTTTTCTTTAAAGACATCCGATTACTAGTTCCAAATCGATAGGGGTCGCTTGACCCCATTCCCTTCAACGTAGGTCCGCTACTAGTTTTTATTGGCCTACTATACGGTCACCTTTGACCAGAATAGGGGCGTTGACGCCCATATTAAAAAGGTCATTTTGTGGAAACATAAAATTTAACGTTTTTTTATAAAAACTATCGAACAAAATGTATATGTAAAGAATTTTCTAGTAAAACAAAAATTAGGAAGAATATTCTAGTAAAATAAAAACTAGGGTGAGTTTCATAAAAATAAAATTATAATGGATTAATTAATGGGCAAACCTAATAAATTAGTAAAAGAAATATGTTGGTTTATAAATATAAGATAAAATGAAAAATAAAGAGTAATTACGCCAGAGGTCCCTAAGGTTTGTCAAAGTAACAGAAGAGGTCCCTACGTTTCTGAAATTCTAAAAAAGGTCCCTGATGTTTGTAACTTTGTAACACTAGAGGTCCTTGAGTTACTTTACCTGGTTAAGTTATATCATGTGCAAATCATGTGATGGGCTTAAATGTAATTTCCATTGATTATTTTTAAACTCCTAAACCCTAAAAAGCTTACCAATGACGGTTCTATTCTCACTGCAAAAAAAAAAACAAAAAAAAAACGTACGTAGACCAGGAACCCTATAAGAGAATCAGAAACGACGACGCGAAGATGCTCCAAAGAGAATGACGAAGAACCACTGATCTGGCTGGGGAATCGACGCTGCCATGTGGAATCATAGAGATTGTGTGCAAGATGTGAATGAATATGGTAAGCTTTTACATTATACTGGAACCATAATTGAACCATTATTAACTTTTTTTATTTGATAATATATTCGATGTTAGTAGTCAAGGGCGGATTCAGTAAGACTTTATTGTTCTAAGGCACCCAAAGTGAGAGAGCAAATCTAAAAAAGAAGAAAGTAAAATATCGTGTGAGTGTTTATAACCTGCAACACATTTGATGGAGAAGATGAAGTTTACCTGTTTTTTAAAAGAAAAACATAATATTTAATATCATATATTTTTCCTTTACGGGAAGAGGACAAAAGCTGCAGAATGCAGCAGACCTATAACTATATAACTATATCACTAATATATTTAATTTAAAAATATAAATCGAGTCATATATTTTTATATGATTTTGAAAGATATTTTGATTACTAAAAAGTCTTAGACTAACGAGACATGATCAATGAAACATGTAAAGACGTAATTGAATTGTGTATTTTTAATATTGTATCATATTTATATTAAGGGACCAATTATATTTTTCTGAACCTTATCTAACAAAAAAAAAGTATGTTTGCTTTTAAAAATTTTTGTGCCCCCACTCAGTATACTTTCTGTATCTGCCACTATTAGTATTTTTTACAAGAGTCTCCTTTTACAAATCAGTTTTTGTGTAAATATATACAGGTGGTGATCCTAAGATGTTTACTATGAAGATTCACCATAGTGGTGTATTTTGAAATTATCCAGGTAGGTGCTATGCATATGGGAAAGTTTCGTATGTTGATAACATTGACGTTGATGAGTTTTCTATCCTTGAAATGAATCACATCGTTCATGAATTTTGGGCTTGAATCTTGATAGCAATAAACTGTTCTATCATTTTAAGATTTCAGAAAAAAAATATAGATGGGGGTTTGAAAGAGTTAGCAACTGATGGTGATGTTTTAAAGTTGTCTGCTTATGTAAAAGAACACAAGCTTATTGATGTGTACATTGGTTAAGAAAAATGTTGGTCCACCTAAGTCGTTACTAGGGTGGCATGAAAAAAAAACAGAAGGAGAAAGTGATTGATGATGCATCATATTCCAGTGATGATGAAAGTGATCATACATATACTTATGATGCTGAAAAAGAGGCAGAAGAAGTGGAAGTTGACATGAAAGATTTTCAGAATTATGTTGATGAGGGGGAAGAGTTTGTTGGAGGAAATGACCATGTTGAGGAACAAGAGAAACAGGTAGTTATAATGAATGGAGTAGACGATGAAATAGTAAGTGATGGTAGTCTCCAATCTTTAACTGATGATTCTTCTGATGAAATGAAACTGAAAGAAAGAAACAACTCAGGTTGCATAGAAAGAAAATGAAGAAACGGTTTACAGAGAATGGTAAAAGTGGGATAGGGTTCTATGCTGGGTAGACATTTGGTGATTCTGGTCCTTTGAAAGCATTAATTCAAAGACATGCAGTTGAGACTAAGAGAGGAAAAAGAAGAGAAGAAAGAGTGCTTTGGAAGTTGATGAGGAAATGAAGAAGGGAGGGAAATTGTCAAAGAGATTATAAACTGTTAAATGTGGTAAATGCAAAAAATACGGACATAATCAAAGAAGTTGTAAGGGACAAGTGGATGTTGGTGGGGGTTCTAGTGCAGGAGCAACAGGTAATGGTGGAAATGGTGCATCAGGAGGTAATGGCGTTAAAAAGGTTGGGCAAGTTAGGAAGAAGGCACATGTTGTAAAATCAAAGGTCAAAAACACTTCAACTTGAAGATTGGCAAGAAGGTTGTTGAACCATGGTTATTTTTGAAGAATTGATGTTTTGGATTATCTTTTGCAAGTTAGAAAGAAGGCGATGCCTATATTAGATACTATGTTTTGGTAGTTCTTGATGTTTTGGATGCTATAACACTTAACGGTTTGTTTTGGTATGATTCATGGATGTTTTTTATTCCCTTTTTATTATGTGTTGGATCATTTTCTTCTTAATATTTGGACACATTTGTTAAACAGGTTCAATAAAAATGGGAAGTGATTTAAGTTTTAAAACACTTCAGGTCAAACAGCAACTACGACTGTTGTTACAGCAACTACGACTGTTGTTACAGCAACTACGGCTGCTGTTTCTGCGCATATAGCTGCTGCGCATCACTAACTGGTGCTGCTGATGTTATGTTGCTCTTGACCCATGTTCCTTTCCTTTACATTTTTGCAACAATATTAAAAAAGCTCCATCCACTAACTACATTCGAATAATAGTTGACTCAAGTTTTATTCATTCACTAAAAACATATGTTCGCTAGGCTTTTTTTTTTGGACAGCAACATGTAATATTATTATTAACCCACTAGCAAGATGCTAGTAACTTATAAACCAATCCACAAGACAATTTACCAACATAGATAGACATGAACATACAACCCCTGGAAGAGTACATTGAAACAAGACAAAACAAAAACTACATGAAAAATAAAGAAGCACCTCACAGCCCAGTCTTCACGTTAGAACTTCCAGCGATGTATATATTTAAAATTAAGGGAATTTAAATTTACTAATATACCCCTCTCTTTAATTGCTTAACCAACAAAGTTAACTAGGGTTAGTAACTCAAGGACCTCCAGTGCTACAAAGTTACAAACATCCGGGACCTTTTTCAGAATTTTAGAAACGTAGGGACCTCTTCTGTTACTTTAACAAACCTTAGGGACCTCTGACGTAATTTACTCAAAAATAAAATAGAAAACATGATATCTCACCATTTATTAATTAAATTAATAGAACCTAAATTAAAAAGTAAATATAATAAATTTGTTATCATTTGTTTAATTATATTCACACCGCCTTATTACCCTAAATTTTTGCAAAATACGTTTACGTAACCTCCAATTATATCTAGGTTATTAAATCTCTCTCTCTCTCTCTATCTAGGTTATCCTTAATTACCAATCGATCGATCAGGTACTGGTGGCGATAAACATGTTTGGTTCATACGGCATTCTACACCGAGCACGAAGGGTTTTCATCTTCGTAAATGCAAGATATGGTGATCCCTTGGATACAATAATTGACGTCAATCTAGAACATGATAACAGGTTCCAAACAGCCGAGCTCATGGATTACAATAAGGAGGCCATTACAACCCTTTTGACCCATGATGATTATACAATTGTTCGCTTGATTTTCACACGAAATAACGATGACGGCTCCGTCCTCACTTCTAGGTACCAGGTGTATACCGAAACCGGCGAACTCGAAGAATATGTTATGTCCGAACACGATTGTAGAGAATCGTTACGGTTCGCAAAGGTTGTGTTGTGGCATGACTCTGCTCGTAAGGACTTTTCGAAGACGGTTGAAACTGGTATGAAGATAACTAGACTTGGTGTTAAAGAAGATGATAAGGAAGAGATGATGATGATGATATGTGCGATTTGTTACGAAGAATGCCAAGCAGACGATATAATCGCAACATTATCACAATGCAAACATAGTTATCATGAGAAATGCATCAAGAAGTGGTTGATCATGAAGCTTGAGTGTCCAATTTGTAGGGGTCCTATTATCTCTTTCCCATAACCTAGCTATATACTATTATGATTTGTCTAAAGTTTTAAATAATAATTGATACATTTTTTGTTGCAGTTAAATGTTATTGATGCATGGTTGAAAAATGAATCAAGAAAGAACTGGTTGAACTTGAAGCTTGAATGTCCAATTTACAAGGGTGTTATTTTCTCTTTTTCAAGTTTCAGCAGGCTATATTGAGGTGGCTAGCCCTTGGGTTAAGCCTTTTATTACATGCAGGGCTTATTGTAAAATGTATTTTTTCTTTATTCCACTCACACACATAATACTAAATTATTAAATATGTAGGTATTTATGGAAAGGGCTATGGGCGTAAAAATCCGTTTGTTTGTAGAGCGGGAATAAAGCTGTTGTGGCCAGTGACTTGAACTGTTTGTGGAAATGGCGATACTTAGTGTTACGGATGGTCTAATAAAGTAACAAAGGTAAAGTTGTCTTGTACTCGTGTTCCTCTACAAATTCACGAATTACTTGCTACTTGAAAAGGTTGGGTGAAGACAGGGGTGGACCCAAGATTTTTCATGAGGGTTCACTTTTTTTCGGTGGTTGGTCAAAATATTTTGTTTAGTTGGTTCGGGTCGGGTAAGATTGATCACCATAATTTGTTTGTGAAAAATGAGACATATTTGGTTGGCATTGACCTTCAAGCAAAAATCACTACTACAAAAAAAGCCATTCATGACGCGCAATGCGCGTCATAAAGGGTATAGATGACGCACATTTGCGTATTAAGGAAGACTCCATCACAAAGAAAGATGACATGCATTTATGAACTGAAACATAGAGAAATTAAGTATCGAATTTGCTTTAGAAATAAAAGTGAATTCTATTGTTGATAACTAAGCATACCAAGCATGAATTTTGGAAAAAGGAACTTGTTTTTTTTTCTTTGATAATCTTTCTCATTCATATTAACCTGCATAAGAAAATATAACATGTTTAAAACCAAAAAAGCGCTCACCAAGTGTCAACTTCCAAGAGATATTGAAGTATTCAAGATTTCAGTACAACTTTCTAATCTCCTAACCTCATATCTTTCTGACTCTCAAGCCAGGTTTTTACCTGCAGAAAATAGGCCAGAACTTAGTAAGTGATTTCATTAACCAAAGTAGCTTCATAACTCAATTGTTTTCCAGATTTCGCATTTCCAGACCCACTAGGAGGTTGTGATGAGTTAACAGCAACCTTGGATTTCACATCAACCTTACCAACCCCTTTATTAGCAGAACTCTAACTAGCACTCTCCCCGTTCTTCTTAGCCCAAAACCCCCTTTTTAAAACAACCAAATGTTTTAGTTTTACCAGAATTTTGAGTACTAACTTGCACTCTCTTTCCAACATCAGTCTTTTTAGGCAAATCAGAAACACTACCAGCTTCACAACTAACACTCTTATTGTTGGCAGTAAAAATTCTTAGGCAAATCAGTAAACATTTGAATGATTGAAAATGGCCCAACATAGAACTGGTTTAAGATACACAAAAGAGTAAATACGAGAAATATGTGACATTAAATGACATTAGTGCCACTGGAGAGCAGTTGAAGAACCCATGTTGCATTATTGAGAACACCATTTTTCCTGTTTTTCAACTTTAACATCAACTTCAACAACCTAGAAAAACAACACATGAGACGATATGGATTTGTTACTCAGAAGAAGGAGAAGCCGAATAAATCGACCAAAAGGGCACCAAATCGACCGCAAAAACGAGAAGCCTAATGAAAATTTTAAAATAATAGGGAAAGAACTTCCAATTCTATGACCACGTCATATAACACATCAGCTAGAAATATTTAAAAATACAATTGAAACTAATATTTTCAGCTAAAATGTAAATAAAATAAAATAAATAAATAAATAAAATAAAATAAAAAAGTCTGTGGGAAGAATTCACACCAAAGATTCGCCACTGTTTTGGCTCAAAACCCATTCTTTAGCATTCTCATCTTAAATGTAAACAAACCTCCTTTCAACTTTCAGAACTCTTGTGTGGCATTAGCCTTCTAACAAATGTAAGTGCTGGAACTGGAATATTATTTGACATGTTTATTCAACTATGAAACATGAATGATAACTCACTTTTTTATTTCTTCCAAGGAAGTAACAACACCTTGTCATTGGATCTGGTGTTGGTTAGCCCGCAACAATAAAGATCAATGTCAAAAAAATCCCTATATTTTCTCTAAAAACAGATGATTGAAAGCAACTACAGCAAGTGCCTCAACTATGTGTTGGCAGCTAAAGGTTTAGAAAATGTAACCACTTTCACGGCTTGGTCCAAATTTATTTTTGACAGGTTCTTTTGTTGGAGTTAGTTGGATACGCCATTGTTTGTTTGGGTAAGCTTTTACTACTTATTTGCTATTTATGTTGCTAATATTCTTGATATGTAATTCAAATCTATAGCCAAAGTCGAAAACTCTAAAAGTGATTTAAAAGTTGACCACTTGCGTTTAAGTTTGAATAAGTTTGAAAAAATACCACATGTACATGACACGCGGCCTAACACCCATTTTTCAAAACGCTATGAGCAAAGTCAAAAACTCTAAAAGTGGTCTAAAAGTGACCACCTGCGCTTAAGTCAGAAAAAATATCACTTGTACATAACATGTGGCGTAACCCGTAACCACGTGTCGCAAAAACATTGGCCTAACACGTAGCCACGTAACGCCATACATGACCTAACACATGACTACGTGTCGCAAAAACATTGGCCTACATATGACACGTGGCCTAACACGTGTCCACGTGTCACCACATGGCCTAACACATGGCCACGTGTCAGGCCACGTAGTGACCTATAAAATTTTAAAAAGCCACTATGACACGTGCCAATCTTTTATTGATTGAACATGACACGTGTCATATTATTAGTGGTGGAACATGACACGTGTCATGTTCCTATTAGTGGGGATATGAATAGTGCTTGATGAGTCTATGACCACCAATTACAATTGTAATATATATAAATAGTATCACGTCCTGCCTAAAATTCATATCAATTCATATCAAGACTCCAATTTTCTGGAAAGTTTCAGGTGTTTAAAGGCATAATGAGTCATCAAAATTCTCTAGTAAGCACTCGAAAATTCTAGTATGAGGAGGGCTTAAAAGAATGCTCTAGAACAGCCTTGAAACATCATATAAAAGTCCAAGATATTTGTTTAGAAAAATCTATGGATCATGGACCAAAAGAAGGTTGTCAAGAACGTTGTAGACCAGTTCTGGAATAGTTTGAAAAATGCTTAATATGTTAGATATATGCTTGGAAGAATCCAGAACACAACACTTAGATTTTATGTATAGAATTATTTAGAATAGGAAGTATCTAGAAATCAACCAACTACTATAAATAGGCTTGCCATTGTCATTTGTACTCACCTAAAAGTCATCTACAAGTTTTGTAAGTAAACTTGTAAAAACACTCTTGTAATATTCCAGTGATCCAATCGTAATAATACAAAGTATCTTCGTAACAAAAGCTCATAACTTTCGCTATAGTCGCTTTGAATCGTTATACTAGTTTGGGTCAAAGCTTGATCTTAGAGTTTGTTTAAGAGTCGTACATGAGTCAAGAGGCGGATGGGGCGTTGAGAATGTGCGGGAGGTGCGACGGGACAGGGTCCATCATTTTAAGGGGCCCATATTTTTTTTTAATGTTATATATAATATAGCTATCGAGAACGAAATATTAAGAAATATGAACTATGAAGACTTGATCAACCAACTTGCTATAAAAAATATCATTTTAAAACTATAATTTTCTTATGTTTATTGTTATAACTTAACTTTGTCGTCATTTAAGAACTTTTTCACTTTGCAATTTTTTCCCGAATGTGACTATTTTAGTTAACTATATATTCTTGAGTTCAATTATAAAAGATAATTGCATCTATGAGCAGTCCTTTTTCTTATATTTTTAGTTCAAAGAAAGAATAACATAAGCATTCAACATATGATGTTCTTCTCTAACTTTAATACGTGCATCATTGTTGTCATAAACTGAGGGTAGTTTCATATATTCTTTTTCTTTTTTCTATTTCACTACTTGGGATAAAAAGCCAAACTACATAATGTGTTATGTAAGCAGGCCAAGGAAATGCAACTGGGAGGCTAAGCAAAGTGGCAATGAGAGAATTGTCAGAAGCTAAAACTTGTAATGAAGTTGGTTCTAGGTGTCAGTCATGTTATCATAAAAAAAGAGCAAGAATGGAAGTTTATTATAACCCCAAATTTAATTGGACCAATAGTTAATCACCTAGAAATATCTATTAATTATAAAAATTAATAATCTAGAGATGCAGAAGAGTAGTGGGCAGTCAATTTATCTAAATCATGACTGTTTGCTTGAAGCAGAGAACACATTTACTCTCACTATTATTTTGTTAATGTTGATGCTTTGAAAATACATACATTAGAAAATTACATTCTATTCCTAAGTCAACCTACAAGTTGTAAAGCTAAAGCTAGTTTATCGTTCTCAATACAATGGCCTTTTGAAATAATAAAAAGCCTCATTGAGTTTTATATATTCAATCATACGAGACACTTTAATATACGAGAATTGCTGGTGGAGAGAAATTAGTGCCTTTAAACTTCTACCCGGATGAAACTTACATTCATTGATGAGTGCTGACACACGCTATGAAGAACAATTCATCATGTATAGTTTATTTTTTTAATTATTTACTCGAGCTTTGATCTCTCTCTGGACTGGATGAACTAGCTAAAGTTTTCTTTGGTTTCTTATTATAGGGAAATACATCAAAGTGAGGTCTCTTACTATAGAAAGTGAGTCAAAGGTATAAAATAAAATTAAAGAATCACCTAAGTATGGTCTCAACATATATCCATGATGATATATCCTCCTAATTCAAATCATAACAGTGTGCATATGTCTATAATTCATCATGGGACACCTATTACAAGTAGTGGGAGGAGTATATCAGAAATTAGTAAAAGTAAAACCCCATTGACAAGTGTAGTACCAATAGTTCAACAAGAACGGAAACATCCAACTGTTGCAGGTATATTTGGATTTAGACTATTATTATTACTGTGTTTCAATCATAATTTAATTTGTTATTATTTACTCGATCTCTGTATTGGAAGAATGCGCTAACTATTTCTTTGGTTTCTTATTGAAGGGAAAGACATCAAAATGAAGTCTCTAAAGACTGCAGAGGCTGCAAAACGGTGTGAACAAAACCTAGAAAATGAGAGAAAAGTTAAAAAGAAACAATGTTGCATTAGGGAAAAAAGAGAAAGGAAAATGTAGAACAAGTGAAACAAAGTTTGATAAAGAAGTAGGAAGATCTAAACTAAAAGAAGCTAATATAGTAGTAAAGATGTTGATAAGGGAACAAGAAAAATGAAAGCTTGTTGCAGAAAAATAAATAAAAAACAATATGAAACGTCTCCTCTAAAAGTCAAAAAGGTTAGAGTAGTAAAGTTTACCTCATACGCATATCCCTGGATGGATTCTTCTGCTTTTGAGATAGACGAAGACTACGAAAACTTCGACGCTCCCCAATGGACGGATCTGTCTATTTTGTGAATGATGGTCATTTTCTTGATGATCGGTTTTGTCAAGGTAAACACAAAATTGAGCCTAATGATAACATGGATTTGTAGTATAACTTCACATGGTATGAACATGTTCTAATAGTATGTGTTATGTTTTTTATGTTTTCATATGTCATATGATACATTATTTCTCCATACCGACTAAATCGAATTTTGTTGTAAGGCATTTGACTTTCTGAATCAATCAATCTATTAGTCTCTCTCTGTCTATATATATATATATATATATATATATATATATATATATATATATATATATATATTGAAAAGATCATTGTAGACACCTCCATAAGTGTAGACAGGTAGACATCTTTTTTCATCATTAGATCTCTTGATCTAATGGCTATGATTAATTTTTTTTTCTTTTTTTTTCCTTTTTCTCATTGTTCAGAAAATTTCACATGTGAAATAGGATGTCTACACTTATGGAGGTGTCTACAATGAACCTCACCTTATATATATATATATATATATATATATAAAAACTAACTATATAACTATATATATATATATATATAGTTAGGTTCAAATGAGAACTTTTTGTTTTGAGAACTTTTTGTTTTGAAAACTTTTGATAACTAAATCTCAACCACAAATTTCAGGGGGGACCACTACAATTCATGGGAGAGGGGATACATGTAAATAAACTTGTGGCTCAAATTAGTTACTTTTAGTTCTCAAACCCAATTGTTTCTCAAATGATCCTCTACTTATATATATATATATATATATATATATATATATATATTATATATATATATATATATAATTAAGAATGAAAGTATATTGTGTAGATACATAATGTGTTCTAAATCTAAATTTACATCTAAAGGATTTACGATAATAATAGTCTAAATCTAAATAATTAAAAAAAATAAACTATGATTGAAACACAAAAAAAAAGGTGTAACCATGGGCGTTTAATGAAAACACAAGGGTCTAACCAAAAATAGAATAATGGTCCAATAGATTAAGTGTGTTGATGATGGCATGCTAAAGGAATAATTGACAAGTATTTGAAAACACGAAGGAGATATATGGAGAAATCAAGGATGTGTAAACTCATGAGGGCAGCAAGTCGATTTCATGCACATAAATCCAGGTTAAAATCATTAAATCATGGTAACTTTATCATCAAAACGCACGGGGGATGCATGAAAAGTCATGAATACGTAATATAATGAGTGAAACACATTGATTGCATAAATATCGTGAAATATATCTCAAGGATGGAATAGTGAAATCACGAGACTCAAACTATCGATAAACATGAGGGGGATACTTGAAATGTTAAACTTTGATCAAAATGAAATTGTAAATCAATAGCATAAATCATAGAATAGCATGTGATGCACTACATCATAGGAGTGTTGTATGAAACCGTGAAATATGAATCACAAGCATGAATCACAAGCATGACATTGGGTGTGATAAAACGCCAAAAGTTTGTATATGGAAAATCATTTTAACAAAACATGAGGGGAAAAATATATAGAATCACAAAAATAGAAATTTAACAGTGAAAATCACAAGGATAAAATGCCGTTCAAATCGTGAGAATAACAATTCAATAAAATACCACGACATTGAGAATCAATAGAAGATCGTAGGTTGTAAATTGGGGGAATAAAAATTTAAGTATCATGAAGATTGCATACAAAACACGAAATCATTTTGACTTGTGTAAAACCAAGGAATGGTCCTCATTTCCCGAATGAGAAACTATTACTTTAACTAATCAGAGTTAATATGGTTCCTAGCAATGTTTTTTTACGTTATGTTTTGGCCTAATAGGCTACAACACTCTCACCAAAGGTCCCCATATAGGCACCCAGATCCAACAGTTGGTTTGAATTTATATGCGATGCCAAACCTAGATAGAACCCTTAGCTACCAGTGTTTTCACTCTTCCAGTTGATACATCTCCATTGCTAAGAACCTAACTCCGATGGAATTTGAAAATCAAAACAAAATAAAATGAAAATCCTAAAATGGCACGTAAGGCACCATTACTAAGGCTAGAAAGCCTAAGGATTTAGTGTATGAGTGTGTGTAAGTGTTATGCTAGAAATTGGATAGTGATATGAGATATGAGATGGAATTTTAAGGCACGTCCTAGCTAAAGGCATAACAAACACCAAAAGACAATCATTTAACTAAGAATATGTTGATACATGGTTCCTGATCGTCATGTGAAGTATCGAGAACAAGACGGAACATGCAAGTTTAGGTTAGGCCGAACCTTGGCCGAACTACAGGTTCGGAGCCACCGAGGCTTGGCCGAACCTCAGGTTCGGCCAGTCGTGATTTCAGCTTATAAATATGTTCGTCTTGTATAGAGTTGGTAGCTTCCATGTGATAACTTTCTCTAAGTGTACTTTGTGGTCTCTGTGATTGATACAAGTCTCAGTTGTATTTACTCTCTGTGTTTCATTCGTTTACATTGATTTCTATACGACTAAGTAGAAGATCTACGCGCTCACGTACTTTCAAGTGGTATCAGAGCTTTTGGTTTGTTCTACTAGTCGGAGATCAGTGTTTTTCGAGTTATCGAGTTCAAATTCATGTTTTTTTTGACTTTCAAAACTCGTTTTTCATCTTCATTTCTCGAAATTATCGTTCAAAACATCATGATTCACGTCAAATATGTATGTAGTTGCTCATTTTCAGTTTATTGAGTGTTTACAGCTCGAGAGGTGTCGGTTTCAGTGAGTTTTTCCAAATTTTTCCGAAGTTTCGCGTTCGGCCGAACTCCTCGTTCGGCGTAACTGCTCCGCACTTCAAGTTCGGAGTACGCTCGGTCTAACTGCTCCGAACGCGTGGTTCGGAGTTCGTTCGGAGTTTGTACGGTGAGTGTTCGGACAAGGTTCGGAGGTGTTCGGAGTTAACGGGGTTCGGTGAGAGATCGGAGAGAGTACGGAGTGTGTTTCTGAGTTCGGAACACGTTCGGAGAACGTTCGGAGGGTATATTAAGTTCGAACGAGGTTCGGAGTGAACAGTAATCTGGTTTTCAAAAATGTCTGATTTTCAAGCGTTTGCGGCTATTCAAAACTCGGTTCAAGCTACGATGCAAACAATGATGAATTATGATAATGAAATCGGAACAAGTCAGAAAGTTCCCAAATTGCTAAAATTGGAAGATTATCATAGTTGGGTTAAACGGTTTGAAGCATATGTCGATACAAATGATATTGATATGTGGTTAGCATTCACTGAGCAATATGTTTACCCTAAAGATGAAACTGGTGAACCTATTCTTCAAAGAAAAATGTCTTCTGAACAAAAGAAAGCTTATCAAGCAGAGAAAAAGGCTTATGGTACTTTAACGATGGCATTGCCTAAAGAGTTACTTCATCAATTTGCTGGTAACTACACATCGAAAAGTCTATGGGATGCTTTAGAGAAAAGATGTGAAGGCAATGACCAATACAAGAAAAGTCGACAAAAGGTTTTGAAGAAAGAGTTTGATAGTTTCAAACATTATCAGAATGAAACGATTCCCAATCTGATTGCAAGATTTGCTCATCTGATGAGTGAAATGCGCCTGGTGAATCTTACTAAAGATGAAGCTGATATGAAAGAGAAGATTTTGGAAGCTCTACCTGAAAAATAGGAGAATTATGTTATGATGATTACTCATGACAAGGATTTTCAAGGATACATGTGAAAAATGGGAGAATATAATACATGAATCATCATGTTTGGACACTTAAGGCAATAGTATAGGTCATCAATTTCTAATAACCTAAATCCTTATAGCCAAGGCTTCAATACCAATCTGTCACACCTCAACCAACGGCGGAAACGTCAGGGCATGATGAGATTGTCCAAAAGCGTATGAAAACTAAATTAGAGTGAGAATATTTAAACAACCCAAATTTAAGTGATAATCAAATGAGGTTCAATACATAAGCATAATTGGTGTGACACCCCGTAAGTTTCCCTATGTCAAACAATAATATATATTTGTTTGTTAATCGGTTATCTATGCATTATCCTAACTTTTAATAGTTTAAATACTGGTTTGTGCAAACTTGTAACATCCACGATCTATCCATTGCATTCTTACCCGATTCGTATTCCATGATTCGTTCAATAAAGAAGTTCATTTCATTTCATTTGGTGTTCCATTGTGTAATTTACGATTATTTCAATTAATCGTGTTTCGATTTCAATTCGTATTTCAATATTTCAAGCTTTCAAATTATTTAAATTAGACTGGGACTTGAGTATGCTATATACATGTGGCAAATATGGGCAATACTAGTTACGCACGCAATTGAAACACAAATTATAGTTGTACAAAAGTTTTGGGTTAAAATTTATAAATATTGAAAGTTTGGGCCACTTATGTAATTTTGATAAACTTCGTAAATAGTTTTATAATTTCCAATGTCAAATTTATTTTACATCCGTAATTAACTCGCAAATTAAGTTATGAGAAAAGGTCGGGGTTAAAAACATAAGTTATGGGAATTAACTGTGCCTTTTATGGGTTGCATATAAGCTAGAAAAAAATAAATAACAAAAAATATAAGGAAATGAGGGCCACCGGGTTAGATCCCGCAACCTTCTGCTTCACAATCGCCGCCCTAACCATTGAGACAACCTGCGCATGCTTTTCTTTTACTAGATCCTTTATTTATATACTACACCTGGCGCGCGTATCTCCCTCCTTCTCCTTCTCCTTCTATTCCTCCACGCGCTTGTAAGTTTTTTCCTCCTCTTCTTTTTGTTCGACCGTAACCCCTCTTGAGCCATTTTCTCGCCCGTTTTCACCATTAAAACCACCATTTAAACCACGATTTCCCATTTCAGTACTCGAGTTTTATGACACCTTAATCATCAAAAACCGTTTCTAATTAATGATTTTCACTAAAAAATTTCATTTTCATAATGATTTTCGCAACCAAAGCGTGACCAAAGCTTGACTATTTGTGTTTGTATTGCGTTTCCACCATCGTCTAACACGGACGATGATGATATTGTCTAGGCTAATGTTACACCCGTTCGGCATCACGTCGAGTTAGAGCGACTAACGCGGGTGGGATTTGTCAAACCAAGTAGTACTAGTGTACTACTCAATATAACCTCGCTTTCTCAAAAATTAATGATTCGAAATGTAAGGACTTGCAATATGTGTTATGTTCGCACATACGTGATCAGCTATACAATTATATTACCAGAACTGTTTTTAGCATGCTTTTCTATCTCAAGGAGATACTTAGAGAGAAAAATGTTAGAGAACTCACCTTAAGGAGCACAACAAGAAGTTCAAGCGTCAAGACCCCGTGAATCTTACAAGTCACCTAATGAGCATTTAGTTGTAAGTGTGTGTCTATGATACTAACGACAAAACCTAGACGACGGTGTTTGACAATCATGTTTGAAAGATCGAAAAATGTGACTCCTCGTTCAAAAATCCAGGTTAAACCTGTTACTTTGACTTTTAATTATGTTAATTACGTGCATTACTTGATTAGTTTATCTGATAATTACTGATTACGACTAATAAATCCAACGTAAATAATACACGCGTTTGTACTGGAAACATATACTCGTAACATATAAGAGTTTTCATAAAATTAAATATGAAACTTTAATAATAAGAAAATAAATATAAAAATGTACTTTTTATATTTTTCTTATAAACCGGTGTCACGGAATAACTTCAACGACAAGTCAAACTTTTAAAAGATTATTTATTTAAAACAACTTGGTTTTAAATAATCGCGATAGTCGAGCTTGAAAATCACGCGAACAAACAAAACCATTAATGTTAACACTCACGTATTTAAAAACTTTATTACATAATAACATTAAGTAAACGAAATAAACGACTCAATATATTACTGCTATTCAAGTCGAACGTATTAAAACCTAACATTTGTCAAGACTTGATCGAATAACCCCGTTTCACTAGACGATAGACAAAACCGAACCCATAACCCCGTTCGGGCCCAGTTCGGCCCAACAAGCCCAAAACATCAAAATCGAGCTCGTGACTTAACCCGGTAACCCAACCCAACCTTTCGAGGATCCGAACCAACCCGACCCACGGCCCGACCAGCCTCAACCACCCCCTGCCCTTTCCCTTTCGGCCTAAACCGAGAGCGCGGCCTATTCCCTTCCCTCTTTGTGTTTTACGACCCAACATCCAAACCCAAACACTTTGGGTTATTTTTTATAAAATAACCCACCACCTTTTATAAAATTGTTACCACCTTTGTTATGTTTTATAAAAACCAAGATTCATAATAGGTGACTTATGCAACATTTTTATAAAATCTAAACATTTGCTTACTTCCCTAATGCATGACAAGTTGCTTTTTTATAAATCAACTTACAAGATTTGTTAGTAAAACTAGTCTTGCTTTTTTATTAACATAAGTCTAATTAGAAGATGCCACTCTTGTCACTAGCCTTAGTTGGCAAGAGTACTTAGCCTATGAACCAAAGACATGACCATTAGTTAATACCCAATACTTGAGCCATAAGAACAAGCCACACCATCAATCTCCACATCACACAAACCAAACTCTCTCCCTCTCCCCTTGTTCATTTTGGCCGAACTCAGCCCCTCTCCTCCCCGCCGCCGCTGAACCACCACCATGCCACCGCTGAGCAGCCTCCACCAGCCATCCCAGCGCCGCCGCTGACCATCGGGAAACACCACCAAGCCGCCACTATCCTCCCCTCTTCTCACGACTCGCTCACACCTCATTGTGAGTCCCTCTAGTCTAAACCCTCTTTTTCCTATATTTTCCTACATATTCTAACACCAAAGAAAACCCAACAAGTCTTCATAAATCTCTCTAAATCTCTACATTTCTAAAGATGAAATAAACTAATGAATTTGTGTTTTATTACTCTTTGATCTAAACATGTTTTTGGTGACTTTGAGACTTAAAACTACCAAAAGTATGGGTGAAATGCATCAAGAAATCAAGTGGAGTATTGATGTACACTTTAAGCTTCATCTTATGTTTGTTGTCTATTTTTTATGATCAAGAACGTAGCCTAAAGACTATGTTTAAGAGCTCATGAAATGAGCCATGTTTCCTGAATCATCTACGTACAAATCATCATCTAAACAACTCCTAACACAAGTGTAAGTGGATATTTATTTAAGATCTAAAATTTTATGTTACAATGACTAGTTAAAATAACATAATGGATCATGAGTGTTAACCTAGAATTTATGTTTTGATTTATGTTGATTTGGTCCTAACACATTTGTATTAGTAGATATATATTAATCTTGGACATTGTTATAAATCATAAGTTGTTACTAGTAATATTATGGCTATGGACATTAATAGAAATCATAACTTGTTTATATGATTTAACTATGGAAATAAACAAAAGGACTAACTAGTTTTATTAACTATATATTTGGACATGGATAAATCCATAAAAAGTCTTAACTTGTTATTTACTAATCATGGATAAATATATGTACGACTTACCTTGTTATTAAAATTATGACACCAAAATTCTAACACATAAATGTGATAATGGATCTAATACATGAAAGACCAAAATGGATATATATATATTTTTGGCTAAAACTAGTAAAAATGACATTTATAACACATTCCTTGTGTTAAATTGTAGATTTTTAACCATAAAAAGTAAGTTTATAAACTTTGAAACCTTCCATAAAAGACTAGGTACAAGAATATGATTTTTATAAGTTAAAAACATGATTTCAACATCAAAATTTAATAAAAATACAATCTGGATCAAATCTAAGTTTAGACTCATTTTTATAAATATTTTTAGTGTTTTTGATGAACCAAAGTGATCAAAATTTAAGAACATTGCGTAGAAAGAAAACCGGGATCAATATGACGATATACGCAACGCTAAAACGCAATAATTGCAAGTTAACATCAAACCGACCAAAAATTATATTTTGATCTTTCAAATGATTAGAAAATCTTTTTTAACATATACTTGCAAAGTTATATAACCCAAGTGTCATATAAACCATTTTAAAAACTAAAACGGTTACTACGCGTTCTAAAAATAGATATAATATATTAGTTATAAAATATTAAAATGATTTCTATTTATCTCTAAAATACTAAATATTTTGACTCGAGAATGACCGTTTCGTATATTTATCAAAAGCGTACGCATTTTCGAATGATTAAACAATAAACGTAAACGTTTTACGACGTTATAAACTTTAGATACTTATTTTTCTATCATATAATTATTTAAGGAGTTTTAAAACTTATTGGATTACTAAAACTCACTATCTTATCTTAGTTATTTATAATTATTAGACAATAATTATAAACCTTAACTAAAATAGGGCGTAATTGGACAACGCCTCGACCTGCGCAGCCAATGCCGTAACGGGATCAATCTGATGAACTCCACGTGGCGGGGGCTGTCTGTTGCGCGTAGCAGACCACTGATAGCCATTCAGGGCTAACTCCTCTAACAACTCTTGAGCCTCCTCTAGCGTTTTGCTGCTCAGAGTACCTCCAGCTGAACTATCCACTGTCTGACGCGTGAGTGGATGAAGACCACTATAAAATATCTGGATCCGCTGGTGGAGCTCAATGCCATGCGACAGACATTTTCTTAACAACTCTTTGAACCTCTCCCATGCCTTGTACAAACTCTCCGAATCCTCCTGTGTGAACGAGTAAATTTTGTTGCGATACATGGCTACCTTTGATGGTGGAAAGTATTTTGAGATGAATTTCTGCGTCAAAGTAGCCCATGAAGTGATCGAACCAGGAGGTAAGGACTGCAGCCACGTCTTCGCTGCACCGCGAAGAGAAAATGGGAAAAATCGCAATTTAACTGCCTCGGATGAAACACCGTTTATCTTGAAGGTATCACAAATCTCAAGAAAGTTCGCGATATGAGCCATCGGATCGTCATTGGGCAAACCATCGAACTGAACGGTGTTAGTAATCATCATGATGGTTTGTGGACGGATCTCTTGAAGTTGTTAGCTTCAACGGCGGGTCGAATAACGCTAGGTTGCGTCCCATCGACGTCGGGACGAGCGTAATCGGCGAGCGTGCGTCGTGGCGGAAGTGCCATCGGAACTGGAACTGGTAATGCTTCCAAACGTCGAAGTCTATGAAAAACCCTCTCAGGCTCGGATAACGGTGAAAAGTGATTCCTCTGACGAAGAATGCGCATAAACCGATGAACAGATGGAACAGAAAACAGAAACAGATCAGAAAGAAACGAAATTAAACTAATAAACTAACTAACACGAAAGCAAACACAGAAATAAACAAGCATACTAGTAACATGCAAATAACACAAGTAAAAGAAAACAAGTAAATAGCTAAACTACTAGCTCTGATAGGTCTCGAAAGCTGACGCGTCCCCGGAAACGGCACCAAAAACTTGATGTGTCTGATTTGAACAAGAAAAACGGTCAAGTTAAAAATGGTAAATACTGAGTGACCAAACCACACACTAGGGCAAGCGTACCCGTCGTATGCAATATAGTATCAATAAGTACCGAGTATCAATCCACGGACGCGTAATCAGACTCCCAATAATGTATCATAACTAATATTATTGGAATGATTGAATTAAGTAAACTAAGCAAGCAATAAAACTAACAGCAGACAACACAAACGACAGAAAAACAGAATAAGAGAGATATCACCTAGCCTAGAATCCACTAAACCCAAATAAGACCCCCGGCAAGACCTATCAACATGAAACTATCACCAAGTGAGAATAACCCAACCAAGGAGGACTATAGACACATCCCGAATGATCAGATAATTCTAAATGAAGCACAGATAGCATAATATGTGAATTTGCACAACGGTTTCACAGTTTCGGTCAAAACAAGCAAAACACGCATAAATCGGGAAACACCAATAGAGGTCTCTCTAAATGAATCCTAATACATGCAATGGTTCTAATTTCGATTACCTGAGACCTAGAAACCGCTAAACACGAATAAGTAGGGTCAAATCTTGCGGTCACAAGCACTCTAACCTACTAAACAATGCCTAGACAATAACTAGCATGAGAAACGACTCGGTCAAGTCAACCTCAAATGGATGCACACAAAATCAGCCACTAATCAATGATATATCATCATGTAGGAGGTCTCCGGATCATGCATCAACCCAAAAACCAATTTAAGTCTAAGGATCAACAATAAACTAACTAATAATGGTTGCAGTTTGACGTGAGGTCGAAGTCCCACTCAAAGATAAACCCAATTACACTAATTAGATAGTGGTAAGCGGGTGTCGATCACAGGGAGAATGTGGAACATGTGTTGTTTGTAGCAATTATATCTAAGCAAAACAATAAGAATAAAAATGTAGAAATTGCACTTTAGATGATGGAATTTGTGGATTAATAATTCTAAACACCGATTTGAGATTAATTACAAATTAAATTACTTTGTAATAACAAGTATGAGAAGACGTGATCCTTCTAGATTTCGGGTTTAAACTAACATTACATTATGGTTTTCA
>JBCNJP010000008.1:58469506-58536461 GCA_039602395.1 Deinandra increscens subsp. villosa | reverse complement strand
TTGCATGATTATTCCAAGTTTGCCACTCCATCCAAGAAGAACAAGTCCAAATCTAAAAAGAAGGAGAAGCCTTTGGGTGAAGCTCCCATATTTGTGTCAAAGTCTGTTTTGCTGGATAATGAGATAGTATTTGATAAGGTTGCTTCCAGTTCTTCATCTGCAACCGAAGAAGAGAAAGTTTTGATTGAAAAGAACAAGCTGGGGGATATCAAAGCTAAATTCACTAGTGATGCTAAGTCGAGAGAAGCATCAGGTTCTTCTTCAGCTTCTTCAAAGGTTTCAGGTTCCAAGCACAAAGGTTTGGGCTTTGTTATGAAGGAAGTTCCGGCTGTTGCAAAGAAACCAGTGAAAGCTGGCAAGGCTGTTACAGCTAAAGTTACAAAGAAATCACCATCTTCGAAGGAATTTACTTATTATTCTGGAAGATCATCATCTTCAAGGAGTCAATCTCCTAGGTATGATTCTTCTGATGGTTTCTTTGATAACTTTCATTCTGAACATTCCTCTGATTCTCAAAACTCAAAACATCTTTCACACAATTTTAGAGAAAGACTTTGTTATGTATGTCGTCAACCGGGACATCTTGCTGCTGATTGTCCGACGACAGCATATATCCACAAAACTGCAAAATATGTGGATAACAACGCTCATATTTTTGATGAACCATGGTCCCCAAAGATTAAGTCAACTCGTAAATCGTCTTGGTCTAGATCAAGTACGTCAGTTGCGTCTGATTCAGGTTCCGATCAAAAATTAAAACTTTTACAAATTTGGAAACCAAAAGTTGTTTCCAAGGCCAAAAAGGACTTTGTGGAAGACACCGGGTGACCCGACGCTGTTGATTCGGGTCGATCCCAACGCGACTAATGTTTTATTTGGTGTCCAGCAGGTGTTTCAGGAAGACCTTTCGGTGATTGGAAAATTGTTGATTGTGAAATATTTGTTCTTAATTAAATTGGATTTCAAAATCAATTTTGTTTTTTCAAAAGGCTAAACTGCTCGTGTTTGTGTTGGTTGATCAATTTTTCTTGTTTTTCACTTCGTCTCATTCTGAGGGGGAGTTTGTTTTTGCAAAAATACAAAAATAGTGTTTTGTTTTTCAAATTGTAAAAATGAAAATCTATAAATAGAGTTGTCATTTTTAGGGGGAGAAATTTGGAAAAGACAAAAAGATTGAAAAATGCAAAAAGACAAAAACATTGAAAAATGAGAAATTGTATCCGACATGATTGGGAAATGATGGTACATTGGCGGACATCGTCTGGCTCATGGATAAAGTAGATGAAAAAGCCATAAGACCATTTGATCGATGTGCAAGGTAGGCTCGGCAAATCAGAAAGTATACAAATTTGATATACACTAAATTTGATGCTTGACCTAGTGGATAACATCTTGATGCGTATCTCATGATATATCAAGAAAAAGATAGGTGTAAAATAAAATGAGAAGTCACTGTGTATACATGTGTTCATTTTGCAAAGATTTAAACTTGTTTGATTTTCTTTATTTTGTCAAATGATCGGACTTTCTCTGCGTGTCGAAAGACCGACCTGATTGTTGTTCGTTTGACGTTCTGCTTTATTTTCTTTGGTGTTTCGTATAACTCATCGGACTTTCTCTGCGTGTACGGGAGTACCGACCTGATTGTTGTTGAGTTATACAACTTCAACTTGTTTTATTTTCTTATTTTGTTAAATCCGAGGCCTTATCTGCGTATCGAAAGATCGACCTTAAGGTAGACGATTTAACGTTCTTATTTCTTTTTGCTTGGAACACAGTTGACTATATCATGGTTACAATCATTATGTGATTAAAATCACAAATGAAATCACAAAAATATGATGAGCGAAAACATATCTGAGTATGTCTGATAGTGTGGGGTACACTGGTCAATGCAAATTTAATCAATACCTTAACATATCCAGATGTTATGAGTATGATTGTGCCAGAGTTTAAAGTTGGATAACCTATATCTGCAATCAGCATGGCTTATGTGCTTTAATAATTGAAATTGGAATGTAGTGCAGCATGTTATGACCAATATGATCCCAAGTTGTGATCTTTCTCACAAAAGACAAAAATAGTGTCTAATTTGGTATTGTTTTATATTTCATATCAGAAAAATACTAAAAAGATTTTAGGTGTGTTTTGATATAAAGTTTCTAAAAGCCAAAAAGATTTTGTTTCTGATTTGTTTTCGATTGATCAACACGAAATACAAAATCATTTTCAAAATCAAAATATCTTGGAGTCTCGAAGAAACATTTTGCACCAAGATTATTTATGTTGGCAGGTTTCTAAGTGGGAAGAGAACATCACAACTTCAAGTCTTCTGAAGTTTGTTGATAAAGAGATTACACACGATGCAATATCTAGTATTCAAGATTGAACTCATCGTCAAGATCGAGGAAGAGTTTGATTGAAGATACAAAATACAAGATTGAATAGAGAAGATGATACTGCACATGCCGAGGGGGAGTTTGTTGATACATGGTCCTTGATCGTCATGTGAAGTATCGAATGCAAGTAGGATCACACAAGATTGCTGAGGTCCGAACTCCTAGCGAACCTGGAGTTCGGACAGCTCCGAGCTTGTGGCCGAACCTGAGGTTCGGCCAGTCGGGTTTCAGCCTTATAAATAGGTCGTCTTGTATTGTAGCAAGAACAGTTTAAGCTTCCGTGTCATATATTCTCTGTGTACTCTGTGGTCTCTGTGGTTAATATAAAGCTCATTTGTATTTAGTCTTTGTGTTTCATCTCGTATTTCATTGATTTCGTTACGACTAAGTAGAAGATCCGTACGCTCACGCACTTTCAGGTGTGGCTTGGAAACAGGGATGGGAACTTCTCCGTTAAGGATGTCCGATTGCGGCTATACAACAACAATTCCTTGGAGGAAGACGTGGTGTACGAATGGTGCTCCTCGGTGCCGATTAAGGTGAATGTCTTTGGGTGGAGGGCGGCTTTGGGGATATTGCCTACGGCGGATGGTCTTGCGAGAAGAAATATCAATGTCGGACATGGTGGTTGCCCTCTCTGTAATGACTATGCAGAAACCGCGGACCATCTTTTCTCGGGTTGTGGCTTCTCGAATATGGTTTGGTGCATTTTGGGACAATGGTGCAAAGCTGGATCTCCATTTTTTTCGCTGCTAAAGACGTCTTTCAAGGTCCGAGCGGTGTGGACGAGAATCTCGTCAAGAAGAAAGCCATCAAAACGGTTTTTACCACAGGTTGTTGGTGCATCTGGCAAGCCAGGAACAATGCCACTTTTAGGAACAGCTGCCCTTCTCTATCTTGGGTGATTAATGAGACCAAAGCGTGGAGCTACATATGGTTCAAGAATAGGAACAAGAGGTTGAGTCTTGACTGGAATCTGTGGATGTCCTTCAATATGTAACGTGTGTGTATTCTGTTGTTTGTTTCTTTCTTGGGGCGGGTCTCAGCTTCTTGCTGGGTTCTGTTTCTGTTTTGTTTTAATGAAGCTGTTCCAAAAAAAAAACATGCCCCGTATTGTAATTATTGAGAGTTTGCCATTATTATAAAAACTACCTTAAACTTTAATATTGACAAAACAATCCTAACTTATGACAAAGTAACATATATGCACATGCTGTTTAGAATCTAACCACATGTAACATACGTATGTTAAATGAAAAGTCCATCATAGTTACGTGATCAAAATTTGATATTGATATCATTTACCATTATGAAAAGTAAAAATTTCATGGTTTTTGTGATAAAGATCCAAAATTTATAATTGAAAATCACGTTTAAAGTTACTGAGATATCATAAAGCATCCCAAATATGGATTAGCATTGATAGAAAACCGACTCATGACTTTTAATTGTGATTAGAAAGAAATCCCTAATTGAATTATGTGTGAAAAGGTTAAGTTTCAATCAGCTCTTCATTATCAGAAATCAATAGAAAGGTTTCGAAGAGCTTTGTAAACTAAAGGTGAAGGCAAAAAAGAATTACCCGGAAAAGTGATGGGAAAGCCCTAAAATCAGACGGTCAAATGAACTTGCATTGACTTCTGGAACCCTGAACGGAGGCTTGGTCTTCGAAATTGGCAGAGGGTTTATTATGAGTAGATGTTAATGAGAAAAGATCATGGTCTATATATAGCTAAGGGTGAGCTAGGGTTCCAAATTCGATTGATCAAGATAATGGAAACTTTGATTATTTCGGAATAAATTAAGTTGGACCAAATTGATTTGAATTAGGATGTTGAATAGAGTCATAAGGTTGTTAGGTTCATTATGGATTAATTAGGGTCGAAAACCGCATTAAAAACAAGATCGGATGGGCAAAAATCATCAAAAACGAGCAAACCCGTGTGCAGACATGACCTGATGCTCGGGTCGCGAGAGAAACAAGCCTCAGCCTTGCGAGACGCGAGGGGTTTGGTCCAAAAAATTTTATTTTTTTCTATATATTTATTTAAACAATGAACTATTTTAAATTAATCAGTTATTAAAACATTTGAGGAACATGAAAATGGAAACATAATAAAGTTTTTGAAATGGGAATAAATATATACCCGAATTTCTCAAATCAAAAATCAGAAATGTGTGAAAATTTAAAATGGCCAAGTTTTGACGAAACGAAAAAAAGACAAATGTTACAACAACTTACACTACCATATCTCTCCCATCAAACTCACATTGGTGAGTCCAGTCACTGTTTACATGGCATACTCACACAACCAAACTCACACAGATATACCCTATGCCATTAGCTGTCTTTTACCAGTACCGTATGACTATTTATTATGATCCCCTATTACAACAGTCACCTTTGCAAGCCACCTAAGTATCATACCAGTTTATCTTCAACACTTAAAAAGGAGTGACGAAGATATTTTTGTTCACTGTTGAAGTTTTTATAAAAGTTATACCATATATATACTATAATACTAGTCAGTGACCAGGGTAAATACCCGAGGCTGTGATATAAAAAGAATTATATAAAGTAAAATATGAACCTAAATTGAAAAGAAAAATTGAACTGGATAATACATAAGCTAAAGAGCTGATAAATATTCAATAATATTAAATTTACAAGCTTGAAAAAAGAGACTTGAATACAATGTTTTTGGTTATATTCTTCTGACGACCATCTTTATCTAAAATGAAGAATCTAGAAATTTTTTTGCTATTCACTCTTGATAGAGCAACGTATAGCTGGCCATGGGAGAATATCGGGTTCTTTAAAAACAATCCATCTGTCACATCCTCAAAATCCACTTGCGGAGTATAACCGCGAGGCGTGTGACAAACCAGGACCCGAGTCATTAGCCATACAAAACCATACAGGAAAACAGTTTAATTTTAACACATGTGGAAACGAAAATAAAGATAAGTAAACATGTGGCACAAAACATGCACCCAAAACCATACAGAAGGAATAACCATTAATGATTTAGAAACCCGTTCATTGACCCAGTGAAATGCATGCCGTCTAATCGTGTTCCGGACCTAGATACTTGTGAAAGACATGCTATGTGGGTCAGTGCAAGGGCTGGTGAGTTCATAAAGACATAATGTAGGAATCAATGTTTGAACCATATAATCATAATTGTATTTGTAGCTAGCTAGGCCAAAATCGCTATCACTATATGGTTCGCAACCGAAGCGTGACTATTTGTGTTTGTATTGCGTTTCCACCATCGTCTAACACGGACGATGATGATATTGTCTAGGCTAATGTTACACCCGTTCGGCATCCCGTCGAGTTAGAGAGACTAACGCGGGTGGGATTTGTCAAACCAAGTAGTACTAGTGTACTACTCAATATAACCTCGCTTTCTCAAAAATTAATGATTCGAAATGTAAGGACTTGCAATATGTGTTATGTTCGCACATACGTGATCAGCTATACAATTATATTACCAGAACTGTTTTTAGCATGCTTTTCTATCTCAAGGATATACTTAGAGAGAAAAATGTTAGAGAACTCACCTTAAGGAGCACAACAAAAAGTTCAAGCGTCAAGACCCCGTGAATCTTACAAGTCACCTAATGAGCATTTAGTTGTAAGTGTGTGTCTACGATACTAACGACACAACCTAGACGACGGTGTTTGACAATCATGTTTGAAAGATCGAAAAATGTGACACCTCGTTCAAAAATCCAGGTCAAACCCGTTACTTTGACTTTTAATTATGTTAATTACGTGCATTACTTGATTAGTTTATCTGATAATTACTGATTATGACTAATAAATCCAACGTAAATAATACACGCGTTTGTACTGGAAACATATACTCGTAACATACAAGAGTTTTCATAAAATTAATTATGAAACTTTAATAATAAGAAAATAAATATAAAATGTACTTTTTATATTTTTCTTATAAACCGGTGTCACGGAATAACTTCAACGACACGTCAAACTTTTAAAAGATTATTTATTTAAAACAACTTGGTTTAAAATAATCGCGATAGTCGAGCTTAAAAATCACGCGAAGAAACAAAACCATTAATGTTAACACTCACGTATTTAAAAACTTTATTACATAATAACATTAAGTAAACGAAATAAACGACTCAATATATTACTGCTATTCAAGTCGAACGTATTAAAACCTAACATTTGTCAAGACTTGATCGAATAACCCCGTTTCACTAGACGATAGACAAAACCGAACCCATAACCCCGTTTGGGCCCAGTTCTGCCCAACAAGCCCAAAACATCAAAATCGAGCTCGTGACTTAACCCGGTAACCCAACCCAACCTATCGAGGATCCGACCCAACCCACTAACCCGACCCACGGCCCGACCAGCCCCAACCACCCCCTGCCCTTTCCCTTTCGGCCTAAACCGAGAGCGCGGCCCATTCCCTTCCCTCTTTGTGTTTTACGACCCAACATCCAAACCCAAACACTTTGGGTTATTTTTTATAAAATAACCCACCACCTTTTATAAAATTGTTACCACCTTTGTTATGTTTTATAAAAACCAAGATTCATAATAGGTGACTTATGCAACATTTTTATAAAATCTAAACATTTGCTTACTTCCCTAATGCATGACAAGTTGCTTTTTTATAAATCAACTTACAAGATTTGTTAGTAAAACTAGTCTTGCTTTTTTATTAACATAAGTCTAATTAGAAGATGCCACTCTTGTCACTAGCCTTAGTTGGCAAGAGTACTTAGCCTATGAACCAAAGACATGACCATTAGTTAATACTCAATACCTGAGCCATAAGAACAAGCCACACCATCAATCTCCACACCACACAAACCAAACTCTCTCCCTCTCCCCTTGTTCATTTTGGCCGAACCCAGCCCCTCTCCTCCCTGCCGTCGCTGAACCACCACCATGCCACCGCTGAGCAGCCTCCACCAGCCACCCCAGCGTCGCCGCTGACCATCAGGCAACACCACCAAGCCGCCACTATCCTCCCCTTTTCTCACGACTCGCTCACACCTCATTGTGGATCCCTCTAGTCTAAACCCTCTTTTTCCTATATTTTCCTACATATTCTAACACCAAAGAAAACCCAACAAGTCTTCATAAATTTCTCTAAATCTCTACATTTCTAAAGATGAAATAAACTAATGAATTTGTGTTTTACTACTCTTTGATCTAAACATGTTTTTGGTGTCTTTGAGACTTAAAACTACCAAAAGTATGGGTGAAATGCATCAAGAAATCAAGTGGAGTATTGATGTACACTTTGAGCTTCATCTTATGTTTGTTGTCTATTTTTTATGACCAAGAACGTAGCCTAAAGACTATGTCTAAGAGCTCATGAAATGAGCCATGTTTCCTGAATCATCTACGTACAAATCATCATCTAAACAAATCCTAACACAAGTGTTAGTGGATATTTATTTAAGATCTAAAATTTTATGTTACAATGACTAGTTAAAATAACATAATGGATCATGAGTGTTAACCTAGAATTTATGTTTTGATTTATGTTGATTTGGTCCTAACACATTTGTATTAGTAGATATATATTAATCTTGAACATTGTTATAAATCATAAGTTGTTACTAGTAATATTATGGCTATGGACATTAATAGAAATCATAACTTGTTTATAATGATTTAACTATGGAAATAAACAAAAGGACTAACTAGTTTTATTAACTATATATTTGGACATGGATAAATCCATAAAAAGTCTTAACTTGTTATTTACTAATCATGGATAAATATATGTACGACTTACCTTGTTATTAAAATTATGACACCAAAATTCTAACACATAAATGTGATAATGGATCTAATACATGAAAGACCAAAATGGATATATATATATATATATATATATTTGGCTAAAACTAGTAAAAATGACATTTATAACACATTCCTTGTGTTAAATTGTAGATTTTTAACCATAAAAAGTAAGTTTATAAACTTTGAAACCTTCCATAAAAGACTAGGTACAAGAATATGATTTTTATAAGTTAAAAACATGATTTCAACATCAAAATTTAATAAAAATACAATCTGGATCAAATCTAAGTTTAGACTCATTTTTATAAATATTTTTAGTGTTTTTGATGAACCAAAGTGATCAAAATTTAAGAACATTGCGTAGAAAGAAAACCGGGATCAATATGGCGATATACGCAACGCTAAAACGCAATAATTGCAAGTTAACATCAAACCGACCAAAAATTATATTTTGATCTTTCAAATGATTAGAAAATCTTTTTTAACATTTACTTGCAAAGTTATATAACCCAAGTGTCATATAAACCATTTTAAAAACAAAAACGGTTACTACGCTTTCTAAAAATAGATATAATATTTTAGTTATAAAATATTAAAACGATTTCTATTTATCTCTAAAATACTAAATATTTTGACTCGAGACTGATCGTTTCGTATATTTATCAAAAGCGTACGCATTTTCGAATGATTAAACAATAAACGTAAACGTTTTACGACGTTATAAACTTTAGATAATTATTTTTCTATCATATAATTATTTAAGGAGTTTTAAAACTTATGGATTCTTAAAACTTACTATCTTAGTTATTTATAATTATTAGACAATAATTATAAACCTTAACTAAAAATAGATATTTATATATATATATAGTATATATATATATGAATGCATAAGTGTAAATAATAAACATTGTTATTATTTGGAAAAATAGATTTTAATAATACAAGTTTTACCTTGTTGGCGGATAATAATACGAGTTTTGAAATTTCCTCACAATAATATGAGTTTTGTGGGTATTGGATTCTAATGATACTCCGTTAGTTTTTTCCTAACGGTGTTAGTTTGTGGGTATTGGATTCTAATGATTTCTTAACTTGGCGTAAACGTTAAATAGTAACCATGCTTTCCGCACATTTATCGTTAAGATAAATGCGATAATTAGTTAAATGTTTATTTATCAATAATAAACAATAATTAATTACTAATTTCCATGATTTGCCGGTTAATTAAGTAAGCAGATTTTAAGCTCGTTGCCCTCAGTGTAACTCTTATGGGTCTTAACCGGGTCGGGTTCTTGACTTTGTCGGGTCTGGACATGTGACACCTAACAAAAACACCGTACTGCAAATCATAATTTAACAGAAATAATTATTAATTTATAAAAGTTTAGATTAATATTAGCCGATGAAATAAGGAAAAATAGATATATTGTTGACAAACGTTGGTGACAACCTAAATTCCAATCAAACCGGTATTCGTCAAAAAGGCAGTATACTCCTAAAATAACTGGTAAATCAAGTATGTCAAAAAATGTTTTGGATTATACCATTACGAGCGTAATTTTATTTCGGTAATTTTCATATAATTACTTTTATGTTTGGTGACTAAAAATATACTGGTTATACCGCGATTTATCAGTCTTATACCAGTTAACTACCAATTTTTATAAAAAAATGGCTTGTGTGTGTGCCACCCTAGTAGACACTTGTCAAGAAAGGGCTTGAGTTGGCAAGTTTCCATGACAATCATCAAGCCTAACCAAGAGTAGGTAATGATTGCCATAGGCTTTTACACATAGAAAATGAGTTTCTCCCACTCTCACACACACTTGATCACTCTCACTTCCTCTCTCTCTACTCTCGGCCGAACCCTCCCCCCCCCCCCCCCTCTTTCTCTCTCTAAATTTTGAAAACCATCACCATCATCCAAGAACTTGATCCAAATCAAGCAATTTCAAAACTAGGAAGATCAAGACTCAAGGATTCAAGCTTTGGAGTGTTGCCATTCTTTCCACCTTCCTAAAATCTCTAAGTATGGAGTTCACTCTCTCTCTACTCTCTACTCTCTCTCTAGAAAGTTAGTGATTTAGCTTGAGTTTTGATCCTCCAAAACCTAAAATATGATGATTTTTACAAGTTGAATAGTTTGAATCTCAAAAACAAGAAGATTATTGACATGCATGAACTTTGATGATGGGGCAATGTTGATTTGGTGATTTTATTAAAAACCCCCACAAGAATTCTTAATATTTTGAAGTTTAAATCTTAACCTTGTTGATGATGGTTGTAAAAAGATGATGAAATGTTGAATGTATGCATGTGTGTGTCGTGGGTGTATATATATATATGCATGCATACGTGCGTGTGGGTGTATATATATACATATGTGTTTTAAATCTTGAATGCATACATACATATGTGTATGCGTATGTATATGTGTGTTGTATATGGGTGCATAGGCCATGTATGTATGTGAAGAATGTATGTATATATATACATACATGCATGCATCGAGATGTATATGTATATATACATGTAAAAACAATAATGCACCGATTATCTAGAAACCTTGGAAAAAGACAACTTTTTCTACCAAAAAGTAATAAGTTGTCATACATAAACTAAATATTTTAAAAACATTATATTTATGTATATGATTTAGAAGAATAAAAAGATTTGATAAAAATAAGTCAATATAACTTATATTGCGAAACTATGTCGTAAAAAGTCGTATTCGACTTAAATTTTGTAAACTATTTTTATAAAAATTTCAAAAGTATATAATTGACTTATGAGTATAAAAAAAAGATTATTTTTGAGAATATGGTTAATGATTGGAACTATAAACGGTTATTGATCGGGTCACCAACGGGTTGCTAAAAATATAAAAATTTAAAACTTGTAAATTATCATCGGACTTTAATAAGTTGGAGGATCAACTTATGTATTAAAAAGACTTGAGTCCTTACGTGACCTTTAATTGATAAAATAGGGCGTAATCAGGACTGTTAGGCGCAACCGTCTTATCGGCTTATCACTGTGAGTTTCCATAGCCCCACTTTTACTATTTTAACGTTTTGGGGGAAAATATGTCTGGTTTATTTTATTGATATAATTAAAGATGACATGAATCTTATATTTGACATGTGATGGCCTTGAGTTTGGTTTAAAATTTTGTCCCTCGCTGTTTATTTATTTATGCCATAATCATTAGCTCCGGTAAAGGGGCCGCTGTTTATATTGATAGATCTATCGGGTGTGACAACCCGCCCCTGGTCAGTCGCGCTGGTCGTATTCTAGATTGGGGTAATATAAATAGAAAGGGTCGTGTGGACGTTTTGGTTTGATTATGGGCTCAATGGTTAGATCACTATCGTAAATCTAGCTAATTTACGTTAAGTCATTATAATGGGTATTGCATGATGATTATGTCATTGGTATTGATTAACACCGGTTGAGGTCTTGGATTATTTATTCTGGGAGCAGGGCTCGCCGAGTGTTTTAATATGAAAACTCTATGGAACTCACCAGCTTAGTGCTGACCGATTTTATTTTTTTGGGCATATTTTCAGGGTGATGTATAACGATCATGGATGAGGGCAAGTGCTGGCTGGACTGGCGTTAAAGTTGGCTTGTTTGGGACCGCTTGAGTATTTTGAATAATGTTTTCAAATAAATTTGTGTTTGTAATAATAGTACCATGGAATAAATAACGACTTCTGAAAAATAATTTTCTTAGCTCAAGTTTATACGACCAACTAATTTTAATTAACGCTTAGCCTATTAAAACAATTACCAACTTCCGCTACCACCACCGCAAATGTTTTCCGCTGTGATTTTCGGGGTGTTACAGGACATATAATATCCAACAGCCCCATAAGTTGTATACCCATTAATAAAAAACTTATAAAGAAAAACATACTTTAGAGTTCTAAAATCCACTTGACACAACTGTATCCATATTAATTTTTGAACATAAGCATTCAGAGAAACAAATAAACAAAAAAACTACAACAAAAATCAATGAGGCGTTTCATCAAAACACATAATCTACACATTAAACCATGACACACAATCTTTTTCTAGTCATAGAAGTCACATCCACTCAAACAAATGTGATTCTTCTCTAATCTAGAACATGATAAAAAAACGAAACAAACAACAATGCAGACTTCAGTGTACAATTCAAATATAATGAGCTTTGATAAATCCAAAAAAATAGAAAGCACACATAATTTATGCAAAAATTTAGAAGATCCACCAGATTAAAAACAATATCTGCAACTTAAAGAAAAACTCATCAAAGAAGATCCCCAAATGACACAACTTGTGTATTCGACCTGCACTAAACTTAACCAATGGAATATATTCCCCCCCCCCCCCCCCCGTTTATTAACAAAACATATCTCATCAGTGAGAAGAAAAAAACCAAATCCAAGTGCAAAAAAATAAACATGAACGTTTCTTTTTATCTTTTACAGCATGTCAACATGGCAATAGTTTGCAAAGCCAGAGGTCTTGAAATACATAATGAAATGAAAATTTCAAACTTACAGTGTCGAGAAATCATCGGACCAGATTAGAGGAATATGATGCGATATGCCTTGACCTTGGAGTTGGTAGTAGATTCTCTGAACAACCACAAGTACACGTCTCAAATTCAAATTCCAGAAAAGTTTTCCACTGGAATGATGCAAAAAACACTACAAACCTACTTCTGCACACAAATAACACAGATCTAATATCGGTTATATTCTGATCTCATCAGTTATGAAACAACTCTTTAGACGAAATATTTAAAGTATGACAATTTGAGAGATTTGAATGAATGTTATTACATTTAATATATTTTTTTTATCATGGCCTTTGAACAAACCGATTTGCAATTATTTATGTCATTAATTTCAACATTTCTATCCACATGAAAAAAATTAACTTCAGTTCAAGAAACCTCATAGAAAGAATGTAAACCAGGTTTATTTAAACTTAAATAATCATATACCTTATTCAAATTGCTTAATTTCATGAAGTTTGACTTTTGAAAAGTCAAACTTTCCTACTTTGGATCACAAATTGGCCATGAATTCGAGTTTGTTTATATATTTGATTGATTCCAGAAGATTTTTTATGTCAATACGAAGCTACAACAAGTTTCAGAATCAAATTTTCATGGAGATTTGAGCAGAATTCGAATTTTACAACTTGTGTTCTTAATGGAGGTCCTTTAATGGTGGATTTCTCAAATCTTAATGGTTTTGATTAACTCTTGTTGCTACAGATTCATATTGAGCATATGAATCCATTGGTACAATAAATTTTGAGTATTCTTCAACGAATGATCGAATTGGAGTTCAAGTTCATCAATGGTGGGTTAAAAATGTCGCCACTTTGTTTTTTTATTCATTCACCACCATCCATTGATCAAAACATAAGCAATATGTATCTAGTTTTGTTAGGTTATTTGTCACGAATCCAAAACAATTTACGGTTCGAATTTTCTTTGAGAAATGAAGGAGAAACGATGAATAAAAGTTGTGGTATTGTAAAAAAAATATGGATATTTTTTGTGTGAAAAGAATTTAATTTTTTATCCGAAATTCTAAGATCCGTGACTTTTGTAGAAAGATTTTTTTGTTAATTTAAAATTTCAAGAAAATGACAACTAAGCAAAATCCTATGTGGCATACTTTAAGGTCGTGTTTAGCGCGCCATAAACTAGCTTATAAGCTAGCTTTTTTACGTTAATAAACGGGGTTCTTAAAAAAGCTAGTTTTAAAAAAAAAAAAAACCCGTTTGGTAATGTCAAAAGCTAGCTTATAAGCTAGCTTTTGAAAATGTAGTTGGAGTAGCGTTTCAACTAGCTTTTATAGTATTTCTAGTTTTACCCTTCCCTAACTTATGTATATTTTGTTTTTAAATTTTAATTGTTTTATATACATGTACTTTTATGTCATTTTATATTTTTTAGATAGTTTACCACTTAGTTTTTACCAAACGTTATTTTTTATCATCTAGCTTATAGTTTATCAGCTAGCTTTTCAGCTAGTGCGCTAAACACAGCCTAAAACATGTTATATATACCTTAAAAGCTCATGTTTAATAGCAATATAGATTCTTACCTAACTTTACTTTCTTCAAGAAATACACCATTTTTTTTTTGAACGGCAAATTTGGATCACTGACGGGGATATTACACCACCCACCCGATCATCTCCAATCTCCATTAGGAGGAACCTTATCACTCGTGAGAAAACCCCCTGACCCAACTTGTAACCCCCATTTTCATTATTTTTGTTACAAGTGGGACTTGAACCCAAGACCTCCAGTTAAGGGGTCATACACCTTTGCCACTAGACTAACTAGTGGTGTGTTCAAGAAATACACCATACCAATAATAACTCTCATTCAAAATTTACTTATTAGATTTACTTGATATATTTGTTTATTTATTTAGAAGAGATACACCTTAGAGCATTCATAACCCATTTACTTGGTATGTTTATTTATTTATAAGAAATACACCATAAACCATTTGGTAAATATTCCCATATCTTTATATTCATTTACATGACATTATGTACCAAAACACAAATCACTAAAAATAAAATAAATAAAAAAACAGCAGCATATCAAGCTACTGAATGCCTTCTATCTTTATCAGGCTTATTCCTCCCTTTTGTACTAGAAGGCAAAAACCCATCAGCATGAAGAAACGGTGTGATCTTCCCCAGTTTTTTGGTCACAGAGCTTATCAATGACTTCTTTGGCAGCGGTGGCTTACCTGCAGCCGCGGTTTCAGTTGCATTCTTGACCTTTGGTTTATTGACAGTCGGCTGCTCGATCTCTTTTAATCGTGTTTTCATCTTTATAAGCTCAAATTTCAGCTCTTGGTTTTCTTTTTTTAAGCTCATGATCTCATCTGATAACGATTTTTGAGCTTCGAGGGTATTGTGTGAGCTTACATGATCAATGATGGGGCTGCTGTCCATTTCCCGTAGTCGTTGCTGCTCATAGTAGAGAACTTGAACCACAGATTGAACGGGAAGCCTTTCGTTTTGGGCAGCGTGGGCCCGGGCTTCACGGGATAGCTTTTGACAGTCCATCAAACTGCAGACTTTCTTTCGGTCCATGTCGCTTATAGCTGGATGAGCCTGAAAGATTTGAATGTAATATTTTGGTCAGTATGCAAGTCTAGATGTTGAAAACACATATATGAAGTTGAGAAATAATTTGACCATTTCCCTGCATTTTTCATTGGGAAAATCACCAAAATGGCCTGGTTAACCAGAATTTTTTGATAACCAGAATATTTATCAAAATGACCTTTGACCTTTCCAACCATTGATAATCTGACACGTCAACAACGACGGCTAAAATCAGATGCCACGTGTTCCAAACCAACCACTAACGAGTTGCCCCCTAGGACCGCCGGCTAACACAGCAAGCATGGTCCACTCTCTAGCCACTAATTTGACGGCACATATATTTGACGGCTAAATTAGCAATCAAGTACCTTAGCTGCCGGCTAATTTAGCCGTCAAGTACCTTTTCCGCCGGCTAATCTAGCCGTCTAGTACATGTGGCATCAAATAGTGGCTAGAGAGTGGGTCCAAGGAATAACTAATGATTGGATGGAATGCCATATGCACACCCAAGCTTGCCGTCGTTGCCGGCGGCCTTACATGGCAGCGAGTTAGTGGCCCGTTCCAGCACCATGGCATATGTTTAGCCGTCAGATGCTAACGTGTCGTTTTGTTATTGGTCGGAGGAGTCAAAAGGTCATTTTGAAAAATTCTAAATTATGGTAGCCATTTTGATAAAAAAAAACTGGTCAACTTGGCCACTTTGATGATTTTCCCTTCTTCATTCTATATTCTATATTTGGTGGATCTCATCTTTATTTTCTGTTGTCCACCCTTTATTTTTGGTGAATGATTATAAACTATGAAAGGAGAAGCATACCTTCAAGTAAATATCAATGGCTCTATACATTCCATCATCTGTAACCCGTGCTGCCACCGGAATACATTCAGAAAAACTTATAAATTTCGAAGCCAACAAATTCCGATCAGCAGCTATTTTTGCAAGAAAGCTCTCCATCAGCTTCCCAACATTCTCATTGTCACTTTGAAATGCATCCTTAGAGTAGCATTCGAAGTAATTCATCAAGATTTGTTGCACAGTATCAATATCAAACATGGTGTCACCATCAAAGCAAAAGGAAGGAATTAATATATCTTCTAAAACCGCCTGCCCGAGCTGTAAACTCATTCTTTTCTCTAAATCTAGCCTGCAGGCAACTGTTGTTTCCAGATATTTGGCAGCCCGGAGCAGCATTGAAAGAAAGCTTATTGAAATTGCATTCTTTTCCCGTGGTAAGAGGCCAACTATCGTCTCTAAAACAATCCTCTTCTCATGTTCTTGTTTTGGATCAAGATTCTTCTTTGATTTTCCATAAATCTCCTGTTTGATTAACAGAAACTGGTTCAAGATTTATTGCTAACTACACAAGATCAAGAAGGGTATCCACAAGAACATAAGAGGTGGCATGATACGTGATAGGTTTACGAAGAAAACCTACAAACTCCCAAATGATTAACCCGTTGAATGGGTTAGACTCCAAAGAACAAGAAAGAAAGATTAGAGACTAAAGTTAAACTTTGATTAATTCTTTTCTACGGTTTGTTTCTCAACTAAACTGCTTAAATACAAAATAAAACAAGGAATCAAACTAAACGTGCAATCATGGAGTAGTGCTAGAAAACTATCAAAACTAACTCAAATGCATGAAGAAGAACGTGGGTGTGGATAGCAATGCTTAACGTGCAGAAGGTCCTAAGATGGGTCGGGTGGGTCATGGGTCCGTGTCCGTATCAATACGCAGGTTGAACGGGTTGGAGAACGGGTCAAAACAGATTAAAACATGTCATTTTTAGTAGGTTGGGTTAGATGACCCATAAACACCTTTTTGTATATTTTTTAATTTTTTAACAAATTAGCATGATAAGTATGATTACAGTAATAATCTTAATCTTGAAACAAGATTGATTTAAGAGGCTGTATGCATTAATCTTGTATACAAAATGTTAATCATGACCATAAACAATCTTAATCTTTATCATGAGCAAAATGTTATTGTTTGTGTAGGTGGTATTTCAACAATCTTAATCTTGAAATAAAACATAATGGGCCAAAATTTTCAAATTTTGAAAATAATCTGAAAGATCATAAGCAAAATGCAGTCAAGTTTTCTGTACATACAAGCAAGGGATCTTACCAAACCTCGAAGACATTTTTGGGCGTAAAGCATTAGAACCGGACCAAGTGCAAACTGCTTGAATCCACTTGAAACTAAAGCAAGAAGAACCCTTTTAAAGATATCAATTCTAAGGCCAATCAAGTCTTCAGCCCACCAATCAACAACCGAAATTTGACTTTCTTCGGTCACCATACACGCAATAGCGTCTACACACCGATCAATCAACTTTACCTTTTCAGATACTGGTAACAGATTTCCTGATGATTGCAAAATGCAGGCTGCACCAGATAAGCTTTTAAGCCCGGATTCATTTAAATATGCTTCGGTTACAGATACCAGGTTTCCAACTGCATATTCTTCTGTCATTTCAAGATATTCTGCCACACATCTCGCCATTGCAATGTTTTCTGTAGATAACTCTAAATCTGTTTCGTAACAGAACTTTGCTGCAAGTTCAAATCCTTCCGGCCCTCCTGGGACATCAGGGATTTCGACTACAGAAACATCAGTGTTTTTGGTGTCCAAAAACAGTTTCTTTATATAACCACACTTTGAGACTAAAGGAAACTGCACGCGATAAAGAACCAACTTTTAGACCCATTGACCATACACAAAATAAATATGTTTTCTTTTTATACACATTTCATATAAAAATGGTTGCGTTATTATGAACAAAGGCGTACCTTGTGTATCGGAAAAGAAACATCACCTACACAAACAATAACATCACTTGGGATATCTTGGGATGAAATCCTACAAATTTCATAAAAAAATAATAATAATAAGGTCCTAGTTTCATACTATATTTATTAGCAAACTCTCATGAGTGAATTGATTAAATGGAAAACACAAAGTAAAGCAATTTGAAAGAAACAAGATTAAGAGAATTGAAAAGAAACCAGTCACTAATTCTTCTCATGGAATCAGAAGTAAGGTCCTTTTTTGCAGCAGGCATGTGAAGTGCTATGGTCAATTCACCTCTTTCTTGATGAACATCCACCATGATTATGGTTATGGTTATGGTTATGGTTATGATCTGGCAATCTGAAGCTTAAATCTTGCCCAACATGTACAACTAAACAACAACCTTAATCTTTTCAAAATTATGCACATTTCACTGTTTGGTTGTATAAGGTTCAGCTGAATTCATGTACTTAATGAAATAACCATAATAATAATAGGCCAATAATGAGCAATGCTTATCAAGAAGTTTGTGAGGTTAGGATTGGGGAGTATGTGAGTGTGTGGTGCAAATGGTTTTGGACAGTTTGACAAGATTGGATTATTGGAATTTGGGAGTTTTTCAGTGAGGCATTTTATCAACCACTTGGCAGGCATCTTTTTGCAGAGTGATGTAAACACACTTTCAATCAGATTAATTTGTGAACCGGCCATGTTGGCTAAACACGCAGTCGGTCGAGAATTGTGGTGAATCATGTTTCTTGTTGATGATTCTTGGCCACATTAATGGGTCAAGAAAGGGGCGTTGAGAATTGGAAGGTAGTAAAAAGGCAATAGGGACATTTGGTCCCATTATAATAATTATATTTCTAAAAATAACAAAAACAAAAGTAGATCATTCTAAAATTCTTTTCTTACAAAACTACAAATGCTACCATTAATTAGAAATATTTATTTGGATATACAATCATGTTTTTTTTTATTATTATTCTTTTAAAACAACCACTCAGACGGTGTTGAGATTGATTTTTATACTCAAAAGTGATTTTAGGTAAAACTGATTATTGAGTTATAGACTTAATAGTGTTTTTCAAAAGCACTTTTTTAAAAAGTATTTAGTTTATTTTTGTGATGCTAAAAGTTTATAAGCTAATAAATTGTTTTTAATGTTTGATTTAGCTTTTAATGATCAACTAGGTTAGTAACCCGTGTATTATACGAGTTGAGTTAATAATATTAGATGCATATAGAAAAAAACGGTTAAAATAATCTATGTTTGACAAATTGTTGATTAGTTTTCTTAAAATAATCAAATTATTGAGTAATTTATCAAATTTATATTAAGTTTGTCAAATTTTTTAAATGGAAATTTTGTTTTGACAAAATTGGTAATTATACTTAATTGATAATCTAATCTAATAAGGAAAATTGGTTTTAAATAATCCCAAGTTTTGATAATTGGTCGCCAATAATCCCAACTTTAAAAATAGCCTCCAGTGGTCCCACCTTTCATTCTTTTGGTTTCTAGTGGTCCCGACGTTAAATTGACTAACTCCGTTAAGTTTGAAGATGACGTGGCATATGCGTTGGCATTTAAAGGAATCATAAAGAAGATGACATGGCATATGCCACGTCATCTTCAAACTTAACGGAGTTAGTCAAGTTAACGTCGGGACCACTAGAAACCAAAAGATTGAAAGGTGGGACCACTGGAGGCTATTTTTAAAGTTGGGATTATTGGTGACCAATTATCAAAACTTGGGATTATTTAAAACCAATTTTCCATCTAATAAATTAATACTTAAATGTCGTTTTAAATTTGTGGCAATGTTGATGTAGACCTCTTAAAAACGAAACATTTGACACTCATTTTAGTGCTTTATTAGGATTAAAAAAAAAGATAAGGGGATAAGTGAGTATAAATAAGGTTGGGTGAGTATGAAGTTAAATGAAGGTATAATAATAATTATACAATAAAAAAATGTTTTTTTTTTGTTGGCTTTTTTAAATAGCTTTTTCCTCTTTTTAAAAAGTTAAAATGAAAATCATTAATTCTTTTACTTAAACATTTGGCCTTTTTTAAAAAGTCACTAAGCCAATAAATACTTTTCAAAACCAATCCCAAACACCCTCTTAATTTACTAAAATGAGTATTTTAACTCATGAAACTCGGTTTGATAAGCTTCGACGGTGGACGTTTGGTAGACTTTAAACAAGGTAGCTTTGTGGTTTTCATATTTCGATGTACCAAAATGTAATCTGAGGGTTCTTTTGAAGGCCGTCCAAGTGCTCAACATGTCGTTCTTAGCTAAGTGTTTGTACCAACTAAGGGCGTCTCTGGTGAAATAGAAGACATCGAGCGATAGTCGTTAGTCAGTGGGGATACGGTTATAGGAGAAGTAATTCTCCGCTTAGAAGATCCAGTCAAAGGGATTGGATCCACCGAACAAGGGCAATGGGATTTTTAGAGGTCTAGGGGTGTTCATCTTTGTATTGAGACATTGTGTTGCTTTGATGAGGGTTGCTAATAGATGGGAGTTGTGAGATGCGGTGATTAGTTGGTCGATTTTGTCGGCCAGGTTTTGCATCGGATCGGTGGTTGGTGATGGATCACGACGAGGAGGCATGACTGTTAGACTAATCTTGTAATTTGTTAATAGTTAGGGATGCTTTATTAATTATTTAATTTGTTATTTTAGGATATAGAGTTATTAATTATTTTATCTAGTTTCCTAAATTAGATTAGGGTTTACTTGTTTTCGAAGTTGTATGATTTGTATAAATAGGGGTTTAGGGAGTCATTGTAATTTGTCCCGGTTTATTGAATATAGTGAGTTGATTTTCTTTCCTAGTTATTACCTGTGATATCCATTAATGATCAGGGATGAAAGCACCAAATGATAATGGCGTGTAAGTGGGTAAAACTCTAAGGGAGCGCTTGGTTCGTGGAATGTAATGGAATTGGAATTGTAAAGATTTTTCTTTTAAAGTTGTGTTTAGTTGGGTAACAAAAGAATTTGAAATGCAATGAAATCCCCTAATTAATGAAATTTAGTACTATTTCAACATTTTCTAGAAATCTTTCATTTCATTGAAGCAAAGTTACCTGGTCTCAAGTTCCATTATTTAACGGACTACATTTCAATTTAAATTTGTTCATAAGCCAACAACTTTAAAAGGAAAACTTTGCAATTTCAATTCCACTACATTCCATGAACCAAACGGTCCCTAAGAATCAAGATCGAAGGAGATGAGAAAGGAATTGAACTTGCTACAATTTTTCTTCATATCAACAAACGCAATACAATTTATAAATACTAGAAACGAAAATTAAGATGCATCTAAATCTAAGGAGATAACTAGTAACCAGAAGTAAACGTGTAAATAAAATGGAACATGGGAATGAAATATGCATGCAACTGGAAGAAAGACTAATTTAATCAAAACTTGCGCTTGACATACGTGGCTTATATCCTTCTTATGTGTCTTCGATGATCCATTGGGTCAGTGACTTAGGGTCGATGACCTGTAGGGATGGCAATGGGGCGGGTTTGGGGCGGGTTTGAGTAATCCCAACCCCATACCCGTTTATAAAAGTGTGTCCCATACCCGGCCCAAAACCCGTCAGGTTTCTAGCGGGTATTTACCCATCGGTATCGGGCATACCCGCGGGTTTCGGGTATACCCGTCGGGTGTATATCGACTAACTATTAATTTATATTTATCATAATTATAATAAAATACCTCAAATAACTAAACATATATAAGTTTAATAATATGTAAATCAATGTATCTAACAAATAACTTAGTATTATAGATAAAAATAAAAAATAGATAAATAAAATCATACAGTATATACTTAAAATAAATAAATAAAAGAAAGAAAATTATAGCGAATATATATTATCGGGTAATCGGGACGGGTAAGCGGGTATATCATCAAATCCCATACCCGTCCCATACCCATGAAAAAAAAATCAAAAGTAATCCCATACCCGGACCCATACCCGATTACCCGACCCCATACCCGTCCCATTTTGTGTCGGGTTTCGGGTTTTTCTGTCGGGTTCGGGTTTCATTGCCATCCCTAATGACCTGTATCATTGGGGTGAATAGTACATATAAAATATGGGAGATGAATTGATTTTCCTTAAACATATGGGGTCGGTGTATGAGGACAAGAGATGGGGTGAAGTGATATTTGAGTGTTTTTTTAGTGTTTATTCATAAAATTTAAAGATGAGGTGTAGAATGGAAGTAGTTTTTCATGGTGAAGGCTTAACTGGGATTGGAGTTGTTGTCATGGTCACTCTATCCCTGTAACAGCCCTCGGACGTGAGAATCAATAGCTCAGGTGAGGAGTGTGTGTGATTATGGAGTTTTTAAGATTAGAGTGTGTGTAGAAGATAGTGTGTGTAGAAGATGATGAAGATAACACTTATAAGTACCTTTTGAGCTACTATTTATAAAGTTTGCATTAGGGTTCGTGTACTTGGGGGTGACGTCAGTGCGTTAACCAATTTTCGGGTGAAAATATTCATTTTGTATGGAGAAATCTTATTAGTTGAGGTCCTCATGCAAATTGTTAGTTTGTTAGCTGTGGACCATTCTTCTAGAACTGTCATTAAATGGGGAGTGGGGGAGTGAGCCCCACCTACCATTCGTTTATGGTGAGGGTTTGACCCGGCCCGCGAAGAGCCCAAAAGATTGGATCATGGACTTGAATCGGGCTGCGGAGAGCCAAGAGTATATAATTAAATCTCTATCCTCTTCATGTATATAGAAGAATTTTACATATATTTTTCTTTTGTTTTATAACTTTTAGAATGTGGTGTTTTCTTACATTCTGAATATGTCGCTATAACGTGCTTACTTTTATTTACGTTTTGATATAAATTTATCAAAATTGAGCCTTACTCGTTAAAAAAAAGGATATTTTGCTATTTTTCTAGAGTAATAAATATAGTTTTGGAGGTACTAAAAGACAATTGACCACTAACCAAGACACCTACTAGAGTCAGGGACCTCCTCTTCTTATAATGCCCTAACGCTTTGTTTAAGTGTGCAGGCTCTTCAAGCAATCCACATTCCTGTAATCGAAAAACCAACTCCGGCAACAATGATTCGAAAACTATTAGAGTTCTGGTGTGGTTGGCCAGCCCAATCATCCTTGTTCTCTTTAATTTACAAAACATAAAGTCATAGTCATAGTTTCTCTTTTAGTGTTTTTTTTTATTATTATTTTATTTTTCTTAATGGTTATTGTCTATGTTATTACATAATTTTTTTTGTTTTTTAGTTTTCTTTTTATAGGTTTTGTTTGTTTTTTGTATTTTATCCGAGCTTAATGATTTTAACAACAGAGTTTGTGGGCATGTAATATAAATTGTTTTATCCAAACTCAACTATTTTAGTAAAACAGCAAGTGGATTAAATATTAGTTTGGTGGTTTAATATTAGTTTCACACTGTTACCTTTAAAAATTTAAACTTTTTTATATTATATTGAATTTAACTAGACTTTTAATTTAATGTTGTCTTTTTTTTTCTTCGTTTTCTCCATGTTATGTTTTAACTATACATATCCACATCCCAGACATGAAACCAATGTTCCAAAACAACACACCAACCGAATCATAAAATTTCCACAAAAGAAACACCCATGCCTCCGTTTGGTTATATATTTTCTAATAACCATTCTGTCCCGAATCAACTTATACTCCCGATCCCCAACCCCCAAATACACATAAATCATAAGTAACACTAGAAATAATTGTGTTTGAATAACGTCATAAACTAAAATAGTTTAATTTTATTTTATAAGCTAAATAAAGATATTCTATCACCATTTATAATAAAATGCATGCACACATATTAACAACAAATCGAAGTAGTATATGTTTAGTAGGCTTGGCTGATCAGACAACGTGACAAGCAAACAAATTCATAAATATTCACTATAAGTAGTATTAAATAATTTTTGTCTCATAACGTGTCGTCGAGACGTCAGCTATGGGACATGGTAAGTTTTGTTACTACACATGCACTTATAAGCCACTGGGCAAGTATCGGACTCGGTTGCTCCTTCTGAACAAATGAACCGCACCCTGACTAAGTGGCAAGGTGAACATGATCTGCACACATGCTTACAGTCTGGCAGTCTTGAACCCGTGATTTGCACTGTATCGGCTCTAGGATTGGCTAAAACCACCTTTGCACCTTCCACACGTGTATCAACGGTACCTATTTATATATATATATATATATATTGTATAAAAGATCTAAGAAAAAAAAAGTGGGAAATTTTGAAATGAAAGATATAAAGCTTACCAATAAGAAGTAGAGTGGAAGTCAGCAGAAAGAAAGAAAGTAAAGGGTTCATTTTGTGCTAATTGTGTTTGTGATATGGTGAAATAAGGGGAATATAAAAAGGAAAGATGGGAAGTAAAGGGGTTCACAAGAAGTAGGGGTTTTTCACAAGATAGAAGTGTCTTCACATGGTTTTCTACCTTGTAGTAATTGTTTGGCCCAAAAGGCCCAAATTGATGTTTAATTGGCCCAATTGTTCGTCAGTGGGCCTTCTAGAAGCAAATGATAAACCAACCTGTGGAAGTTTAGAAACATCAAGGCTTTCACATACCTCTTTGCGGTTTCACAACTAGTACTAATCAAGTTTCAAGTTTCACATAAACCCATCTAATTTTAAGATTAGTAAAGTCGAAAAACAAATAAGAAAGACACTAATTTGACTGCTTGATTTGTGGTCGATTGGTTTCTGCCTACTAATCACAACTCAAAAGTAGCGTGCCAACATGATAAATATTGGAGCGGTTCATGGTCGTTACTTCCCGATTGCTTTCTTTTAGAATTCATACTGCATGTTTAAGAACAGGAGAGATAAATGTTATTGATATAATAAATAAGTTATGAGTAACTACATAAAAGAAATTAAGCTTGTTGGAATTCAATAATCTCAACATTTTCAAAATGTTATTGATTTTAGTCTAGTTTTAGTGATCAAAATTTTAGTAAAAACTTTAAAAATTTTAGTTTTTTATTGAAACTTGAATTTTAGAAATCAACGAAAAATCCAAAAAAAAAAACTGATCCAGACCCTAAACTCGTTCGTCATAGTCGAACAATTTTGATATCAACACGTGTTTGTTCCAATAAGTTATGAGTAACTGCATGCCTGGATCTTACTGGGGTCTCCCCTCTGGTGGGTCTGGGGGCCGGGGAATTCAAAGTGGGACAGGCTGCTTCTAAGGCTGCGATTGAAAAAGTGAACAAACATAAAACAACGTGCATTGAAAATCAACACGTGTTTGTTCCTTTTGCCTTTGACACTTTTGGGTCCCTCGCCTCTGAGGCCGTGGAAATCTTGATTAGAGTTCAACGGGTCATGCATGGTAATGTGGTGACCTCTGGTGCTAGGGATGTTGTTTTCACGAGGCTTAGTTTTGATATTCAGAAAGGCTTGGCGGCACAACTTGTTGCCCGCCTCCCTTGCCCGTCGGGGTGATTGTCCACTTGTATTCGTCTCAGTATTTGGTTGTTGGTGTTTAATGAATAGTAACATTTCTTTAAAAAAAAAATTTGATATTTAGCAAAAGAAAATTAACAAATTGTTAGAAAGTTGTCAAACTAAAATGAAAGTTATTGGTAGGCTTAAAGTGTCTAATAAGAAACAGTCTAGGGACTGTTCCTGTAACTTATTCCAGAAGAAAACATCTCTCAAAACCCTAAACTCATTCGTCGACGAACCATTGTCGGCCTGAACCTCCCATTTTCGACCTCGATTCGCAATCATCTCCCTAGAACTTCAATTTTCGCCAAAAATGGTGATGAAAAGAGAGAGGTCCGTGAACGTATCAGGAAAGCCGAAGCATTCTCTTGATGTCAACAGAGATGCCGGAAACAAGAACAAAAGCGGCGGCACCGGCCGTACTTCCGCCACCGTTCGCCGCCTTAAGATGTACAACACTCGGCCGAAGCGTGACGCCAAAGGAAAAGTTTTAAAATACGATTTGCAGTCAAGGGAGTTGCCATCTACTCGTATTCAGCCAGATCGTCGCTGGTTCGGTGAGTAAAATCTCGCTTTCTGATCGTAATTTATGCTGTATATCGTTAAGTAATCAAAACTGAAGAGTTATCGAAACATTAGAAATTTAGATGAAGCTAATTCGAAGTAATCTATGAAATATGCTTCCGATTAACATTGCAGGCAACACTAGGGCTGTAAATCAGAAAGAGCTTGAACTAATTTATGCAATATGCTTATGCTTCCCGTTAACGTTAGACGAAGCTAATTTGAACTAATCTATGAAATATGCGTCCAATTAACTTTGTAGGAAACTCTAGGGTTGTAAATCACAAAGAGCTTGAACTAATTTTTTGCAATATGCTTCCAGTAAACATTAGATGAAGCGAATTCGAACTAATTTATGAAATATGCTTTCAATTAACATTAGATGAAGCTAATTCGAACTAATCTATGATATATGCTTCCAATTAACTTTGCAGGTAACAATAGGGTTGCAATTTACAAAGAGCTTGAACTAATCTATGAAATATGCTTCCAATTAACATTAGATGAAGCTAATTCGAACTAATATAAGAAATATGCTTCCAATTAACATTGCAGGTAACAATAGGGTTGCAATTCACAAAGAGCTTGAACTAATTTATGAAGTATACTTCCAATTAACATTGCAGTTAACACTAGGGTTGTAAATCAGAAGGAGCTTGAATTCTTCCGTGAAGAGCTGCAAACTCGGCTCTCAAGTAATTACAATGTTATTTTGAAGGAGAGGAAGCTGCCTATGTCACTATTGAATGATCATCAAAAGGTAAATTATTAGCCAAAGAGAATGGGATATCTGGAGAGTTGAATTGTATTTGGATTCTAGGATGTGATCTGTACATTGGCTTATAATTTTGATGTTTCTTTCATCTACTTTTGTAGCAAGCAAGGGTTCACCTTCTTGATACCGAGTCATTTTCTGATGCATTTGGACCAAAGGGGAAGAGGAAACGCCCTAGATTAATGGTATCTGATTATGAGTCACTAGTTAAGAGGGCTGATGGTTCCCATGGTAATTGATCTTGTCTGGCTTTGTTTATAAAATTTGGTATAGGTGTTTTGTAACTTTATCTTTTTGATTGCTAATTGATGAGAACTTAGAATAATATGTGTGCCAACTTTGTAGATGCATTTGAAGAAAAATGTGGTGGTGTCGATCCAACAGTTGAAAATGTGGATGGGTTTAGGGATCTTGTTCGCCACACAATGTTTGAGAAGGGTCAAAGTAAACGTATATGGGGCGAGCTTTACAAAGTCATTGACTCTTCTGATGTTGTTATCCAGGTTTGTGGCGTGCTAACTGATTTCTTGATTTAATTGGATGTTTATGTATTTTTTTTACTTGTCATGATCATATTTCTTGTGAAGGGTGAAATGTTTGCACTTTGCACTTTGTGCTATCTTTTGGTAACCTTTACGGTCTTTATTGTTTTGGGGTGTTATGTATTGGTCAAGCTGGTACTTATGTTACTGATTACAGGTAGTGGATGCTAGGGATCCCCTAGGTACAAGATGCTATCATCTTGAGAAGCATATAAAAGAGCATTGCAAACACAAACACATGATTTTATTGTTAAACAAGGTAACCAATATTTATATTTGTAAATTATGAGTTTTTCTTCTTCTTGTTTGTCTTTATCCTTTTGTTTTAAATTCATGATCAATGACTTTTTTGCTGGCATTTGTGCAGTGTGATTTAACCCCACCTTGGGTGACAAAAGGATGGCTGAGGGTACTATCTAAGGAATATCCTACACTAGCTTTTCATGCAAGTATAAATAAGTCTTATGGCAAGGTGTGTCTCTCTACATTATGATTAATGTGGAATACTCCTAAAAAGTCGACATACTTTCTATACAGTCATGATAGATACTGATGCTAATATGATCTCCGATATTATTACTCATTTATGTGTATGCATTATTTGTGCAATTCTAGTCTTCATATGATAATAATTTGTTCTGTTGCTTATAGAATTCTCTTATGTCGGTGCTTCGGCAATTTTCACGTTTAAAGAGTGACAAGCAAGCAATTTCAGTTGGATTTGTTGGGTATCCAAATGTTGGCAAATCATCAGTAATTAACACTCTACGTACGAAAAATGTAAGTTCTTTATAATTTGGTATATAGAGGTCACATTGTGATGCCTTTCTTTTACATGTGCATCATTTTGCATTATTTTATGCTTATGTTATTATTGTGGTTTTGGAAACAACCAGATCATGAACCTGTCTGTAACTATGCTTTTGGCTGACATTTTCCCTTGTGTATGTTGTGAAGGTGTGCAAGGTTGCTCCAATTCCTGGAGAGACTAAAGTCTGGCAATACATAACACTTACAAAGAAAATATTCTTGATTGATTGCCCTGGTGTTGTTTATGGCAGCAGTGATACAGAAACCGATATCGTTTTAAAGGGTGTGGTATGTATGACTTCCGTTTTCTTTTGTATCAAAAAGTTCCTCTTAAGAATCTGCTTTCTAGATTCTCTTTTGGCTTTGGTTAGTTTACCATCATCGCCTTTTTGTTTAAGATTTTTAAGGACATTTTTTTATAATTATACAGGTGCGAGTCACAAATTTGCATGATGCCACAGAGCACATTGGTGAAGTCTTAAAACGTGTCAAGAAAGAACACCTTGAGAGAGCATACAAGATAAAAGAGTGGTATGTCTTTTTTATTGAGATATTTGCATCATAAAGAAAGATTACTACGCCTAGAAGGAATTTCACATGTAATCTTTAAATGCTATTGGTCCCTAATATTTGCATCATAAAGAGGTCATCCTCCTTTTTAGTCCCCATTATATCTTCGAAGCACAATTTCTTCTTGTTTTCTATTTAAAAATTGTTCAGTAATGAATGTGCCTCTACATATATATTAACATTTTGACCATCTATGTAAATTTATCACTTTCAATAGTGTGAAATGTACCGTGTCAGGTTGTCACTTCACTCATTAAAAGTTTATAGTTCTAAAGTTGCATGCTGCTTTCTTTAAAGTCAACGATGTATGTTTAGATATGCAATACGTGACATGTTGGTTCTTTAGCATATTATCTTGCCTTCTACTACATAATTTCAGATTTAACCCCAAAATCACAATCTAATATTATTTGAATGTTTATAACAGGGAAGATGAGAATGACTTTCTGGTTCAGTTGTGCAAATTATCAGGCAAACTTCTAAGGGTAATATTTTTATCCAAGTTGCATCACGTCAATTGACTCAAATGATATGAACACTGACCATTTTCCAGTGTTCGATTGCATGGGTTATTTCATGCAAAACTTAAAATTGGTAAAACGAGCAAAAATAAATTTGGAAACATTATGCGGGTTGACCAGTTTACTTGTAAATGGGTCAGTTCAGATTTTGCTTTATCTTTAACTGGTCAAACATGTTAAAAAAAGGTTCAGCTAAAAAGAAAGTTGTTTGATGAATAGAGAACCTTTTGAGTGTGGAATCAAGAACCTTCACTAAAATACTTGTGTTTTACAGGGCGGTGAACCAGATCTGATGACTGCAGCAAAGATGGTTTTACATGATTGGCAGAGGGGTAAAATTCCGTTCTTTGTTCCACCCCCGAAGCAAGATGACGTGGCAAAGGAATCCGAACCTGAAGGCAATAGCAGTGTGGCAGAGAAAGATGCAGTTTTGGTGGATGAGAACAAGGAATTGGCAGCAAAAAGAAGCATAAAAAACATAGTTTCATCACAGCAGCTAAAAGATGTTCCTGTTCAAGAGGATCTCTTCACTGAGAATGAGTTAAAGGGTGAGGCAAATGCTGAAGAATCATAGGTTTGTTTTAACAGTTTTCATTCATCTTAAATTCGTGCATTTTCTTGTAATTTTAGTTTTTTACAGTCGTGTTACCGCCTTGTCCGGGTTTTGGAAATTGGTCATGACCATTTATCTGTTGTTTCTCGTTTTTCTTTCTCGCACTTTAATCCGTATTGCGTGTTAATGAGTTATATATCTTGTTATTACCATTACGCGAGAACATTGTTATTACCATTACGCGAGAACATTCAAATAAATTAGTTCATTCATATCAGGTACATATAAAAGCGAAATCAATGTTTATTTAGTATAAGATATATCTTAGCAAAGACCTTATATATCAAATTCTGTATTGTGGTCAATAGTGTGATTTGAAACACCCAGTTTAGGAACTAGGATGTGCCTTCAGCGACAACATTAGACTGGTCTTGTTCATCCATGGGCGCACCCTCTTCGACTTCCTCAGTAACCTCATTTGATTCCGCAGTCCCGATATTCTCCTGTTCGAGTGCGTTTTGTTCGTCAAGTCGAGGACCACTGCCTGGAGAAGGAGCAGAAGCATCAGGCTGGGGAGGATAGAATGGTGCAGGCTGTTCCATTAGAGGAGGGTAGCCTGGTGACATACATCCAGGAGTAAGACACCCAGGGTTATTCTGGGAAGGATAACCGGACGGTTGGCAATCATTGTTAATGCACCCAGGGGTCGGCTGCGGAGGATAAGCCCCTTGAGGTTGACATTCGTGGCTGATACACCCCGGGTTAGGAACAGAGGTCGGTTGACATCCGCTCGGTTGACATTCAGTGCCGGGATTTAGACACCCAGGGGTAGTCTGCGGAGGATATGCACAACCCGTTTGTGGAGGATATCCACCGCTCGGTTGGGCGCAGCCCGTTTGGGGAGGATATGCACCGCCCGTTTGGGGAGGATATGCACACCCCGTTTGGGGAGGATATGCACACCCCGTTTGCGGAGGATATGCGCAGCCCGTTTGGCCACAGCTCGGTTGGGGAGAATATCCACAGCTTGGTTGGGGAGCATATCCGCAGCTCGGTTGAGGACCATATGTACAGCCTGGTTGGGGACCATATGTACATCCCGGTTGGGGAGGATACGAACTCCCACACGGACGAGGATACCCACCATAGTACGGAGCCACACCAACATGCTCGCCTCGGGGTCCACGCCAACAGTCAGCTGGATCAGCATCGGCAAGGCCCGCAGGTGATGCAGAAGATCCATGAACAACTTCTAAGGGCTCATTAGTATTACTCTCTCCAAACGATTCAGGATCCGACAGATCTAGGGGTGGCATCGGTTCACCTTCAGTTTGAACAGATTCTTCGCTAAGTTCCCTTTTAGACTGCGATACCATGAAGTCGTCTGAGGAAACCAAACGAGCCAATCCTGACCATGAGCCATGGCTAAGGCATAGAACCAAGATCAGGAATCCTAGCAAAATGCCATTGGGTGCAGCCATTTTCACTTGCATTCTGCTATGCAAATCCAGGCTTTATAGTTGAGGTGTGATTAGGCAAGTACATAACATGCATTTGTGTTGTTTCTGAAAACCAGGCGTAAATACATATCATGCATTTTGTATGTTCATTTGGTACCACCTAAATCATCCATATTGCATTTCAAGACTTAGATCACATATACAAGATCTCAGTTCTTTTTGATGAGAACCGAACTAGCAATCGTCAGCGCGTTTTGGTCGAACTGTATGGTTTCCGATTTTCGTATCCATACCGAACTAATTTGACAAAACCCGAGTATTTAGACGTGATTACAATCGGTTCGGGCAGAAACCACTAAACCATTGGAAGCTAGATTCGAAGCCTAGACCTCTGCTAGATGAGAAATGGGTGTTTATGGTCCGGTTTGGTCGGTTTTGATGACATTTTGGACCGAACCACTAACTACGATCCAAGCAATAACGAACCAAACCAACAAGGTTTGGTGGGTCATCTTGTTTTAACGGTTTAAAGCGATTTTTTAATCCTTTTATAGACATTAGTTTGTATTGAAAATTTAAATACGATAAAGATGATTCATGATTATAATACATATACATAACTACAAATTTATAAAAATAATAATGTCTATAAACAATGAACATTAAATGTTCGGTTCGGTACTTTGGTTTACACGACCGGTTCAAAGAGTAACAACTACTAAGAGCATATTCAACAGAAGATGTATAAATGTCACAAATGCCCATGTGGGAATCCGTAGTTCAAACATAGCTTTGGAGGGTTTATGCGGCCCATCCGAATTATCAAACGCCCAACGGATGAGCAAATGGGTCCCTCTTTCACAAGCATTTGAATAAATTATATATTCAATTCTTCCTTTATAAAAAAATATTAAAAAATGGATGTTTGTAAATAGATACGGTGTTAGAGTAAAAAATAGATGTTTTTGAAGGATAAGTAAAAAACTGATATGAAGTTACGCATTTAAAGGTGTTTTTGGTGTTATGCGTTGAAGATGCTCTAAACCAATACACTATGGAAGTTATCTCTCTAATCAGAAGTTATGTATTTAGCAAGGAGATTCAACCTTGCCAAACAAGAAGTTGAATGTTAGAACCTGAAATTTTAGTATTTGAACTCTTAGATTTTATCTAACACACAATTATAGGAAATGGTTTACTTTCATAATGCTCATAAACATGAGGGCATCATGGCAATGATCACAACATAATGTGAATGAATAATGAATTACACAATCCAATTTAACTCATTAAAATCAGTAGTTTATGTATTTCAATTGTATCAACTCATCTTAAATGATAGAGTATTGTCTGTTTTAAGCGTGGGTAGTTATCACTTGGCTAATCAAATCATAAGATCGGTCTATCATTAATTTCAATCTATAACTTAGCTTAATCAAGCTTAGGTTTTCGGGGTCATTACCTTATCACTGAAACCTTCCGATTAGCTTATCATTTGTAAACTGGCCTCAATCATTCCAGAATGCCTTTAGATCAAGCTTAAGAGAAAGGTTTTGAGAATGAAATGTTTCAAAAATGAAATCCACGCTTGCTATTTATAGGAGTCTAGCCGACCTAATTTTCACGGCCGTGACATGCCTGTCACGGCCGTGACATTCCATGATATGATGTGACAATTCCGGGCTTGACACATACTTGTCATAGTGGTGACGCGTACTTGTCAGTTGTCATAGTGGTGACACGTGTTGTCACGCCCGTGACATTTCATGTTGAGTAGGTTTGACAATGACTCTTCTCTGACACGGGGATTTGATCGATCTGGTGACACCATGTAAGAATCACAGCCGTGACACCCTATTCGGGGGCATGGCATGCCGTTCAAGGGTGTGACAAAGTCACTAGTCACTACTATACAAAAAATCTATACAACAATCCATGCTATTCTACTTTTATACACTCACTAGTCACTACTATACAAAAATCAGATAACTTATCATAACACTCGTTTGATAATTGTGACGATTATCATGAACCATCCACAATGTCGTCGACATCTGAAAAGCTTAGAATCGATGAAGCGTTGTTAAAGATGAAAAGGGCAGGAACTTGTCAACTACTCAAAATCGCTTCGAGAAGCGGAATAGGCCAGCGACAAATAAGGGCAACTGGTATACCAGCGCCAACTGGCGCCAACCCCCCACCCCCCCCCCCCACCCGACGTTGTATAGCGGCGCCATTCTCCCACGCCATATGTTTGGCGCCCGTGGAAATCAAAATGTGACCGTTGAACGGTCATGAATTCGACTGTTGTTTTTTTTTTAAAAAAAGTAATTTTTCATTAATTACTCCTTTTACCACTATAAAAACTCAAAACAATCCAATTTTTTACACTTCTTTCTCTTCTTTTCTACTCCTTTCTTTCTTTAATCTTTAAAAAAAATCATCATGAATCCCAACCAACCAAATAAAGATTCTTCAAGCAACACCTCTCCCTTCAATCCAAACCTTCAACCATGGCATTTACCGATGTGTGTGTGTGTGTGTGTGGGGGGGGGGGGGGGGGGAATCAAACCCGTTGTACACGGGTCAAGCTCCTTCAAATGTCTACAACCCCAACCCCTCATTTTCAAATTACGCTCAATGGGGGCAATTTCAACTCCAAACCGCTTTCTCACCGACACCTCCACCTACTCAATCACAACCTCAAACACCTAATATCGATCAAGAAGATGACGACGTGGAGGTTATCCCTGAGACCTAAGTGCCGGATCGGGTGCGTGAGAAAAAATTACATCTTCAACAATTCCGTCTTCTCGGCATAGATACAACGAACTTGAGTCCGGAACAAGGAGAAATGATTGAGAAAGAAAAACAAAAAATCATGGCGGAGTTACGTGATGAGTAGTTTTTTTTATTTAAGAGTAAATTACATAGAAGGTCCTTTATGTATTACCCTAACTATGGATTGGGTCCTTTAATTAAAGTTACTACACCAGACATCCTTTATGTTTTATACTTGTTTCGGAGAAGGTCCTTTATTACTAACGGTGTTAAATTTATCCGTTAAGACAGGGCCAATTTCGTCAATGCATTATCTATTTTAATATAACCCTTAAAAATAAAATAAAAAATCTTAAATAAAATCATCACATCTTTTTCTTCCTCTGGTTAGCGATTAGGGCTCCACGTTCTATCTTTTTTTCCATCCATCGATCCTCTCCGTCGATCTTCTCCTAAATGCGATTTCTTGCTCCTAAACGCGATGCCGGTGTGCCAGGAGAAATATCTCTTAGAATAGATCACTGTTATACTGAATCTGGGTGTTTAATTTATTTTGGATTTGAATTGTTTAATCTTGTTTCAGAGGAATCAAACGGGTGTCTGTTATTTTGCTTTAGTTTTATGATACAAATTGGGGAATTGTATTGAATTGAAATTCTTTATAAAAAAGCATCTGCTTCAAGATTTCATGGTGTGTATATTTTGAATGGCTTGGATGAGGTTGGTTCTATCATAATGTGTGCTTGAGTAATTTCATTCCTAAATTTAGTGAATGGTTGATGTAGTCGAACCCTGTGAATCACCAAATGATGAACACAATGTCGGATACCAAATTTGAATGATGAGTACAATACCGGAGATCTGAACAGAACTGAATATTTAACCGAAACTTTGTTCGAGTAGTTGGGTGATGATTTAAAAAACCGATGTCGATGAACCCGTAATGTCAATGAAGAAGACGAACCATAATCTAAACACTCTATTGATGAGACCATAAATTAAACAATGGAGATAGGCTCGAACATGAAACAGGGTAGGACATGATCAAATTGAAGAAGTTTTGTTGAGTTTTTAAAGATCCAACGATGAATAAAAAAAATGGTGAACTTGAGGAAGACTACTTTCGATCTAATGTTGATTGTAACTCGATTTATGCTTAACAGAAGATCGCAAAAAGGAAACCAAATCGAATGAGATCAAGATCAAAGTGTTTTGTACAATTTTTAAATATCCGCAAGAAGATGAACTGTGATTATTTGAATCTCAATCAAATATGAACCAAAATCGATTTTGAAGATATGAATGGATTCGTGTATTCAAACCGAGTCTAACTGAAACAATAACAACAATTAAACAACTCAATTTGAAGTTCAATTTCATAATCTAATGAAGAACACTTTGACCAAAAAAAGTCAAATGTACTGAATTTGATCAAATTGAACTAGATTTCCCATCCAAAAACACGTATAATCACTAAACACATGCTATGATACAAATTGTAAAGCCGTAGGTGTCGATAGTTGTGATTTGTATACCGAATTTGATCCGAAAGTTAATCGAAAACTAAGAACATAAGAAGGTAAATATAAACTTGCTAAAGCTCCAATTGATTAACGATACACTTCGTAAATTAAAGTAAGAGAACGATTGAAGATCACAGAGCAGCTTATGAAACAAGAGAACGATATAAGAGTAGCGTGAACGATAAAAGAGTAGCGTACGAAGGTGTAGAGATGAGATTGTCGGACATTCGGATGTGTTTTTGATTAAGATGGGAAATATTCAATTTTTAGGGTTTTTTAATAGATGTTGTAAAATGTTGAAACTGCCCCTGACTTAACGGATTAATTTAACATCGTTAGTGATAAAGGACCTTTTTCGAAACAAATATAAAACATAAAGGAGTGTAGTTACTTTAGTTAAAGGACCTAATCCATAATTAAGGTGTTACATAAAGGACCTTCTGTGTAATTTACTCTTTATTTAAATGAAGTATTTGTAGTTTTTTTTTTTGAAATATTTGTAGGTTTTATGTTTTTTTAAGAAATCTATTTGTAGTGGTTTTTTAATTTTAAGTATTTAATTATTTTTTTTTACTTTTGTTTTTCTATTTTTTGAAGGCAATAAAAAAACAAAAAAAACGAATTTTTAGTCATTAAAATAATTCAAAATTAAAAAGGAAAAAAATAATTAAAAATAGTTTAACACCATATGGAGTATCCCACCCATGTTAAACTTTTAAATATGGTGTTAACAATGACGTGACGTCTACATAACGGTGTTAAAGTTTAACATGACATGAGGTATACCCCATGCCCTAATGAAGACGATGGCTAGTTTAAGGATGTATAGCAAGGGTGAATTGGATGAAATGTAAATAACTTCAATTCCCCTCACGTGGGTGACTTTAACAACAAAGGTAACAATTGTTTATTCGGACTCGCTTCTACAAAAATTTTCTTTTACTTATTAGGATAAACGAACCGAATTCAACTGAATAAGAAGGGGCTTAATTGGTTTATTTTGATAACCAAACCGAATTCAACCTAATAAACTGAATAACTAAGTTTATTCGGTTGAATTTGATTTGGTTAGACACAATTTCAATTCGGATCAGTTCAGATCGCTGATAGACCAAAATAAAAAAAATTGAAACCAAATAAACTATCATCCGATTCGATGAACACCCCTACAAGAAACATTATCAAACAAGATTGGGTCAACGTCAAGGATCTATACATCTGCACAATGAATCCTTATACAGGATTATGCGTTCTGAAGGTTATCACATGGTAAATAATCACTGGAAAATGATTTTATAATCTAGACTTGTAAGTTATTAAATAATCTCCAACTCTTTAAACATATTATATGAGAGATCATAGATGATTAACAGATGAAGTGCTTTGAGTGTTCTAACACTATCCATTCGTTTTAGAAGCCACATTCATACAAACCTTATCTATAAAATTGTCACAATCAATAATAGACTTCCGACGACTCGACTAAACTCTAGTAAGAAATGTCAGGTCAACCATCAAGATTTTAGATTTAACCATTTTGAAACAAGGATTCATGTTCGCAATGACCAACAAGGGATTGACATAGTCCCTCAAACAAATTTACTATCATTTTGAAGAGTAAGATTCAGGAATGCTTCAGCAAATACATCAGAATCCAACTGTACGGGTGCTTGTGGAACTAAATACGAACAAATCTAGAGTATTTATTTGTAATTTTCAAATATACATAATACCTCTACAGGAACTTCTCTATGGAGGTACAGAGTGTTGATTTGGGAACTGCACCAATGACCGCGTCTTTCTTCTCTCCATCTTTGAATATGATGACAGTGGGGATGCTTCTGATCCCATATTGGCTTGCAATTGTAGGACTATCATCAGTATTCACCTTGAAACAACTGAGTTTCCCTGTGTACTCCTTTGCAAGTTCATCAATGATCGGTTGGATCATGCGACAAGGCCCGCACCATGGGGCCCAGAATTCAACCAGCACAGGGAGTTTAGACTCCAGGACAAGTGATTGCCATGTTGCATCATTGACAGGAAGCACTGCAAATTTGGAGGTAACAAAGTTAACAAAATAGATGATACTGTAAATTCTATAATGTTATCTTGTAACCAAGAATGTAGAAGTCAAAACAGAACTCGAAAGTAGCTCCAAGAAGACAACATCAATTTGGCAAATCTGGAATGTTTATGCCTTTTCTAACTTTGGTTTTAGGGGTTTCAATTTCTATCTTTTTCTTAAATCATTTGGAAGTGGAATACATGTGTGAGGAGATATGGAAATCAAGTGATAGCTTTTTTGGAAGTGGTTTATTAGTTTAAAGCCCTAAAAAAGGTAAGCCATATGACAAGGTGAACTATGCTAGATGTAAACAAATTGCACATATATTTACAAATATGCATAGTATGGTACTTCACATCTAAGATCCTCTGTAATGCTTTGACAACTCGAGTTAATAGCAATGTATCATCATATCTTACCAATATGTATGTATAACAACACAAATGGAACTTGAGCACTACTTAGTTTGAAAAGATCATTCCGTTTGGGATTGTGATACATACCAAAACCTTATTCCTTTCCCATGTCACCATTACTTAAACGTTTTCCTAATTTATATCCATACACTATTTTCATTTTATTTAGTGTCCAGTAAGTAGTGGTCACTAGTGGGTAGGTTTTCTTGTAAGGCTACAAATAGTCAAATATGTTGAGTGTTTTAGCCATAAATGAATTAAGAAAATTACTCGGAAGTCTAGTCTATCTCACCTTATTTCTTTGGGAGTGTTTGTCTACGACAAATGGCTAAATCATTTTGGAGATTGACCATTTTAATCGGTCTCTAACTCTCTATCAGATTGATCATCACTTTGAATCCTCCACAAGCAAAACTTTGATTTTTTTGTGAAGCAAATTGTTTTCAACTTTAATCAGGTATGGATTCTGATGTTCTTGACGAAAAATAGCTAACCAATTCATACCTTAATGACAAGGATAATTCTGATCTTATATTTGAATCAGAATGCAAATCAATCTTACATCAGTTTTGCCAAATACAAATCAATATACTTATCTACGCATTTTCTTCCCCAGCAATCTCCTAAAACAAGCACGATATGTTCATCTACAATACAGTAGAAAAAAAAAGCTCATAATAAGCAGAACAATATCCTCACGATCGGCCAAACGATTTCATCCCCAATTCAAACGCGAATAGACTTTTCAAACTCATAATCGTTAAATAAACGGAAAATTATAGACAAATAACGAGTATAACAGATACACAATATCCTCACGATCGGCCAAACGATTCCATCCCCAATTCAAACACGAATAGACTTTTCAAACTCATAATCGTTAGATAAACGGAAAACTATAAACAAATAACGAGTATAACAGATACCTGCAATGAAAACCTAGGTCAAGAGCACAATGCAAAACGATATAGCACGATCGAATAGAGGACGACGATTCTCACCTTGAACGGCCTCCTGAGCCTGACATACAATAAGCGCTCCACGCCGGCCTGATCTAGACCTCAAGCTCACCGATCCAGAACCATCGGACAACGACTGGATCTTCAAACCTCTCGATTCCGGCAAATTTACAAAGCTCCGACGGGCGGAGATCCGGTAGACGGCGGAAGAGACGATCGGGAATCCAGAGGTGCGAGGAACTGTAAGAGTTTCGAGAACACGCGCCATCGGAGTAACCGCCGATCGAGAGGAAAATGGTGTGTGTGTGTGTGTGTGAGTGTGTGTGGATGGCTGTTGGTTTTGGATTCTGTTAAAGGAAGGGGGAGAAAGAATGTATGGATGGGTGGTGTCACGTGACTCGCACACGTTTTATCTTGTTGTTGGATTGGATTGGATTGGATCAAATGTGTTTGGGCCTTGATATGGCTGGACCCACTAGTTTGGATCTTCTTGTGTGTTTAACTACCACCACATATAAAGAAGAAAGAAAAAAAACTAGGTACATTATTAACTAACCTTGGAAATCAGGTGAATAACAATTACAATTTAGGGGGGAAAGTGACAAATCTTTCAAAGTTGAGGGTCCTATCTTAAACCACAAGTTGAAAATTGAGATAACCCTAATGGGGTCAATACCACTGGTGTATTTTTAACGTTCTTCTATGTCAATATTACCGTCAGATCACACGATATAATATCCACTCGTGTATTAATAAAGTTTAAACGTTTAATTTATTTTCAAGATTTTATAAGCCAAATTAATCAAAACTACTATGGCCAGTTGGCCACAAATATAAAAGATCATAAACTTTAAACGAACAACTTTTAAAAACTTTCAAACGCGTCTTTAAGAAGACATCCTAGCGGTTAAAGTGGACACCTAACAATTGAAAAAATAAGGGTTTAAATTCTATAAGATATGTGTTTATCTTTAAAAATCTAGAATGTGCGGTCCTAACAAAAATAACTTCCAAACGCTCCAAGTTTCATAATCAAAGTAAATGGCCTACATCTCATTTATATCCCTAAAAATGCCATCATTTGTTGAATTAGGTTCTTCTCCTCTTCAATTAGGAGCACAAAGTCCTCTAGATCCTCTACTCCTATTTGTTTAAATGCTCCTACAAGTGTCTTCATGAAACCTTCCGACATTTTTCCTCGACTTCAGCGAGTGACCTATCTCCTTACCCATGCCGATAGCATACTTGTCTTCGACGCCTATCGTATAATAAGCTTTGCATGCTGTAAGAATACCAGTTCCTCGATCACGAAAATGACCAATTATCAAATCTTCAAAGTGGTGCACTAAGAAAACTATCATATTATCAAACACAAAATATCCCCTACCAAAAATCAAATTTGATTTTTTTTTTCAAAACAACATTTATAATACTATTGTATTTTATAAAATAATAATTTTCATGTAAATAGTTTTTTTTCTTTTTTGAGAAGGCTATTATTTTAATTTGTTTTAAATATGGTATTGTTAACTAGTGGAGTCATACCTTGGGTGGTTTCTTTATGCTCTAAACCATGGTTATGTGAATAACTGTATATACGCTTCATCTCAATTTTGAGCTTATTCTAAACATACGATTTTCCCTATGGTTCCTCTCATACACATAGAAATCGAAATCCATTCACAAATCTAGAAATCAAAAATCTGATTTTATCCGGTCAAATACTTGGTATCCACTCAATTTATTTGATCTGAAAATGATTACACGACTTCAGCTTCTATCAAGTTGCTTTACAAATCCAAATTTCCCCAACAGGACATGGATGAAAGATAGGAACTTGCGAATCAAACAATTTTAAGTGAAGCCACACTTGCCCGCCATGATTTTTTTTATTTTGAATAATGATGATCTGAATAGTCGCTAATGATTTCGAACTTCTTGAAGTTCCTATCCTATTAACATCCTCCGAAACTAGTTCTTCTATAATCTCCTACACAATATAGAAATATATATTGGTGTTTAAACAAGCCATAAATTTCATGAACTTAGTGATAACAAGTCGAAGGGGCATGGTAAATATGTAAGTGTTAAAAACACACATTGTTTTTAGAACGAACGTTTCAAGTTTAGAGCATACGTCATATGATCCACCCTACTTTTAAATAGCCGTTGCATGTTTTTGTCTAACGACCCTTTAACTTGTGGAACGACATATTATTATTAATTAGGGCCATAATTAGAAATAAATCAAAATACCCAACCTCATATATCATCCCACGTTTTGGACGCTGCTTTAATTGTAAACTTGTAATCGAGAAGAACTTCATAGTCAAACATGCTTTTAATCGGCAGTGACTCATAACGGGTAACCGCTAAGTTTAGAAAATATATTCTAATTAACCGGCTAATTTTTTATTTTATCTCAATTTTTACCATACCAAGGTTTAAACGTTAGTCTCTTTCCAAAGAGGCTTTGCCCCTTACCTATCTTTTGTTTTGAAAATGAGTGAATGACCCCTCCATATATATTAGAATAATATATATTCTTATTTCCTAAAAAAACAAACCACAAAAAGCATGGTTAAAACTTAAAATCGAACTAAAATTACCTTAAACTATAATTAAACACTAGATAGTAGCTTTTTTTTTTAAACGACAAATTTGCATCACTGACTGAGACATTACATCACCCACCCGATCATCTCTAATCCCCATCAGGAGGAACCACCCACCTGATCATCTCCAATCCCCATCAGGAGTAAACTCACATCTGATGAGAAAACCCCCTGGCCCAACTTGTAACCCCCAATTTTTTATTCTTTGTTACAAGTGTGACTTGAACCGAAGACCTCTAGATTAGAAGTCATACACCTTTACCAGTTGCCACTAGGCTAAGCTAATGGGTCTACTAGATAGTAGTTATAAATATTAAATTCGAATCATATTATAAATGAAAATACCTTGAATAATTGTTAGAATCGCACATTCACGAGCCTTCCTCGCACATTCACGAGCCTTCTCCGCAACAGTTACAATCAATTTGGGAGAAACTCTGCATATGGTTTCTGTGCCGCTGAGTCATATGGCAGATCTGTTGGGATAATTAGCATATGGGACCCCTCCAAAGTCTGTAAAATCTCCACTATAGCAACTAGGAGATTCCTTGTTCTCCTTGGCAAATTGGTATGCACAAATAAATGCCTTATAATTATAAACGTTTATGACCCTCTGGACTCCACCTCCAAATCCCGGTTCTGGGCTGACCTTGGCGATCAGCTGACTACGTTCCCAAACACTCCGGCTATCCTGTTGGGCGACTTCAATGAGGTTAGGTTTCCTGCTGAGAGATTGAACTCTGAAGTCTGTCCTTTGAATGCATCTTTATTTAACACGTTTATTGCAAATCATGGTTTAAAGGAATACAAAATGGGTGGTAGGAAATTCACATATATATCTCCGTCCGGAGATAAACTGAGCAAAATCGACAGAGTGATTGTATCGAACTCTTTTATGAGGGAATGGCCGGAAGCTTCCCTGGTTGCTTTACCCAGGGAACGGTCGGATCACTGCCCTCTCTTGTTGTATACTAATAAAGTTATTTTGGTCCACAGCCTTTCCGTTTTTTCAATTCCTGGATGAGCCTACCAGGTTACGAGCAGGTGGTTGCAGGTGCATTTGACAGAAGCAACTCTGTACTTTACACACGGGGGGATAGGAAATTGCTGAATAAATTAAAGGCGATCAAAAAGGCTCTCAGGGACTGGAACAATGAGACTCGAAAGAAAAACATGGAGGAGAGGAAAATTCATTATGACACAATCGATGGTTTAGAGCTTAAGGCTGAAGTAATGGGCCTATCGGATGAGGACAAGAAAAGAAGGTTGGACTCAATGAAAAGAATCAAGGAACTTGATGAAATTACCCGTAAAGACCTACATCAAAAGGCTAAAGTAAAATGGCTCACTGAAGGGGATGAAAATTCCGCTTTCTTCCATGGACAACTGAGAAGTAGGCAAGCAAAAATTAGAATACATGGTGTCCTTCACAATGGGGTTTGGACTCACGAACCTCAAAGAATCAAACAGTTGGCTGTGAATTTTTTCAAGGATAAGTTTCGAGAACCGCTTAACGATAGGCGCCTTTTATATCAGACCAATTCAAGAAGATCACCGAATCTCAATCGCTGGATTTAACAAAAGAATTCACGGCAGTGGAAATCAAAAACGCAGTTTGGGAATGTGCCCCTAACAAGGTGCCTGGTCCAGACGGCTTCAATATGCAATTCTTTAAGCACCATTGGAAATCCTTTGAAGTTATTAGTAGAGGCCTTAAACCAGTTTTACACTTCTGGGGAGATCAGTCCAGGGTGTAACTCCTCATTCCTGGCCTTAATTCCCAAGAAGAAGGACCCACTGCTTTTCTCACACTATCGACCCATTTGTCTAATCGGGGGGATCTACAAAATAATCTCAAAAATATTGGCAAAAAGGCTGAAGGGGGTGATGAATTCCATCATCAGTGAGACCCAATATGCTTACGTGGAGGGAAGATCAATCTTAGATAGCCCGCTGATTCTAAACGAGACGATTGCCTGGGTTAAGAAATCAAAAAAGAAAGCGGTGTTATTCAAGGTAGACTTCGAGAAAGCCTTTGACTGCAATAATTGCAACTTCTTGGATCAAATTCAACGTCAAATGGGCTTTCCCTCAAGGTGGCGGGATTGGGTGCACGGCTGTCTCTCTTCCTCAAAAGTCTCTGTCCTGGTAAATGGGTCTCCAACGGAAGAGTTTCAAATTCACAGAGGTGTTAAATAAGGAGACCCCCTATCCCCTCTCCTTTTCATCATCGGAATGGAGGCCCTGCATCTAGCTACAAAGAAAGCGGTTCAAGACAGCTTGTTTAAAGGTGTCCAGCTCCCAAATGGCGGCCCTTGTATCTCTCACTTGATATATGCGGACGATGTCATTTTTTTCGGTAAATGGTCCAAGTCAAACGTAAAATTTCTCGCTCGAATGTTGAGGTGTTTTCACTTATCATTCGGGCTTCAAGTGAATTTTGATAAAAGCAGATTGTTTGAGTTGGGGTGGACCAGGCCCAACTTTCTTCTCTTGCTGCCATTCTAAATTGTAAACTTGATTTGGTCCCGTTCACACATCTTGGAATTCCAATTGGGCTAAACATGAAACTTGAGAAAAACTGGGCTCCTGTGATTGATAAGATGAATGCTAGACTCAACAATTGGAAAGAAAATGTACTATCTCAAGGAGGGAAAGCAGTCTTAATCAAGTCAATCCTTGGAAGCCTACCAACCTACTACATGTCCATGTTCAAGGCCCCAAAATGTGTAATCGGGAAAATGGAGAAAATAAGGAAAAACTTCTTTTGGGGGCAGCGTGATGAGATGCGAAAAATCCCATGGGTGGCTTGGGACAAGGTCATGGCTCCAAAACAAGTAGGCGGGCTCGGTGTGGGTTCCCTTAGGGCTGCAAATTTAGCGCTACAATCTAAATGGGGATGGAGGTATAAGTCCTGTAGTAATGATCTTTGGGTTAGATTAATCAAATCGATCCATCTCTCAACTCGCATACATGACATCGCAGCCTTAAAAAAATGTAACATCCCAAAAATTTGATAGAATACGTAGCTACTATGAATAATACATGTGATATATATGTTAGGTAGCTAAACATGATGAAACGGGTAGAAAATGCATGTTTACCCATTACCGGATAATAAATCGATAAACGATAATATTGCATGAATAATACACGTGTTAATTGATAAAATGAGATAAGGAAATAAAATAATATGTGTTTTATATAAAAGATAATTGATATATATGATATTGGCATGAAAAACGTAGCTAAACGTTTATATGATAGGAATGAATGATAACCGGGAGAAAATGGCTTTACGTAATTATATTATATACATGTGTTAAAAAAAACATGTTTGAATAGCATGAATGCATGTGAAATATTCATTTGATGAATATATATGTGGAAATACGTGTTTAATTAGTTAAACATGTAGAAATGCATGTTAAATAGTTAATGGAAAAGTATAAAGGCTAAAAATGTAATTTATGTAAAGTTATAAATACTTACGGATGTTATACGTATCTATAACTTTTATAAGTATCCCGAGGCTTATAAAGTATTATAAAAATGTCCTAAAGTGGTTCAAAACATAAAATAATAAGTATAGTAAAGTTAGAGGGGCCAAAGTGTAAAATAATGAAAAATATATATAAATAATATATAAAAATATATACGTATGTATACGTATATCATCGAGAGTGTCCCGAGCCTTAGAAAACTTTATAAATATGCCCCATAATGTTTTAGTACATAAAATGATAGAAAGATATGAGTTTAGGGGCTGAAAATGTAATTATTAAGTCCAGGGGCCAAAACTATCAATATGGCAAAGTATGTCGCGGGTCGCGAGAACCCCCTCTGGATCCGTCGCGGTACGCGACCCATACCTGGTCGCAGAAAAGCCATGTTTCATCGTGTTCTTCACGTTTTGACTCGAATTGACCTATCCAGATGTCGATTTCGGCCAGATTAATCACCCCTATACGTGTAGGATCACCCTGCGACCCTCCCTTGTATAAATAGCAGCCTCAATCGTTCGTATTTCCTCGCCAATTTCGTGATTCTTAACCCAAAAACCCCCATAAACGAACCAGAAACTTCATACGAGCAATTCTCTCAATCGGTGAAGTATTTGAAGCTGAATTTCTGCAGTCAAACTTCTCTAGGTATGATCTAAAATAACTTCTTTCAGTTTTGGCTAATTCGATCTCTAAGTATGCTTTCTCAAATTATGTAAAAATTAGGGTTCTTGAGCTTGTTTTGTCAAAATTGGGTGATCGGGTGGGAATTAAGGTCTGAATTTTTGTATGTAATCCTGATTTGATGTATTTTAAGAAAGCCCTAAGTTTATTTCACAATTGGAAAAGGTTTGGTAAAGGTTTTGTTAACGGGTCAAAATTAGGGTTTTCATAACGTTACTCTGCCCAAATTGACTAAACGATGTTGAATTAAGCTTTGAGCTTTTAAAGGATACTATAATGGACAATACATTAAGTTGGTTTGAAATAAAAATGAGTTTTGATAAAGAAACGAGAAAAACGGGAAATTAGGGTTTGTAAATATGATTATTTAATATAAAATAATCCGGAGGGAAATTAGGCTTTAACATGCCCCGGGCTTCCACACTCGTAACACTTCTTAGTTTCTGGACAACTGTTAGCGTAGTGTCCTTCCTTTTCGCATCTATAGCAACTCGTTGGTTTTACCCAACACTCTCCGTGATGATACTTTTCACAGTTACGGCACTTCGGCTTGATGTCTTTTGAATCTTTCTTCTGCTTTTTGTGAAAATCTCGGTCACTTTTCTTCTTTAAACTTTCTCCAGTCTCAGATAATTTCCTTTTAGCTTCTCCAGGTCTTCCTTCGTCGCCGTATTCTTCTTTGTAAACCATAACACTGATGTCAATCGCTTCCTGGTACGTCTTTGGAACATGAGGCCTAACTATTTTCCTAACGGCAGCAAGAAAGGCCTGAACGTACCTCTTCACCTTTTCCTCTTCGAGTGTCACCAACCTTGGTACTAATCTCGCCATCTCGTCAAACTTGCTTGTGAACTCTTGATGGGTCATAGTACCCGCTTCGAACTTTAGAAAGTTAATCTCAATTTTCTCCAACTCGTGTTTCGGGCAAAACTTGGTCATTACTAATGTCTTCAGATCATTCCATCTCATAGTTACAACGGATTGCTCGCCTCAGGATTGTAAAATAGAGTCCCACCAGAATAATGCTTCTCCTTTGAAGGAATGGGCTGCATACTTCACCGCTTGATCTGGACGACACTCACTAATACCTATCACAGCTTCCATCTCTCGAATCCAACGAACAGTCGATCCTGCATCTCTCCGCCCTTCAAATGACGGAGGCCTACATCCACTAAACGATTTGAAAGAACATCCGCGATCGACATTTCCCACATCTCCAGCAGTATCACCAGCGGCTCCTCCGGCTCCGGCTCCATTTGCACCTCCACCAGCAGCTCCATGAAGTTGAGCGATTAGATTAGGCAAAGCCGCCTGGAACATTTGATTCATCTCTGCCGCCATAGCTGCCCTTTGCTCGTTCTTAAAGATGTTAGCTCCCGCGTTATTCTCTCGTTCGGGATTCACACGCGCACGTCTTCCAGCACCGGTTGCTCTGCCGGCACCCCTACCTCTACCACGTCCGCCTCTTATCATCATCCTACATTCCAGGTGAGTGACATTTCAGAATTTATGTGACGTAAAGTCCTTGAACTTTTGAATACATGATAACCAGATAAGTATCGGTACCAAAACAATTATATAGTTATGATGTTTTCAAAAACCCAGTTACTTTCATCACAATCCTTCTAAGTGTCCACTCTTCTCTTTATCCTTTTACTGGTAATTCTAAGTTAAAACCGGTCCTTAAACCGTTTCCTTCATTAACCGGACATTTCATCATTTCATAACTTTCTTTGCACTTGGACATACAATAGTTAGGACTTGGGGTATGTTTATGTGACTCATACCAAATTGCAGTAGCTAATTGCAATCCGATCTTTTCCCACACTTCACATACTCTATATGCTACTTACTATGTCCCTAATGCATTCTCGTTTCTATGGGCACAAGCTATCCTGGCTGGCATCGATCTACATTCCTTATCTCATCCTACTTTGTTTTCCCAGAGTCCTAGTTTAAGTCTAGATACTGCATTAGTACCTAAATCTCTTAAACCAAGGCTCTGATACCAACTTATGACGCCCACTCCCAGACTTGGCTCTAGAAGGGGTCACGCATCGGATTTACTCATGAACACAAGGTAATAACAGAGATAAGTAAGGAGCGGAAATTTCAAACTTTTATTTATTTGCCAAGTACTACAAAGTAAGAGATAATTACATAAGGAAATACTAATTGTCACTACGTTTTATTGCTATAACTATGCCAGCTAGCCAAAACCCTTCTTCCGTCCGATAGCTTGCCCGTCTAATCCCTTATCACCAGGGCCTTCTCATAACTAGTCGAAGTCTCACCCTGAGCTGACATACATACATTTTTGGAAAAGGTCAGCTTACGCTGGTGAGTTCTATATTTTAAAAGCTTTACCTCGGCGTGAGGTTTCAAACCCTTGGACCTGCAAGATCCCTTTTTCACAGATATTTATTAAGTATAATATATATCACAATTATACAACACGTAATATTCCTTAACAGAAAACACCCCCTATAAAACCATTTATCCCACTATCCCTTTTCTATAACCCCAATATCTATTACCAGTGTAAACCCTGCTACTAATAGGCAGAGATATCATCATTGTTGAGTGCCGAGTTTACCCTTCTAGGTTATTCCCTATAACGGTCAGTTGCCCCGCTTTCCCTTACTTGCTAACTGCCGAGTTTACCCTTCTAGGACATTCCCTGTAACGGACAGTTGCCCCGTTTCCCCCTATTTACTAACTGTCGAGTTTACCCTTCTAGAGTATTCCCTATAACGGACAGTAGCCTTTTTCCTCCTTTCTATTTGTAGTGGTCTCTAATCCCATTGAGCAACACTACCTCCTAACTCCCTTGTACTACTACCCGCCCTTAGTTAAATACCCAAGTGACTTAAGATTATTAGTAAGCAGTGATAAGGTCTTCATATACTGCAACAAGTTGACATCCCCCAATTTATTGTTGGTGTATGTATACAGGGCGTATCCTCCACACTTCTGATATACCGGGTAACTAATATTATTATGCTTATATATAGGAAGTACCAGCGGCGTATCCACCACATAATAATAAAGCGAATGCATCACCTGTTCTCATATAATCGTACATATTCACTATAACGTTTACTAATAATTCCTTAATCACTTGACTATTGAATTTTGAAGCAAATATAGCACCTATCATATCACAGTCATTATAATTACGTTATAACACGTATAAATGATTTAATATCATTTTCATAACATATCAGATATATTTTTATCTATATATAATATTCTAAAAGCCTTTTAACAGTTTATCAATTCAAGATATTTCACGTATATGCATTTCCATAACAGCTCACATATATATATATCAATCCAACAATAATTTAATAGTTTAATATATATCCATTTATCACCTTAGCAATTTGATATATATTTACTAAAAAAGGTAATTCAACAGTTTAATACTTTAATAGTTCAAATAGGCAACATTTCAGTTATAAATCATTAAGATGCATTTTATAACATTTGTATGTATATTAGCCCAAAAACATTTAAAACATTTAAGAGTGGGCTCATAGAACTCACCTTATCTCTTTAACCAGTTACTTGGACAGAACTACCGCTACGATTCCGAATTAACCTAATTTGCGTATCGTATGTCGTTAACGCAAGGTTTATACAATAAACACTTCCTATGTTTATTTTAACATCTTATTTTTTAATAATACCCAATTATTAATTTTATCCCTCTTAAAGGTCAAAATGACCAAAATGACCTTTTAGATAGTTATCATTTTCTTTTATTGATAATTATGAAGACGCGCATTCCTATAAGTAGACACTCACTCCGGGATCGCCCAGGGAGGTATGCCAGTTTCCAGTGGGGATTTATGCGACACCCTCGCTTTGCCGGAAACCCCAGTGTACAGGCGCCTACCCTTCCGGTCCGCACGAACTTCTTAATATCCGATTAACTCGGTATTTTAAATACTTCATTATTTATCCAATTTAATTTCATATATTCTTATATTATATGAAAACATGTTATCATACCAAAAATCAAGTCCCCATACCCTTCGGATTATTTTATATTAAATAATCATATTTAGAAACCCTAATTTCATGAATTTCTCGTTTTATTATCAAAACTCATTTTTAATTCAAACCAACTTAGGGTATTATCCATTATAACATTTTATAATATCCTTTAAAAGCTTCAAGCTTAATTCAACATCGTTTAGTTAATTTGGGCAGAGTAACGTTATGAAAACCCTAATTTCGACTCGTTAACAAAACCTTTACCAAACATTTTCCAATTGTGAAATATACTTCGAGCTTTATTAAAATACATTAAATTAGGATTACATATAAATATTCAGACCCTAATTCCCACCCGATCACCCAATTTTGACAAAACAAGCTTAAGAATCCCTAATTTATGCATAGTTTTAAATCTCTAATCTAGACATTATAACAACTGAAATTAACATGGGGCTATTGTAGAGCATACCTAGAAATGTAGGACTGCAGGTTTTTAGCTTCTAAATCTAAGCCGATCGATCGAATTTAGCAGAAGAAGTTTCGGGTTTAAAGAAAGGGTTTTTCGGACTTGATTATGTGAATTGGCGAGTTTCTAAGTTGTAATCGAGCATCTATTTATACAGATGAAGGTCGCCTCTGGTCCCTCCAGGTGTTGTGATGACTGTTTGCTCCAAAAACGACACGAATTCACGAAATCTTGGGCTGCAAGTCGAGGCCGTGACCAATTCTGCGACCAGATACGGGTCGCGTATCTCGAGCCCTTTGGCTGGCTTCCTCGCGTACCGCGAGCCAAGAATCACATAATGACAGTTTTGGTCCCTCTAGGTTTTATTTACATTTTAACCCCTAAACTTCAACCGTTCTATCATTTTATGCACCAAATCATTATAGGACATATTTATAAAAGTTTCTTAGGCTCGGGACACGCTCGATGATATACGTATATATACGTATATATAAATATATATTTATATATATATATATATATTCACTAATTTATACTTTAGCCCCTCTAACTTTACAACACTTATTATTTTATGTTCCAAACCACTTTAGGATATTTTTATAATACTTTATAAGCCTCGGGATACTTATAAAAGTTATAGATACATATAATATCCGTAAGTATTTATAACTTTATATAAATTACACTTTTAGCCCTTATACTTTTCCGTTAACTATTTAACATGCATTTCTACACGTTTAACTAATTAAACACGTATTTCCACATATATATTCATCAAATGAATATTTCACATGCATCCATGCTATGCAAACACATTTTTACACATGTATTTGATATAACATAATCATATAAAGGCATTTTCTCCCGGTTTATCATTTATTTCTATCATACTAACGTTTAACTACGTTTTTCATTCTAATATCATATATCACATGTATGAATTACCTTAATCACGTATTTCTCAAATTTCGGAATGTTACACTTCTGGGGTGAAATAAAATCGGTTGTTGGACTAGGAGACTCAACTATGATGTGGCATGATGCTTGGCTAACTTATGTCCCCTTAAAAGAGATGTTCCCAGATCTATACCGGTATGAGACACACAAATCATGCAAGATACATGAAAGAATCTCCAGGTCTAATAATCAAAATGTCACAGCGAGATGGCAATGGAAACAAAATATCACCTCTAATCAGTTAAGGCACCATGTAGATCAGATTGAAACTCTGATCAGAAACTACAGTTTCGGGACAGTTACGGATAAATGGTTGTGGACCGAATGTGCAGATGGAAAATATCACACTTCTTTTATCCGGAGACAAATTGAATCAAGCAACAATAGTCCTGATCGAGCACACAACTGGACACACTGGGTTCCATCAAAAGTTAATATTTTTACCTGAAAAGCGGGGATGAATCGGATACCGGCTAAGATGGAGCTCGAGAAAAAGGGGTAAATGTTACAAATACAATGTGTTCATGTTGCTATGGTGCAACTAAATCTGTCACTCACCTCCTCTTACAATGCCCGATGGCAGCAAATACATGGAATAAAGTAGCTGCGTGGTGCCAGCATGATTTCCTCACAAACGGGTCAGTAGATAATCTCCTTTCAAGCATCAATAACAACCGTCTCCTGCCGGAAAAATAAGTAAATTGGCTCTTCACCATTGCCTCTGCATTCCTATGGGAGATATGGAAAGCTCGAAATCGCAAGGAGTTTGATGGCACTAACACGTTCCCGGACAGGATTGTGGATGACATTAAAATGAATTGTTTCTTATGGTTAAGTTATAGGACGAAATCTTTGTCTAAAGATTGGCCTCAATTATGTACTTCTCCTTCGTTGTAATCTTGTCTTGGAACTCTTTTCTAGCTCCTTGCTAGTTTAATAAAAATCGTTCGCTGTTCAAATAAAAAATTTTGTTAGAACGATGATGTTGGCCGCTTGTTTTTTGGTCTCTTAAGTCTTCATAATTCTGTTTAGGGTTTTGAGCGACGAAAATCAAGAAAAAAATGAAGCTTTGAAGGTTGGGTTTTTTTATAAATGTTTCCCAAGAATTGCAGGATGATAACACAAACGAATCGCAACGTACAGGATCCTAATTTAGGTCTAAGGGTATGTTTGGGAGTGCTTATTTGAATGTAAACGTGCTTATTGACTTATTACTTTTTGAAAAAGAGTTTTTAAAAAAATGTTTGGATTCGCTTTTGAGATGAGATTACTTATTTTATATGTAAAATGACAAAAAAAGATATTACTTATATATTGAAAGGCATTATGCTAGTGAAATAAATGGTAGGATAGTAATTTGGTTTTTAAAAAACCAAAAGCACCTTCAAAAGTCAAGAAATCTTGGCTTTTGAAAAATGACTTTTTTCTTTTACTCAAAAAGTTAAAACTAAAAGCACTATTAGAGTATCCAAACAATATTTTTAACTTATTGGCATTTTAAAAAGCCAATAAGTCAATAAGTTATTTTTCAAATGGACATCCAAACATGCTTTAACTTTTCATTATTAGTCCTTATAGTGTTATATTTTGTCATTTTCATCTATATATGAGTTGTAGGGGCGGTCTAGGTCTAGGGCCTTGGCTAAGAAGGCACCGCTTAGGACCCGGTTTTTTAAAGAGCTTGGAATTTAAAAAAAAAATTATATATGTTATACATTTCAAATTTGTGCATATATGTGTGAAGGTAATTAAATTTACAAATGAGTTCGATAGTGTGGTGGGAAAATACATGTACAGAAGCTTCAAGGTCGTTTTTTTTTCCTTTTTATTTTCTATATTACACTTCTAACCATTCTATATTTATATTAATTATATTGAGAGTGATATATTAGAGAACTAAGATAGATCTTGTATGTTACACGGACAACTGAATTATTAAAAGATTATAATTAATAATTCATTTATATTATTTTTATTACTAAAATTATGTATTACATTATATTAAATAATTAAATAAGTTGTCTTTGTATTGTTTTTTATTGAATAAATTAAATGATACATTTAGATTTCTTAAACTTTTGGTTTTTTAAAATAAAAAAAGGTTGGAATAGTAATTAAATAATTTAAGATGAGAAAGTTTGAGTGGAAATTTTTTTGTGAGATTCAGTGTGATAGTAACAAGTGTCCAATTTTGTAATAATTAATTGGGTAGCAGATATTGATTGTGAAAGTCTGATTGAAAACTTTGCTACTAAAAATGCTATAAGAGTTTCACGATTTATTTAGCTATTTAAATTACAAAATTTACTACAATATGTTAGTTTTGTTTATTATCATTACAATTCTCATTACATTATTAACTTTTTATGCATGACTTTTTAACTTTTACTCAGGGGCGAATTTAAATGATGGCCGAGGGGTGGCAAGTCCCCCGCTTGATATCATCTCTGTATGAGGAGATTTCTAATACTTATTAATAGGCCCATTTCCAAAAATATTAAAAGGCCCCTTGATCATATTCGATTATCAACAGACCAAAAGAAAGATGAAAACAAAGAGGTTGATATTAAAGAAAGAAAAAAAGTGATTTCATGGTGAGGAAGCCATAAAAGAGTGATACTAAAGAAAGAAAAAATAAGTGACTTTATGATGAGGAAGCCATGAAAGAGTGAAGAAAGAAACATGATATAGCAGAGAGAGAAAAGGTCAAGAAGATAAAGTGTTTTAAGGAAAATGTAAATTCGTCCTCTTGTGGCTAGTCTAAACTATAAAAGTTAAAAGAAAATTCCATACTAACCCTTTAGTTTAATTAAATTACATCTTGCACTAATCTTACAACTAGATGCGTCATCTAATGTAATTATTACTAATTAAATTTGGAAAATTGGCGTCATTTAATCCTATCTTTTCACTATTGGTAAATAATAATCCATATTTTCACCTTGGCAACTAGCAGTCCCACATTGTTGTGTATTTGTTTTTAACGGCCCCTCCGTTAAAAAACTTAACGGTGTTAAGTTTTTGCTGACGTGACGAGTGATTTGGCATTTTAAAAAAAAAAAATTCTCAATTTATCCAGTCAACACTCCACCACCCCCCACCACCAACAACCACCACCGGTCGTCTTCTTCGGCGAACTCCGGTCATCTTCTCCGACGACCTCTTGTCGTCAAATCTCCGGCCACTCCGACAGCTCAAATTCAGTGATCAAATGGATCGAATTCAGTGATCAAATTGCTCAAATTCATACTGTTTGACTTTTTGGAGTCAAACATCGTGAACTTTGACCTCAAAATCGGAGGTGAATTCGTGATTGTTAGTGTTAGTGATTGATTCTAGTAGTTATAGTTCTTTATCTTGAATCCATTGCAACTTACATAACTGATTTTGGTGAAGATTTACTTTAATCCAGAAAATCACAGTTGATGTTCTTCGAAGCTTTGGTCTCTAATGGCGGATTTTAGATTTCTTGCTTATTTGGTATAAATCTGGTAGCTACAAGTTCATTTTGATCATACAAAGCTATTGGTGTGGTTAAATTTCAGTTTAGATCAGAATTGAGTTAAAAGCCAGTTCATGTTCATCGTGGTTCTCAAATTCGAACGTTCAATCTGCAATAAAAATACATAACAATGGTGCTAGTTTGAATCCTTTATTCGTCAAGAATTCAATGCAAGTTACGGAATCAATTTTCGTTCAAAACTGAGAGAGATATCAGTGTTTAAAGATTGTTGTTTGTCACCGGAAAAGTTGATATTCGCCGGAGAAGACGACCGGAGTTCGCCGGAGAAGACGACCGGTGGTGGTTGTTGGTGGTGGGGGTGGTGGAGTGTTGACTGGATAAATTAAGAATTATTTTTTTTAAAAAATGCCACATCACTCGTCACGTCAGCAAAAACTTACCATCGTTAAAAATAAATACACGACAATGTGGGACTACCAGTTGCCAATGTGAAAACATGGATTATTATTTGCCAATAGTGAAAAGATAGGATTAAATGACGCCAATTTTCCATTAAATTTTGCCACTAACTATTATTGGATTAGTTAAATTTTAATAATTTTCTTTTTCTGTTTATAAAGGTTTTCTTTCCGTTTTTATGTTTTACAAGTGCTTTATGGCTTTTTTATGATTTATCGTCTAGGACCCAAATTTTTTCACTTGGAGATGCTTGTGATGAGTTGCAATTTATTTTTAACAACCACATGTATCATGTATGTCTTTTTAACAAAGCTCAGTAAATTTGGATTTTAGTTGTGAAAATTAGTTTCACTTTTCATATATGAAGTTCAAGGGTTGAGTTCTATAGAAAACCAATATTTTGCAAAAAACCAAAAAACCAAGAAAAAATTTATTTTTTTAAAAACTTTTTTTATATGTTTCTTTCATGATTTTAAGAATACTGGAAAAAGAAAAAACTTTAAAAACATTTTCGAGATTTTTTAAAAAATAAAATAAATTCGGATTTTAGCTTGAAATTAATAATGCATTATGCAACAATAATATAAAATCGGTTTATGAATGTCAATTCTTTGTTTTTTACATTATTCGCATAAACCACGTCCATATTTAAGTTAAGTTTCTTCTTTTTAAGTAGTTTTAATTATAATGCATCATGCAATACTATTAGTACTATTGCATGATGCACCAATAAAAAAATCACTAAACTTTTTATTTTTTTAAATTTTTTTCACATAAATAAAGCTAATAAAATTATAGACTTTTTGGTGAAATTCTTTTTAAAAATTATTAATATATGAAGAAGTTATAGAGAAAAAAAAGTTGGTTTTTTGGTTTTCTGGATAATTATTGGTTTTCTGTAGATCTTTTCCCTGAAGTTCGATAACATATCTCAGTAAATTATTAGAGGATTGTATATCAACATATTGAACGGTCATTCGGGCTAGAATTCGTTAGAAAAGCCCAATATCTTTCAAATCGGTCATCCAACAACCACATGCATCATGTATGTCTTTTTAACAAAGCTTAGTAAATTTGGATTTTAGTTGTGAAAATTAGTTTCACTTTTCATATATGAAGTTCAATAACATATCTCACTAAATTATTAGATGATCGTACACCAACATATTGGATGGTCACCCGGGCTAGAATTCGTCAGAAAAGCCCAATATCTTTCAAATCGGTCATCCAAATTAGAAAGTCAGAAATGGGGCAACTATCCTTTGAACAAGCATTTCGGTAAATTGTCGAATGGCCATCTGAGTCTGATTTAACAAAGGAAGTGATATGAGATTAGAATTTTAGATTATTGGAAATTAGTAATTCCGTTAAAAGTGAAAGGTTCGCATGTGAAAGTTGGATAAATATAAATGAAGCAGATAGAGATCCGTTGTTGGAGATATGATGTGGATAAATTGTCGAATGGCCATCTGATGTACGTTCTCAAACAAGGTTACACTTTTAATTCATTTTCAAGGCTTTCTAAGTCACAAACATAAAATATATAAAGACTTTGAAATAAAATTATAAACTCTATACTTTAAAGTTCTATAAACTTTAAAACAGTCAACGACAACAACCTAAAAGATTCAAGATTTAAATTCTACATTATATATTTATCTTAAAATATCTATTGTGCCCCATGTCTCTTTTAAATCCCCAAACATTTCAATATCTTCTGAATCATAGTTAGGTTCTTTTTCTTCTTTTTCTCCTTCTTCTCCTCAATTGGAATTGGAAGCACAAATTCCTCCAAATCCTCTACTCCTATTTGTCTAAATGCTCCTACAAGTGTGTTCATGAACCCTTCGACATTCTTCCTCAACTTCATCGAACCACCCGTCTCCTTACTCACGTCGACACCAAACCTGTCTCCGATGCCTTTTGTATAATACGCTTTACATGTTTCCAGAATATCAGTTGCTCGATCACGGAAATGACCGATTACTAAATCTTCAAAATGCTGCATTATTTAGAAAACATCATAGTATCAAACACGAATAGTCTCGTATCATGAACCAAAAGTGTTTATTACTATTCGGCTAAAAAGAATTCGTAAAGTTATTAGCATGTCCGACCATTGATATGTTTGTATGTATGAGTAGAGATAACAATAATACACATGCAATCTGATCTTACACCACCTTTAGACAGTCGTCTGAAAACATTTCGGGCGGTTGATTGCTCTAGGGTTTTCAGCCCCCACCACCTTTAGATAGTTGTTTGAAAACATTTTGGGCGGTTGATTGCTCTAGAACCACCCCCACCCACCCACACATAATAATTTGGTAATTCGTCAGACATCCGTCGTCACACAGCCTGCAGCGACGACAATATGGGTCTATAGCGATGAATATTGTCGTCGCCATCTTTGAACCCACTATTTGCTTTTGAATTACCAGAATGTAGTGTGAGCAATGTTTTAAAAACCGGTTCGAACCGACCAACCGTTTCAACCGTCAACCGGTTCTCATACCGGTTTTCTAATCCCCGTTTTTTGGACATAACCGAACCGTTTCGAACCGGGCGGTTTACCGGTTTTTTTCGGTTCAATAGTTCTGACTTTTTTTAAAAAAAATTTGTTTTAACTTTATTGTTATTTTTTATTATTTTTTAAAGTTTAAAACTTATATTTTTTTGTGAAATACCTATTTGGTATTATTTTTTAGTAATTTATATATGTATTTTAACTAATTTTGTTGAGGTGTACAAGTTTATTAGTATTTTTATAAAAATATATATATATAAATCCCCTAATCGGTTTAACCGGCCGGTCTAACCAGTGGGGGCCTGAGCATGTGCGAGATGTGCGACGGAACAGGGCCTATAATATTAAGAGGCCTATATTTTTCAAAATCTTTTATATATATATTATATTTATATAGTTATTTTTAAATAAAATTTTTAAATTTTAAAACCTAAACTAATAAAATAATCTAATTTAAAAAAGATAGTGCAATTAGTTATTTAATATTTAGGCATTTAGTGCCTAATTTCAATTAAAATGTCATTTAAAAACAATAATTTTCTTATGTTTATTGCCATAACTTGTTTTTTGCTTTTTTAAAAAAGCTTTTTCTGTTTGCATTTTTTTTCAAGTGGGACCTATTTTTTTAAACTCGAACAGGGTTTCTAAATCCTCGGGACCGGCCCTGGGTCTAACTGGTCCGACCGGTCGAACTGGTCCGGGAAGGTTTTCCGGTTCAACTAAAAATCGGTTTTTAAAACATTGAGTGTGAGATTAGATATTCAGGTGTGTCAATAGCACAATCCTAAAAAACAATAGCATGTTATGGGTAGCCAATGCAAATATGCAATCATTAATCATACCTTGGGTGGTTTCTTCATGTTGTAAACCATAGTTCTGAGAGAGTATACTAAAATATGCTGACTATATTGCAATGAAAATTTTTCTCCAAAAGCAGTTCCTCTAAGAGTTCCACGTCCAGGTTCATTGAAATAGGGTTTTGCATTCAAAATCATACCCTGTATTGAGACCAAAACTTGGAGCATAGTTGAAAAATCAGGTCTCCATTTCTCATTCTTGGAACCATTCCAAGTGTTTAGAAGGCTCAAGCAAACTTTACCGTTGCCATAGAGATTTGGGTTGATTCTTAGGCCGCCCGAATGATAATACACTTTCTGAAAATGTTCATTAAATCGTTATTATTAGAAGATCATGTCGTAAATAAGAAATGCAATATTTTTAAGAAAAAACTAAAGTATATATATATTTTTCATTTTACATGAAAAAGGTCCCTTGACCAAATTTTTGTTGAATTGAAGTTAATTTGTACTTGTGAAAATATCAAAATAATGACTTGTTACGTTTATATATAGCTTTTGAAATTTTAATGAGGTGTTATTCCATGTACGTCTAAAACAAAATTGTATATAAACCATATAGGATGCACAGAAAAATTGTATATAAACTTATGGCGACAAGATATCGCTACCAAAAACATATCTATAGCTGTTAATTAAGAGATGATTTTATGATATGTGCGTTTTAAACGAGTTTAACATGCCAATAAATAGGTTAAAGTGACTTTTTCATAATTTCATAAATTTTTTTTTTTGAAAAAGTATGTTGGTTTTTAACCAATCCATAATATATGATAGAGACACGCACGCTAATCCTAAGCCGTTTAAAGGTAGGGGCTAGTTATTACATAACCGATAACCTTCAAACGAAAGTTTGAAGAAACCTTAAAGACTCAAAACGGTTTTATGAAAGTAGGGAGGCTATACATCAAATAGTATTTGAAAACGATATAAGATTAGATTGTAAGTAGAGTGTTTATAGCCTCTCTAATAGTATCAAAACCATATGATAAAACTGAAAAACAAAAGAAGATATGAAGAAGGACATACAGGTGGATCATTAGGGTAGGTTTTAGGGAAGCAGACATCAAAGAAAAAAAGACCATCACAATATGGAGTCCCTTCTACTCCTACTATCACAGCTCTTAAGAGATCCATTCTCCCTTCATATACCCTAACAAATATCATATCTGCAACCAAATAACAAAATTTAATCAACCCAAAAAATGTAAAGAAAAAAAATTATAAACATTTTCTGCAAAAAAGAAAACACATGCACACCAGGCAAGTCCCTCTCAAGAATCCTCCACTCTTGTTGAATGTTTTTAGCCCAGTGTTTTGGTGGCTGCAAATTTGATAAAGAAAAACATGATAAATTGAAGGATAGGAACTTGCTAAACAATTTCAATGGAAACTACACTTACCTCCCAACTTACTTCCCAAGGTGCTGAATTTGATTTTGAAAAGTGATGATCTGAATAATCGTCGACGATTTCGAACTTCTTGAAGTTCCTATACTTCCTATTAATAATATTCTGTGAATCTAGTTCCATGATATCCTAAACAATACAAAAAAAATAATAATAATAATAAAGAAACTGACGAGGCTTTATATTATTTTATAAATTAAAATACCTTGAATTAATCGCAGTCTTAAATGGTTGGAATTGAATGATCTCTTTAGGGTTTTGAGATACGAAAATCAAGAAACTGACGAGGCTTTATAAAGATTGAGGTTTTATGAATCTTGCCCGAGAATTCCGGGCGGGATGATAACACAAACGAATTGCAACAGGATCCCCTGATTAACTCTCTCCTATATTCACTTTTAGGTCTAACTTTTCATAAGTAGTCCTTCCAAGTTTTCTATTTTTTTCATTTTTCATCTTTAAATGACTTGCAATTTAATTAGTTTAGAGTTTAGACAATCATATGTATAGCTTAGGAAATACGCTGCGTATAGAATGTTTTAATCAAGACATCATCATTATCCGGACAGGATTAGGGTTTTTAATTATAATACGCTGCGTATTTAGCAATACGCAGCGTATGTGTTTCTGAGATTATTTCTCAAACAAATCCCTCATTATCTCCCACAATTTTTCACCCAAACCAAATCTCTCAAAAATCTCTCATTTCTTACGGGACGTTTATTTTCAACATAAAATAAAATATTTAAAAACACAAACACGGTATAACTCTTAAAATTTTAAAACAGTTTTTTTTTGCCTTGGAGCTTGAGGCGTCCCATTTCACCCGGCTCTTCGGGTATTCTTCTTCAGTCTTTGCTCTCAGCTCACTGTCAATGTCGTAAACGTCAACACTTCTGATGTCTTCATTTATGAAAGAAATCAGACGATCAACGTCCATATTATTTGTTAACGGTTCGAGACCGCTGTCAAGATCAAGATAAGGGTTTTTAAAATAAAACCACATGTTGTTTGTATTTTCATACCCCAGATGTGGCATGATTAGACTCATATCATAGATTCTAAACTCATTCACATCGCAGTAATCCGCCAAAGTACAACGGCCTTCAACGTATCTCCTTCCCGGTAAATCTGTAAAATGACCGTAATGATAGATATTTAAAGTAAAATATCTAGGATTACGGCTGTATGCATCATCCACGATTAAACCCAGGTAACTTTCGTTAGTTGATCGAATCGTCCACGATCTGATTCCGAAACTCATGTTGTATTGGTGAAGTAATTTGGGTGATTGCGGGCAGTTTTCTGTTAACGGTATATACCATGTGATATATACGTCTCTACTTATAACCGTGAGAAGATTTCAAAAAATTTACATACGCAACGTATTCCTCAATACGCAGCGTATGTATTCATTATTGACGCCCACTGTTCATGAACAGGGTTCACTGTTCACCAGCAGTGTCCCTGCAGGTGGAGCAGATATCTTGTTTAAAGTAATGCGCAGCGTATGTACAAATACGCAGCGTATAGGCTCTAATACGCAGCGTAATCTCCTATACGCAGCGTATTACTTTTCAGAAATAATTGCATCTCCACAGATGAGAATGGGTTTCAATTGATTCGATTGAAATCGAATATTTGCATGTCGTTACATTTTTACCTATATATAACACGCATTGCAGGACCACTCTTTACCTGCATATCGATACATTATTTCATTAGTCGCAGTTACTCATTCTGCTTGTTTGGAAAAAAATTACAAATTTTGTTAGTATAATGTCGCTTTGGAATATATTCTCGAATGACGAGCCTCTCGATTTAAACCAGTCGGCACAACACGTAAGCAAAGTTATTTTAATTTTGAACTATTAATTTTATAATGTTGTATATAAAACAGCGGATATAAATTTTTTTTGAAGGATGAATACGCGGTTCAACCGTATCAACGGTCGTATTCCCAACCGGCTATCGATTTAAATCAGGCAAGAGTTAATATTTATAATATCTAATGAAATTATTATATTTAAAGTAATATTTATTTGGAAAATTGACCCATATTAATCCCAGTTATCACACATTGGCCGATAATAATCCCAGTTTTGATTTTTCCCTATAATAATCCCAATTATTAAACAATTGGCCTATATTGAACCGCCGTTAACTATAGACTAACCCAGTTAGTATGAGGGGTTGTTTTTGTAATCTCTTAAAATGAAGGGATGTGTTCTTTAATTGAGTTCTTCTATAAACAAATACTTATCATCCAAAAACGTTCATTAGACGAAAGCATTTTTTTATATAACTTTTTTGTTAAAATTTATTTATTTATTTTTTATTTTTTTTTATTTTTATTTTTATTTTTTAAATTTATTTGGACTTCTCGGGGAAAAAAAATAAAGTAACAGCAACGAAATTTGGATGCGAACTTGCGAAGTACTTAGAATAAGGTAAAAACAAGGTTTCTTTTTTTTCTTTGAACAGCAAGGTAAAAACAGGATTTACTAACTGATTAAGTGGCCCCTATATAATTCTATAAGTGATTTATGTAAGCATTATTATAAAAAGATGATTGCACATTTAGTACCTCACGTCCAAACACCCTCTAAGTCTACTCCACTACCGACATCAGAAATGTCAATTTGTTTTTGCTTATATTGACCATTGTTGTTTCAGGTTCTCTACAAGTTCAGACATATAAAAATTAACGGCCACATACGGAGGGTTACTCTATAGACTAACACGTTGACGACTCAAAGTTGCAAAAACACATTGACGGAGTTCTGTCCACACTTTCAATGAGTTCTGTCTATTTAATTGAGCGTGATTCAATTTAATTTTGTTTATAGAAGACTCGGAGTTAGTCCACACTTATATCTAAAATTGATTTTTTTTTAACTCCAAGTGCGCTTCTATTAAAACTCGAGTTTTAATGAACTCAACTAATTGCAAAAACACGTTGATGGGTTAGTCTATTTAGTTTATAGAAAAACTCGAATAAAAAAACACATTAAAAGGAAATAGTCCTTTCATTTAAAAAAATTACAAAAACAGTCCCCCACACTAACTGGGTTAGTCTATAGTTAACGGCGGTTCAATATAGGCCAATTGTTTAATAATTGGGATTATTATGGGGAAAAATCAAAACTGGATTATTATCGGCCAATGTGTGATAACTGGGATTAATATGGGCCAATTTTCCTATTTATTTAACTTGTATTTATTTTTTGATTTTATAAGGAGGCACCTCGAATAGAAAGTCATTACCCTTCGGTCTCAGAACCGACGTTTGATTTAAACCAGGCAAGCAGTGGGGTTCAAAAAATATTGTATTTACTTTATTTATAATTAAAATAATTAATTTGATATTTTGTATTTTTATAGATACCCGAAAGCTATTATGACACTCAATATTCTAATTTTTACGGTGAGCATTCGTCATGGGGCCTCCCTGCCGCTTCTCAATATGACACTCAGTATTCTCACTTTCACGGTGACAATTCGTCATGGGCCGGCCCCGGCGGTTCTCAGTATGAGAATGAGTACCATGGAGATGCCGAACCTAAAACAAACGCGGAACATGTAAACGAGGATTCTGATACAGATGAGTTCGACGAGTTTGGTGTACGCAAAGTATACCCACCGGATGTCGACTACAGGACCGACCTAGGTAATTTATTTTTTATACAAAATTGAATCGGCCCAAGTAATCAACCTGCCGGATAATTAATCGTCTTTTTTTTTAAAATTTATTTTTGTATAGATTTTTAAAACCTTTGACGACCTCTTCGATTGGGTCAAGCAAAAGGGCAGAGAAAATGGTTACGCGCTAAACAGAAGACGGTCCAACCCGAACAAATTATTAGGTAAGGTCGGTAAAGGGTGGATAAAGTGTGATCGTTCCGGCAAATTAGAAAGCATAGCCAAAGTTAAAAAAACCGGCAGTAAAAAATGTGGGTGTCCGTTCATGCTGTATGGCGTATACAACGGTTTCCATGCCGGATACGAGGTGGAAATTGAATGTGATTCACATAACCACCGGCCGAGCCAACATCTTGAGGCTCACGCCTACGCAAGGAGACTAAGACCTCAGGAAGATTGCTTGGTTGGTAACCTTATGGGCCAAAATATGCCACCGCGAAACATTTTATCAACAATAAAGAATGAATATCCTGATAATGTTTCGACATTAAAAACAATATATAACGCCCAAGATAAAATAAAGGCGAGCAGACGTTGCGGTAACACGCCTATGGAAATTTTCCAAAACGAGCTTCAAAGTAGGGGTTACGTGTATCACATCCGAGCGGACCCAGTTACTGACATAACGCAGGAGATTTTCTTCGTTAGTCCAACGGGTTACACGTGTTGGCGGGCGTTCCCGCACGTTTTGATTATTGACGCCACGTATAAAACAAACAAGTACAACCTTCCGCTGGTTGAACTGGTTGGCGTCACCTCCACAGGAAACTCATTCTTCTTTGCTCATGCCATTTTGAGCAATGAACGTCAAGACAGTTACACCTGGCTCCTTGAGGCTGTAAAGGACCTGTTATCGGATGTGTACCAGCCATCGGTTATAGTAACCGATAGAGAGTTGGCTCTCGTTAACGCTTGCGACAAAGTATTTCCACAAGCTAATCACCAGCTTTGCAGGATACATATCTGGGACAATATCGCTAAACATTGGCAGAAGAGCTTCGGTGACTGCCAAGTGTACAACTGGAAAGATTTCCAGAAACATTGGTGGTTGTTGGTTGACTCTCCAAATGAAAACCAGTATCACAAGTTTAAAGATAGAATATTTCAAAAACTTGCTAAAGCTGGCCGGCTCGGTAAGTTGCCTTACTATATATTTAAATATAATAATTAGTTTTCGTATTTTATAAATAATAATTATCGTTGTTTTTTTCAGAATGTTTGAAATATCTTGATGATTACTGGTTAACCAACTACCGGTTCCGGTTTGTAACTTGCTGGACTAGTTCACGTCGTAATTATGGCGAGAACACGACGAACAGGGCCGAGAGCGAGCACCATGCCCTGAAATCACATCTTAGGACCAGAAGGGCGACGCTGGAACAGTTAGTTGGATTTATTGAGGCTGCGCAACGGACTCAGCTAGGTGAGCTAAAAGAAAAACTGGGCACTAGTAGAATTAAGACGATGGCTCATCACGCGAACATTCGTTTGTTTGACCGTATAAGGGGCCGGGTGTCCATTAAATGCCTGGACCTGTTATACAAAGAGATCGATAGGCTGCATAGAGTACTGAAGGTGCACAACTTTTCTTGCGGTCATCAACTATACACCGGATGTGGCATCCCGTGCGCCTGTCGGCTTGAACAAATGCTAGAGATTCCAGGTGTGTTAAACTAGAGACCAATTTTGCGAAAGTCTTATTATATTATTATGTTGGAATATTTTCTAATTTGTTTATTATTTCAGATTACGTAATGCCTCTGGAAGATATCGATCCATTTTGGCGGAAGCTCAATTACGAAAAGCCGGCGTATCCAGGAAAATTTGACGATTTTCACGGTGACGAAGGTTTGGATCGGTCTGAAGCCGAGTCTAATGAATACGCAGTGACCCAGCCAAAATCCTCCCAGAAGAGTACGTTCGAAAAAATGATGAACTTCTGGAACAAAGCTAGGCCCAGTCCAAAATACAAGGAGCCCGAAGTCAAAACAAATACCCGTGGTCGCCCAACCACAAAGGCTAAAGAAGAGAGGGATGAACAGAGGGCTCAGGAGCAGGCCAGACACAGCTCGTATACCGGTCCGAAAAATTCATATACGGAGCCGCCACGGTATAGTTCGTATGTCGGGTCACAGGAAACTGTAGACCTTGGCCAAAGTTCCCAGAAAAAACAAACCCAGGCAAAAAAAGGTAAAAAAAAGGTAGATAGTGATACACCAGACCTTAGCGATTACAATTTAAGTATATACGGAAAAGATATACCAACGTACATAAAGAGGCAGCACATTAAAAAACTAACGAATGTAGACGGTGACGGTAACTGTGGATTTCGTGCCGTTGCCGTAGGTCTAGGATATTATGAAGGCCTATGGGATTACGTTCGGCAAGAACTGATAAAAGAGCTTGATAAAAATAAAATTTTTTGGACAAAGGTATACAACGGTAACGAATTCAACGGTGATAATGACTCCGAAGACTACATAGACCAGTACATGGAGCTACGTAAAAGCCTTGATTGGTTCAGGACTGCTCCCGCTCCACCTGAATGCTGGATGATTATGCCAGAAACCGGTCTTCTAATTGCAAAAACGTTCAATTGTATTGTCCACAGCATTTCACTAACCATGAACACTACATTCTTCCCGATTGATTCTGGTCCAATAAAAAATCCTCGAGTGATATCGCTATTAAACTCTGGCAACCGTCATTACCTCAATTTGGAATTACAGGGGGACGTCCCATGGCCATACGTTGATCCGCATTGGAGCGGTAACCGAACTAAAGAAGCTGCAGAATGGGTTCGAGTATATAAAAAAGAGCTAGACAGATACCACACTTACGTTCAAGCTAACAAAGGCAAGGCTGGTTTTGTAAACCTTAATCCTTGATCCTGATCACTATCATTTTTTTGGTGATCAGTATTGAATTTCCATTGTATTTAGGTTGTAAAGATATTCTTTATTTGTTATTTTTTACATTATACATGTAACTAAAATACATTATATGCGATTGTAAGAACAGCAAATGATTCATCTTCTAAAAAATATATATATATATATATATATTTTTTTTACAAAACACTCAAGCATCTAGCTAATGTAAC
>JBCNJP010000008.1:58396650-58469006 GCA_039602395.1 Deinandra increscens subsp. villosa | reverse complement strand
TGCTGTAGTTGCTTTCAATCATGTGTTTTTAGAGAAAATATAGGGATTTTTTTGACATCGATCTTTATTGTTGCGGCCTGCGGGCTAACCAACACCAGATCCTACGACAAGGGGTTGTTACTTCCTTGGAAGAAATAAAAAAGTGAGTTATCATTCATGTTTCATAGTTGAATAAACATGTCAAATAATATTCCAGTTCCAGCACTTACATTTGTTAGAAGGCTAATGCCACACAAGAGTTCTGAAAGTTGAAAGGAGGTTTGTTTACATTTAAGATGAGAATGCTAAAGAATGGGTTTTGAGCCAAAACAGTGGCGAATCTTTGGTGTGAATTCTTCCCACAGACTTTTTTATTTTATTTTATTTATTTATTTATTTTATTTTATTTACATTTTAGCTGAAAATATTAGTTTCAATTGTATTTTTAAATATTTCTAGCTGATGTGTTATATGACGTGGTCATAGAATTGGAAGTTCTTTCCCTATTATTTTAAAATTTTCATTAGGCTTCTCGTTTTTGCGGTCGATTTGGTGCCCTTTTGGTCGATTTATTCGGCTTCTCCTTCTTCTAAGTAACAAATCCATATCGTCTCATGTGTTGTTTTTCTAGGTTGTTGAAGTTGATGTTAAAGTTGAAAAACAGGAAAAATGGTGTTCTCAATGTTGGTTTAATTCTCACTAAAGGCCCAATTCGGTGAGGACATTGGGCTGGCCCAACACGAGACAAGGTGGTGGGATCGGACTGATTACACAAGTCGGTGTAATTTTGTGTGTTAGGCAAGTTTGGCTTATCCACAAGGGTTTAGTTTCCTAATTGATTACTAATTCTTTTGTAGTCTTTATATAGGGTCGAGTTAGGGCTTTATGTAATTGGTGAAACACTAAATCCTTAATGAAGTTTTGAGCAAGTTTCTTCATAGTTTTCTTGTGCTTTGATATTGATTCGATCTTTGAATTGGTATCAGAGCGGTGAAGGCTCTGGGACGTAGGGGCTGTCAAAGTCGGACAACCCTAAGCAAGGCTAATCCGAAGTGAAGGCAGGAGTTTCGATTAAGGAGACTTGGTGTTCAAGTTTGGTTCAATCAAGACTCAAGGACGACTTCTGTGATCAGGCTACGAGATTAGAAGATGACGGAAGGGCAAGGCGGCTCGTCCGGTTCGAAGGATGGATTATCATCACTCGCTTGTCCCATGTTGAACTCAACAAACTACAATGTTTGGGTCGCACGGATCAAAGCCGTGTTCCGTGTACATGGGATCGATGGTGCCCTTGAGAAGGAAGTAACCTTGGCTGATAGAAGAAAAAACGATATGGCAATTGCTCTCTTACTACAATCGATTCCTGAGGAGCTTGTATTACAAGTTTGCCAATTCGACACCGCAAAAGAAATTTGGGATGCATTAAAAACTCGGTTCGTGGGTGTAGAACGGGTTCGGGAAGCAAGAATCGAGACGTTAGAGGCTGAGTTTGAGTCGCTAAGAATGAAGGATTCGGATGGGATTGATGATTTTGTAGCCAAAATAGGCAATCTGTGTTCAAAAGCTTCAAGTCTTGGGACAACTTTTGAAGATCGCAAGTTGGTAAGAAAGTTATTAAGCTCCGTTCCTTTACGTTTTATGCCGATAGTTGCTTCCATAGAACAGTTTGCAAACATCAAGACCATGGCGTTCCAAGAAGCAGTGGGTCGGCTAAAGGCATTCGATGAAAGGTTGAAGGGCAAGGAGGCGTCGACCGAAAGCAATGAAAAACTTTTGTACGTACAAGCGAACTCAAAGAAGTATGATCGATGGAAGGGTAAAAGCGGGCAATCAACCGGGGTTAACAAGGAGCAAGGTGCACAGGGAGATTCTTCCCAAAGCCGTGGGAGTAAATCTCAAACCGAGAAGAAACATAGAGGAAAAGGTAAAGATCGGTCGAAGGTGCAATGCTATAGGTGTGACAAATTCGGACACTTTGCCTCAATGTGTCCGGAACGCAAGAAAAAAGATGAAGCCAACCTAGCGGATGCACGAGAAGAAAGCCCGGCGCTTTACATGGCCTCATGTAGCTCGGATCAGATTTTTCTAAACGAAGAGAAAATTGTACCAAAAAGGTACAAGGAAGATTCACGAGTAAAGAACATATGGTATCTTGACAACGGGGCGAGCAATCATATGTCAGGTGATATCTCCTACTTTTCTGATTTAAATAAACAGGTGTTGGGTAAGGTACGTTTTGGAGACGACTCGTTTGTTACAATAAAGGGAAAAGGGTCGGTTGTGTTAGAGGGGCGAACCGGTGAACAACAACTATTTTCGGATGTATACTATATTCCGGAATTAAAAAGTAATATCATCTCACTCGGACAATTAGATGAAAGTGGGTTTGATATAAGACTCAGAAACGGGGAGCTCACTATGCGAGATAACAATAATCGGCTACTAATGAAGGTAACACGAGCAGCAAATCGACTTTACAAGGTACCTTTAAAGGCGGGAAATCCGGTATGCTTGCATAACAAATTAGATGAAGAATCATGGTTATGGCATGCACGCCTTGGGCACGTAAATTTTGACACCATGCGAAAGATGTCAAGTGAGAAGGTGGTGGAAGGATTACCAAGAATAGATCATCAAAACCAACTATGCGAGTCATGCTTAGTTGGGAAACAAACTAGAGAAACATTCCCGAAGCAAGCAAAATTTCGAGCATCAAGAATATTGGAGCTAGTTCATGGCGATTTGTGCGGTCCGATATCCCCTCCTACACCGGGTGGTAAGCAATATATATTTGTTTTAATTGATGATTTTTCACGTTTCACTTGGTGTTTTTTGTTGAAGTCTAAAGATGAAAGCTTCAATGTTTTCAAAAAATTCAAAATTAACATTGAAAACGAGACAAAAAGCAAGTTGATGACGTTGAGAACGGATAGAGGAGGAGAGTTCAACTCATTAGAATTCAAGACGTTTTGTGAGCAAGAAGGGGTTAAGAGACATTTAACCGCACCGTATTCTCCGCAACAAAACGGTGTGGTTGAACGAAAGAATCGCACCATAATGGGGATGACTCGAAGTTTCTTAAAGGCGAAGAATGTTCCTCTTTATTTATGGGGAGAAGCGGTGATGCATTCTACCTATATCCTTAACCGGGTGATCACAAAAGCGGTAAAGAACAAGACTCCCTTCGAAGTGTTCAAGGGGAGAAAGCCTAGCATTGAACACATTCGAGTGTTTGGATGTGTGGCGTTTGCAAAGAATAACATCCCTCACATCAAGAAGCTCGAAGACCGGTCTACCATGCTTGTCCATTTAGGCATGGAACCCGGAACAAAAGCATATCGTTTACTTGACCCGGAAGAAAAGAAAATAATCATTAGTCGAGATGTTAAGTTTATGGAAACTTCAAGTTGGAAGTGGCCTAATAATAAAACTCAGCAAAAGAAAGAAGCTGTTGAATATTTTACACTTCCTGGGTATGAATGCGTAGCTCAAAGTGAAGATCCAGGAGGAGCCGGGTCAAGCCCAACACCGCCTAACAGCCCAGGAGCAGCAGCTGGGCCGAACAGCCCACTGAACAGCCCACCTATCATTATCTCAGCGTCAACACCAGCCCAGTCACTTAGCAGCCCAACAAGTTTTTCCTCTACTCAGGCCCAAAGCGAACCAGGTCAGCCCAGCAGGCCTGTTCGATCCAGAATGGTACCGAGACATCTGCAAGATTATGTTTTAAAGTCTGACATCGAGCTCGAGATGTTGTTATTATCCAAAGAAGATGAACCAATTCGTTATGATGAAGCCAAGTTGAATCAAGAATGGGTTCAAGCAATGAATAAAGAGTTGGACTCGATCAATAAAAATAACACGTGGAAGCTTGTTGATGCACCTAAAGGAGCCAAAATAATTGGACTCAAGTGGGTCTTTAAAATAAAAAAGAATGCAGATGGTACTATTAATAAATACAAGGCGAGACTTGTGGCGAAAGGATACGTGCAACAGGAGGGGATCGATTTCGATGAAGTGTTCGCACCCGTTGCGAGACTCGAAACGGTCCGGGTGTTGATTGCGTTGGCGGCTAATAATGGGTGGGAGTTACATCACTTGGATGTAAAATCGGCGTTCTTACACGGAGATCTTAATGAGGAGGTGTTCGTACATCAACCCGAGGGGTTTGTTAAAAAGGGGCACGAAGGAAAAGTTTATAAATTGCAAAAGGCGTTATACGGTTTGAAACAAGCGCCTAGAGCTTGGAACTTAAAACTCGATAACTATATGAAGGAGTTGAAGTTTCAAAGATGCATGCATGATCAAGCTTTATATCGCAAGGTAAAAGGCCAAAATTTAATTATCGTTGGTGTTTATGTTGACGATATAATTGTGACCGGTACAAACAATCAAGATATCAAAGATTTTAAACTACAAATGGCTGCCAAGTTTGAAATGAGTGATTTGGGATTGTTGACATATTATCTCGGTATAGAAGTTATGCAAAATAGTGAAGAAATTTCCATCAAGCAAGAGTCGTATGCGAAGAAGTTACTAAAGGAGGTTAATTTACTTGAGTGCAATTCAACTAAGATACCTCTTGATCCGGGTTTAGTCATAAACAAAGACGAAGAAGGTATACGAGTTGACGTGACTCTTTATCGACGACTAGTGGGCTGTTTGCGATACCTACTACATACTAGACCCGATCTATCTTTTGTGGTTGGAGTGGTAAGCCGTTACATGCAAAATCCCACGGAGTTACATTATGGTATAGTGAAAAATGTGTTTCGCTACATTCGTGGAACTATGGGATATGGTTTAGTATTCAAAAGAAATAAAGGGAGTGAATTATATGGTTTTAGTGACAGCTCGCATAATATTGACAAAGATGATGGAAAAAGTACTACCGGGCATATTTTTTATATGGGTCAAACACCGGTGACATGGACCTCTCAAAAGCAACCAGTTGTGGCGTTATCCTCGTGTGAAGCTGAGTTCATAGCGGCTACGGAGGCGGCAAAACAAGCAATATGGTTAAGTGAGATTTTGAGCCAAATTACCGGTTGGGAAAAGAAAAAGGTGAAGTTATGGGTAGATAACAAATCTGCTATTTCATTGAGTAAGCATCCTGTTTTCTTTGGAAAAATGAAACACGTTCACACAAAATTCCATTTTATTCGTGAGTGTGTCGAAGTTGGCCAAATTGAAGTGAACTATATAAGAGGGAATGAGCAAAGGGCGGATATTCTGACCAAGCCTCTTCCAAGAATAAAGTTCAAAGAAATGCGGGAGCTCGTTGGTGTTCAAGACCTTTCTAATTCGGGTTTCGAATTAGGGGGGTGAATGTTGGTTTAATTCTCACTAAAGGCCCAATTCGGTGAGGACATTGGGCTGGCCCAACACGAGACAAGGTGGTGGGATCGGACTGATTACACAAGTCGGTGTAATTTTGTGTGTTAGGCAAGTTTGGCTTATCCACAAGGGTTTAGTTTCCTAATTGATTACTAATTCTTTTGTAGTCTTTATATAGGGTCGAGTTAGGGCTTTATGTAATTGGTGAAACACTAAATCCTTAATGAAGTTTTGGCAAGTTTCTTCATAGTTTTCTTGTGCTTTGATATTGATTCGATCTTTGACTCAATAATGCAACATGGGTTCTTCAACTGCTCTCCAGTGGCACTAATGTCATTTAATGTCACATATTTCTCGTATTTACTCTTTTGTGTATCTTAAACCAGTTCTATGTTGGGCCATTTTCAATCATTCAAATGTTTACTGATTTGCCTAAGAATTTTTACTGCCAACAATAAGAGTGTTAGTTGTGAAGCTGGTAGTGTTTCTGATTTGCCTAAAAAGACTGATGTTGGAAAGAGAGTGCAAGTTAGTACTCAAAATTCTGGTAAAACTAAAACATTTGGTTGTTTTAAAAAGGGGGTTTTGGGCTAAGAAGAACGGGGAGAGTGCTAGTTAGAGTTCTGCTAATAAAGGGGTTGGTAAAGTTGATGTGAAATCCAAGGTTGCTGTTAACTCATCACAACCTCCTAGTGGGTCTGGAAATGCGAAATCTGGAAAACAATTGAGTTATGAAGCTACTTTGGTTAATGAAATCACTTACTAAGTTCTGGCCTATTTTCTGCAGGTAAAAACCTGGCTCGAGAGTCAGAAAGATATGAGGTTAGGAGATTAGAAAGCTGTACTGAAATCTTGAATACTTCAATATCTCTTGGAAGTTGAAACTTGGTGAGCGCTTTTTTGGTTTTAAACATGTTATATTTTCTTATGCAGGTTAATATGAATGAGAAAGATTATCAAAGAAAAAAGAACAAGTTCCTTTTTCCAAAATTCATGCTTGGTATGCTTAGTTATCAACAATAGAATTCACTTATATTTCTAAAGCAAATTCGATACTTAATTTCTCTATGTTTCAGTTCATAAATGCACGTCATCTTTCTTTGTGACGGAGGCTTCCTTAATACGCAAATGCGCGTCATCTATACCCTTTATGACGCGCATTGCGCGTCATGAATGGCTTTTTTTGAAGTAGTGATTTTTGCTTGAAGGTCAATGCCAACCAAATATGTCTCATTTTTCACAAACAAATTATGGTGATCAATCTTACCCGACCCGAACCGACTAAACAAAATATTTTGACCAACCACTGAAAAAAAATGATCCCCCATGAAAGATCTTGGGTCCACCCCTGCCTTCACCCAACCTTTTCAAGTAGTAAGTAGTTCGCGAATTTGTAGAGGAACACGAGTACAAGACAACTTTACCTTTGTTACTTTGTTAGACCATCCGCAACACTAAGTATCGTCATTTCCACAAACAGTTCAAGTCACTAGCCACAACAGCTTTATTCCCGCTCTACAAACAAACGGATTTTTACGCCCGCAGCCCTTTCATAAATACCTACATATTTAATAAATTAGTATTATGTGTGTGAGTTGAATAAAGAAAAATACATTTTGTAAAATAAGCCCTGCATGTAACAAAAGGCTTAACCCAAGGGCTAGCCACCTCAATATAGCCTGTTGAAACTTAAAAAAGAAAAAATAACACCCTTGTAAATTTGAGATTCAAGCTTCAAGTTCAACCAGTTCTTTCTTGATTCATTTTTCAACCATGCATCAATAACATTTAACTGCAACAAAAAATGTATCAATTATTATTTAAAACTTTAGACAAATCATAATAGTATATAGCTAGGTTATGGGAAAGAGATAATAGGACCCCTACAAATTGGACACTCAAGCTTCATGATCAACCACTTCTTGATGCATTTCTCATGATAACTATGTTTGCATTGTGATAGTGTTGCGATGATATCGTCTGCTTGGCATTCTTCGTAACAAATCGCACATATCATCATCATCTCTTCCTTATAATCTTCTTTAACACCAAGTCTAGTTATCTTCATACCAGTTTCAACCGTCTTTGAAAAGTCCTTACGGGCGGGCGGGTTAGCGGGGTTTCCCCCGAAACTGGAGTCACATGGACGCTTAAGGGCTACGTACGGCTGGGTTGGGCCAGCTGGCGGTGGCCTTTAGCCATTGGGTCACCCCGTACGAAGTACCTGGGTTTATTCTATTCGTTGACCGTTCAAAAAAAAATTAGGTGTCATTAATTTAATTAATAAATGGTTAGATATCATGTAGTTCTAATAGCTTTAAAAAGTATCAAAACTAATAAGAGGATCCCAATCCTGGTCTACATACGTGTTTTCTATAATTTATTTTTCATTTTATCTTATGTTTATAAACCAACATATTTCTTTAAAAAAAACTACAAATACAATCATAATATATAACAAATTATCTATTTTTATAACTATCTAAAAATTTCTCAGTAACTATAGGTGGGTTGGAGGTTTTATGACAGTGGACATTTAGCCGGTTGGTTTCCTCTGGGATGGATGTCCAACATAGAGGGTCTTGGTTACTCGCACAAACTGTGGTCGTAACGTGTCGTTGGTAACATCGATTGCCATCATGAGACCCCCGGGTAACTGGTAACGGATATTTGCAGTTGAAAAAAATCTAGTCACAAAAAATAAGGATTTTATTTATTATATTAAAAAGAAATACTTGGTAAATTTGAATTTAAATTTATTTAAAGTAAAAAAAAAACTATAAAATTAAATAGAATAAGATATTTTTTATTACATGTATAATATTTAATTAAAATATTATATGAATAAAGTATTATAAGCATTATATATATTAAAGTACTAGTTAGTGTCCCGGGTAAATACCCGAGGCTGTGATATAAAAAAAATTAAACGAATTAAAGGATGAAAGTTTTTTTCTAACTATTAAACGAATGATCGAATTGTAGTTTAAGTTCATCAATTGTGGGTTTAGAAAGTCGCGACTTTGTTTTTTGATTCATTCACCATCATTCGTTGATCGAAACCTAAGCAATATAGTATCTAGTTTTGTTATGTTTTCTTTCACGAATCCAAAGCAATTTACGGATCAAATTTTCATTAAGAAATGAAGAAGATATGATGAATCAAAGTTATGGTATTGTAAAACAAATATGGATAATTTTGTATGGAAATAATTTATTTTTTTGATTTTTAATTATAAGATTTTTCCTTTTTGTAAATACCATTTATTTTTTTAATTCAAAAATCTATAAAAGTGACACATAAGCTAATCCTAGGTGGCACACCTTAAATTGTGCCACCTACACATTAAAAACTTGTGTTTATTATATAGTATAGATAGATTAAAGTATATGTAATAAAATATATTATTTAAAATATATATATATATATATATATATATATATATATATATATATGCAATAAAATTTTAGCCTTAATATTAAAATTTAGTATTTGGATAATTAGTAACCTTAATATAAAATATTTGTATTTGAATAATTACTTAGGAAAAATAGATTTTAATAATAAAAGTTTTATCTTATTGGCAGATAATAATACTAGTTTTAAAATTTCCTTACAATAATACGAGTTTTGTGGGTATTGGATTATAATGATGCACCATTCTTTTTTACTAACGGTGTAAGTATGTTTCCTACGTGGCAGGTGCCACATCAGGTGCCACGTAGGAGGAAAACAGTCCACGTCAGGTGCCACGTAGGCAACAGACTAACACCGTTAATAAAAAACTAACAGTGTATCATTATAATCCAATACCCACAAACGCGTTTTATTATGAGGAAATTTCAAAACTCGTATTACTATCCGCCAACAAGGTAAAACTTGTATTATTAAAATTAATTTTTCCTAATTACTTATTGGATAATTACTTATTAAAAGTTTAAACTATATAAATCCTAATATGGAAATTTAGTATTTGGATAATTGTTTATTAAAATTTTAACCTAATTCAAAATTTTGTTTTACTAATTAAAGTATTACAAAATTTTTTGTTTATTATATAGTATAGATTAGGTTTGCCCATTAATTAATCCATTATAATTTTATTTTTATGAAACGCACCCTAGTTTTTATTTTACTAGAATATTCTTCCTAATTTTTGTTTTACTAGAAAATTCTTTACATATACACTTTGTTCGATAGTTTTCATAAAATAAACGTTAATTTTCTTTTTCCACAAAATGACCTTTTTAATATGGGCGTCAATGCCCCTATTCTGGTCAAAGGTGACCGTATAGAAGGCTAATAAAAACTAGTAGCGGACCTACGTTGAAGGGAATGAGGTCAAGCGACCCCTATCGATTTGGTACTAGTAATCGGACGTCTTTAAAGAAAAATCTCAAATACCCTCTTAAATATATACAATTCACCCCCTATTGATTAACAAAAATCTCAATGGTCTTGAGTACATATTTAAGGTGGCGTGTTTACTTACGGAAGGTCTTAGGCTCAATACTCGTTGCCATAGTTTTTTAAAACAGTTTTTTTTTCTTTTTTTTTGGGGAAAACCCTAACCTCTAAATGCTTCTCGCTAGTTGAGGCGCTCATACAGAAGCACAACCGCAATTCCACAAAAGCTCACTCGCAAAACAGTTCGATTTCCAGATTTCTAAATCATTCCAAACATAGATTCATCAAACTAACATTCGATTTAATCATCCAGTCTTTGATTCACCTATTCCGGCCTTCGATCCATCAACAACTCAAGGGTTTACTCTATTGTTGGGTATAAATCTTGAAGGAAATAAAAAATTTTCAAATCTTCAACCAAATTCATAGTTAGTACATTTATTCTTTTGTATATTTGATTAGTAACATGAATTTGATACATGAAAGTTGTCATGAGTCTCGAAATTGGAAATTGATACTAGTTGTCTTGAACCTTAAAATCCATACTTGATTATTTGATACATTTGATTCATTATTACATGAAATTGATACTTGTTATATGATTACATGAAATTTACTTGATACATGATTGAAACGGGTGAGTATATGAACAATGTTTTGTTTAAATGAGTAAAAGGCTTTTTCGTCATCTTGCCACACATACAAGATTCGCATTTATTAAATGATTCAGAATTGGTTGACTCTAGAAGCCCATCGCGTTGCAGCTTTGAAATACGTTTCTCGTTTATATGACCTAGACGATAGTGCCATAAGAAAGTGGAATCTAAATTTCGTCTTGCTTTCTTGGTGCTAGATGTGTATATACAACTATTGTTTGAAACTAGATTATGCATATCAATTTCAAAAATACCATCATGAGGAATAGCATTAAAATAATATAAATTATTCTTAGAAACTAAAATACCAAAATCTATGAAAACATGACAAAACCATTGTCTTTCAAACGACGTGAAGAAACGACACCCCTAGTAATAGTAGGTGCGAAGTCACAATTGTCTAACACAATAATCAATCCATTAGGGAGGATTAAATCATAGATCCTATAGCTCCAACCACTGCACGCATTCCATTGCCTATGTACAGATCCAAAGCCCCTTTCTCCAGTCGCCTACTTTCCCTTAGACCCTGAGTATTCTTACAAATGTGAGTACCACAACCAGTGTCATAAACCCAAGATTTATAGTTTAGAAAAGTATAGAGTTCTATCACGAAGATATCTGATCCGCTAGTCCCACTAGCCTTGTACTTCTTCAACGCTGCCAAGTAAGCAAGACAATTCCTCCTCTAGTGGCCCACCACATTACAGTGATGGGAAGCATCGTTATTTGCTGGGTGCTCCTTTTTAGCGGGTTGGGGGATCTTCACCTTGGGGGCGTGAGCAACGACTTGCTTACCCTTGCCTTATGGTTTGTTCTTTTTGTGGATTTTTCCATCCCTAATTGTTAGAAACTCTGGTGTTTTCTTCGACATCCTTTGTTCTGCAAGCTTTAGAATAGCATGCAACTCAGAGACCATCTTCCCCATGATATGCATGTTGTAATTCATCATAAATTGCTCATAAATATTGGATAGTGAGGTAAGAATCAAGCTCACACCCAGGACTAGAGGCATGACGTAGCCAAGTCGCTCCATTAGGTATCCCTTCATCTTTAGTACATAAGTACTAACAGATTGGCCCTCTTCCTGTTTACAAGCATGAAATGCTTTAACTGTTTCCAACAGTTTCTGCTCTGCCTATTGTTGAAACATAGTTTTCAACTCAGTTACAATCTCATATGCTGTGAGTTCCTCCAAGTTCTTTTGGATCTCAGGGGTCATGCTCACTGATGCACCGCATCTTATACATGTTTTCGAGTGATTAATCCCGCATTTTATCCGGTTTTTGTTCGAGTTTTGATGAGATTTTGGCACTTAATGATTCATATGTTGATTTTTAGGAAATCTGGGGTGTTTTGATGATTTGTGGTGATTCGGGCGAAAACGGAACACGATTTAGAGTTCGGGAGTGAAAGATAAAAATAAATTAAAAAATTCTGCTAAAGTGTCAGTCATGGACCAACGAGTGTTCACTCTCCGAATCTCGCTGGTCCATGAACCTGGAATCCAGAAAAAGGGGTAAAGTGGGCCTCATGGACCAACGAGTCTCCCTTTCTCAGTTTCGTTGGTCCATGAACGGGCCCAGTCGGCTAAAAAATCCAAAACGTGTATTTAAGCATTCTTGGAGCCTAGGGTTAAGGGGAGTTCGACCAGAGAGCACGTTTTTGAGAGGAGAACGAGATCATAGACGAATTTTGGGCGATCAAGGGCTTGATTGAAGGTTTTAGAGAGGAGATTGAAGGATTGGAAGCTTCGGTTTGCAATTTCTTCATCCGATATGATTCTTTCTTCTTAGATCTTGATTGTTTGTTCATGTTTTACTTAGATTTGACTGATTTGATTATTAGAGACATTATTTGTGACTGATTTCATTCATATCACCTAGTTTAGATGAAATTAAACCCATTTTGACTTTTCGATTAGACTTTTCAACATAATTATGTGATTTTTGCTCATGATTCTAGTTTTGGTTGCTTGAGATGATCATGTGTGCTTGATTAGCTGATGTTAATGATGTATTGTGTGAACTAATTGATAGGGCTTGTAGAACTGTGACGGTTGCACCGTTAACTAGTGATTAGAAGTGATAAATGTGTACATTTTATGCTTAGTTGGGTTTAAATTCATGATATTGAATGACTATGAGAAGTTGATGTTTTGTAGGTAAACCACGGAGATTGGTCATTCTTTGGAGGGAGAGTTAATGAAGTGTAAGTGAAAGCATTGGATGATAGCATGATAGAGGATGAAAATACGAGAACATGGGCGAAAACGGCGATGGAAACGGAGTTGAAACGAGAAAGTTATGAAGAAAACAGTGATGTTTGGGCAGAATTTGAGATTCGTAGGCTGACTGAATTTTGTAGCTTACGAATCTGTCAGGTCTGAAGTGATGATTTTTGGGCAGAAAATTCCATTCGTAGGCTGACAGAATTTCGTAGCCTACGAATGCTGCAGTGCTGGAAATCGTAAATAAGGGTTTTATGGGGACTTTTGACATACCAATCAGTTGAAAACTCCTAGGAGACAAGAGGGGACGAACCAGGGTTCCTTGGAGACGATTTTTGGAGAGAAAAAGAAGGGAGAAAATCAATTCTAACATCATAATCATCAAGGAATCATTGAAGAATCATCCATGGAGCATCAAATCATCAAGTTTGCAATCAACTTCACCATGAGAGGCTAAATTTCCTTGTGATTCCTTCTAGACGTAGGGTTTGTTTCTTGACATTATACTTTTGGTTTTCTTTATTTTTGGGATAGCAATCTAAGCGTTCGACGCTTTTTGCTATGATGTGTGTTTGAATGATTGTAACAATTCGGTATTTGCTTTAATCTTTATCTTGAACCATCAGTTCTTGGTGCCGTTGGCAATCGAGATTTATTGGGTAGGGATTTGGGTTGGTTTGTATTGAATGATCATCGAGTGACGACCTCGCATTCTAGTTATCCGAGTTCTTAGTCCTCTTTTATCACTTCCATTCAATCACATATGAACCATGTCTATGTGGTTCTTCCCAATTGAAAACCATAATGTAATGTTAGTTTAAACCCGAAATCTAGAAGGATCACGTCTTCTCATACTTGTTATTACAAAGTAATTTAATTTCTAATTAATCTCAAATCGGTGTTTAGAATTATTAATCCACAAATTCCATCATCTAAAGTGCAATTTCTACATTTTTATTCTTATTGTTTTGCTTAGATATAATTGCTACAAACAACACATGTTCCACATTCTCCCTGTGATCGACACCCGCTTACCACTATCTAATTAGTGTAATTGGGTTTATCTTTGAGTGGGACTTCGACCTCACGTCAAATTTTGGCGCCGTTGCCGGGGAGACGTGCGCAACGTGTGTTTCTTTATCCTATTTTCGTTGTTTGTCAGTTTTACACTGGGTTGTGTTAGTGTGCAGGTACTCACAGGTGCATGCGTACTAGGAGCTCACGTTCATCATCACCATTATTGTTCGATCCAGAAATCGAAAGGACAATCAGTCAGAACCGAATCTTACATCGGGAAAACAAGGTGGTTGGATCACCGAGTACACAAAGCAAGAGAATGGAAACACATAGTGAACCGAGAAAGCAACCGGTGGACACATCAGTCTCATCGTCGGATCAATATATACCACCACCTACTTCAATCCCTTCTCCGTCCACTATACTCACATCTAGTACCACCACTTCAACAAGTTTGCCTGAATCAAACCCATCCAGTTTTGCATCTTATTCGGGCATTCCATCCTTTGCCCAATTTTACCCATCTTATGGGCAATCATCCCAACAAAATCAACAACCATTATTTCAGCAAACCCCACCTATAACCCATACCACCTCAAACCATCCACCAGTTTTTACAACTCCGGGACCCCAACAACAAGGTCAACTAAGATTTCAACAACATACACGTATACCGTTTGTGGAGGGACAATATGGGGGATATGGTGATGGTTATGAAGGCAGGTATGAAGATTATGAAGAGGAATACGAAGTAGAGGGCAATGTAAATCAAGGATTCACTCAAGAAGAATTTGCATTTCAACAAAGACCAACGGTCGGTCAATTTCAACAAAGGTATATGAGACCCCCGGTTATGCCAAGACAGCAGCCACCTCCAGCCCAAAGGCAAGCACCTCAACAAAGGGTGCCACCACAGATTCCACCTCAAGGTCCTCCACAAGGCCCACCACCACCGCAAGGGCCACCGCAAGGAGTACCAATTGCAGTCCCAAGAAGGCATAACCGTGATGCGGATAGAGGAATTGAATCACATTTCAGACCCATCATAACAAACAACCCATCACCGGTGGTAATTCCTCAAAATCGGGAAGGTCGAACATTTGAGGTAAGGACCAATTCATTACAAAGTCTACCCAAGTTTCATGGGTTGGCAACGGAGGAGCCTTACTTTCACCTTGAGGCATATGATTCTATATGCAACACCATTGGAGGGCAAGGTTTTTCGCCCGACGCAGTCAAGTTGGTGTTGTTTCAATTTTCACTTGAGGATAAAGCCAAGAGATGGTTTCACACATTGCCATCCGCATCCATTTATACATGGGCTGAAATGCAACAAAGGTTTTTGGATGAGTTCTACACAAATCAGAAGACAAGCGATGCTAGAAGGAACTTGAGAAACTTCCAACAACAACAAGGTGAGCTTTTTCATGAAGCTTTTGACAGATTCAACTTGATGTTGAAGAATTGGCCTCACCATGGGATTGATTTGTGGGATCTATTGAACGCATTCCATGAGGGATTGACACCCGAGGATGCTCGTGACTTGATGTCCATCTCAAATGGCACTTTTGGTACAAATTATGAGCAAGATGATTGGGCATATTTAGAGCAAATGGCGGTGACATCAAAGAGAAAGGCACAATCTTCCAGGAGGACTAGACATGCCATTGGTAGATCACATGTCCAAGCCATATCCAACGAACCCATCCAAGCTCCTAATCAAGTTTATGATGTATGTGCAAGTTGTAATGAGTTGGGGCATTCAGCTAATCAATGTCAAGGTTTTCAAGAGCAATTTGAAGAAGTCAAGCAAGTTCAAGGTCAAGGAGGGTGTGGTAGGAACTATAATATGAACTCAAACACCTATCACCCGGGGTTAAGGAATCATCCAAATTTTCGCTATGGTAATCCTGCCAATCAGGCCAACCCTAATTTTCAAGGATCTAATCAGCAACCATATCAACCTCGACAACAACAATTTGCGAATTCAAGTGGTAGTGAAGTTATGGATATGCTCAAGATGATGCAACAAGAGATGCACAAGAGAAACCAGATGGATGATGCACGTATACAACAAGATGAGGTAAGAGATAAGGCAATTCAGTCATTGACCACCCAAATGGGTCAACTTGCTACCGAGGTGGCTGATTTGAAGAAAAACAAGGGCCAACTCCCAAGTGACACAGTGGTGAATCCGAAAAATACAAAGCAAGTGCATATTAACATGGTAAGTGTCGTTCCTAATATTAAATTTAATGAAACATGTCTAACCTCTCCTTGTCAAGTTGTTGCAGGTATAGGTGAGACTATCAAAGAAAAAAGAGACGAGGAGTCAGGAGCACCAATTGTGCCAATTCGAGTTGGAAAGCTGAAAATTCCTCGAGCCTTATTGGATTATGGAGCAACTATGAGTGTGTTACCAGGTAGTCTGTATGATCTATATGAATTCGGTCCTTTGCATGTGATAGATAGTGTGGTGAGTTTAGCAGATGAGACTTGGAAGAAGCCACGCGGAGTGGTCAAGGATGTTATGATTCAATTGGGCGAATTCCAATATCTGGTGGACTTTTTAGTGCTGGATTATGCTTCCACAAAGGCTCCAGCACAACATAAAGTGATTCTAGGTCGCCCGTTCCTACACACGGCCAACGCTCAAATCAATTGTCGGGACGATATCATCACAATGACCCTAGAGAATCGTAAGCTATTTTTCAATGCCTGGACCAAATCTATCACCTATGAGTCTGCTGCAAGGGTTGGTGAATCATGTGTTTTTGATACGGGTGTTCTTCCACACATTATGGATGTACGTGAGGGTGCATGGTATGATGAGGCTACTGCGAGTGCAACAGAAGGTAAACCACCAGATCTTCGAAGCTCCGGGAGTAATGTACTCAATGTTGATCCTCGTGGGTATAAAAATTACACTCATTTCAGTACATACAACAAGTTTGCACCCCACCAAATGGAAAAGCACACTGGAGAAGATGGCAGGGGCTACATTTTCAAACCACCATAACTGAGAGTTGGCATGGTCTGGCTGAAGACTAGTAAACTTAGCGCTGCCCGGAGAGGCAACCCGAGGGCCGTTGTAACACTTAAGTGTGGGGAGGATGTGGCAGAAAGTTGGAGAATCAAGAGCATCATATGTATCCATCGCCACCAGGTCCATGTATTCATTCCTCACTCTTTTTATGTTGCTTGGCTTTGGACTGTCTTTTCTTTTCTTTAAGTTTTTTTTTATTTTTATTTTTGTTTGGAATAAATCCGGTTGGAGGTAGCATTTAATTTAGCTTCTCATAAAAAATATGAATTTCACTCCTCACAAAACCTCTAAAGCCATACATTGGGGACAATGTATCCCAAGTGTGGGGATGGGGAAAATTTTGAAAATTTTTATTTGGCTTGAAGTTCTTGACCCTTAAAATTTAAACAAATGAAGGTTTTGGTTAGAGGTTTGATGGGTGGTGTTGAAGTTTAGGGTCCTTGTCATGGTCAAATTTCCCGTAAGATTTGGTAGAATTTTAGTCAAAGGTAGCATGCTTTCGGTATAATAATTCATGCAGCAGACCAGCAACCCATTTTCCACAATTTGTGAGCTTTGAGCCTTATACTCATGCCTAGCATAGAAATATTTATTCATTGAGTGTGGCTATGTGTTTATTACTTTAGAACTTGTGCAACTGTTACGTTCTGAGATCTTGGCTATGATATGCATGTGAAAATGATTTAGGCATTCAGGTGAAGCCCCGTCTCAATGTGCGTGAGTGTGGGATTTGGGGGTTGGGACCTCATACATTACATATATGAGCTTGGTAAAAGTGAGGGGCGGGGGTTTGGGTCCATTAGAAGCCATGTTGTGCTTATTGCCTATTGATTGATCACCCGAGCCTTCTCCACTCATCTTATTACCCCTAGTGGTCGATTCGGCTTACAGTTGTTTGTTGTTTGTAGATAGAAGTTGAATAAGGTAGTTTGGTGAAGCTGCGATATTCTGTTATGTAATCTAAGCGTTAGACGCTTTTTACATCTCTGTAAAAAAAAGGAAAAAGAAAAGAGAAAGAAAAATGAAAAAAAAAAGAAAAAAAATTGCAAAATATGAGATCAGTGATTGAAGTATTGAGCAACAAAAAGATTGTGAGTTATTGTTAGCATAGATATGTCGTTGTTAGTTGTTTGCTTTGTATGAAATAAATAAGCCGGATTGAACCACTTGAGCCACTTCAAAAATTCCCATTCCACACCCTACGCCTAGCCCCGTTACAACCCATTATAAGACCTTTTGATTTGCATGCATGCTATAGCAATTTAGATGGAGGTTCGAGAGTTGTACAAGCTTATGATAGTAAAACAACACACTAGCCAATTGAGTGCTTAACTAGCTCATTACGCTAGCCTTCAAATCTTAACCGGGAGGAGTGTTCATTGTGAGGGGTTTGTTGTGTGCATAAAAGACCGAGAGCATGTTAGGTTTGGTTAAAATTCTTGTAGTTTGATTGTTGCATTTTGCTTAACTAGTGCATTGATGCATTTTGGGAATGGGGTATGACTTGGAACCTTAACTGAAAACTGGGTTTTACTGGATTGATTGGATGATTGATAACGAAATGATGTTGAGTTGCTTGGGGTCAAGCAATGGGTAAGTGTGGGGATGTGACGGTTGCACCGTTACTAGTGATTAGAAGTGATAAATGTGTACATTTTATGCTTAGTTGGGTTTAAATTCATGATATTGAATGACTATGAGAAGTTGATGTTTTGTAGGTAAACCACGGAGATTGGTCATTCTTTGGAGGGAGAGTTAATGAAGTGTAAGTGAAAGCATTGGATGATAGCATGATAGAGGATGAAAATACGAGAACATGGGCGAAAACGGCGATGGAAACGGAGTTGAAACGAGAAAGTTATGAAGAAAACAGTGATGTTTGGGCAGAATTTGAGATTCGTAGGCTGACTGAATTTTGTAGCTTACGAATCTGTCAGGTCTGAAGTGATGATTTTTGGGCAGAAAATTCCATTCGTAGGCTGACAGAATTTCGTAGCCTACGAATGCTGCAGTGCTGGAAATCGTAAATAAGGGTTTTATGGGGACTTTTGACATACCAATCAGTTGAAAACTCCTAGGAGACAAGAGGGGACGAACCAGGGTTCCTTGGAGACGAACTTTGGAGAAAAAAAGAAGGGAGAAAATCAATTCTAACATCATAATCATCAAGGAATCATTGAAGAATCATCCATGGAGCATCAAATCATCAAGTTTGCAATCAACTTCACCATGAGAGGCTAAATTTCCTTGTGATTCCTTCTAGACGTAGGGTTTGTTTCTTGACATTATACTTTTGGTTTTCTTTATTTTTGGGATAACAATCTAAGCGTTCGACGCTTTTTGCTATGATGTGTGTTTGAATGATTGTAACAATTCGGTATTTGCTTTAATCTTTATCTTGAACCATCAGTTCTTGGTGCCGTTGGCAATCGAGATTTATTGGGTAGGGATTTGGGTTGGTTTGTATTGAATGATCATCGAGTGACGACCTCGCATTCTAGTTATCCGAGTTCTTAGTCCTCTTTTATCACTTCCATTCAATCACAAATGAACCATGTCTATGTGGTTCTTCCCAATTGAAAACCATAATGTAATGTTAGTTTAAACCCGAAATCTAGAAGGATCACGTCTTCTCATACTTGTTATTACAAAGTAACTTAATTTCTAATTAATCTCAAATCGGTGTTTAGAATTATTAATCCACAAATTCCATCATCTAAAGTGCAATTTCTACATTTTTATTCTTATTGTTTTGCTTAGATATAATTGCTACAAACAACACATGTTCCACATTCTCCCTGTGATCGACACCCGCTTACCACTATCTAATTAGTGTAATTGGGTTTATCTTTGAGTGGGACTTCGACCTCACGTCAAACTGCAACCATTATTAGTTAGTTTATTGTTGATCCTTAGACTTAAATTGGTTTTTGGGTTGATGCATGATCCGGAGACCTCCTACATGATGATATATCATTGATTAGTGGCTGATTTTGTGTGTATCCATTTGAGGTTGACTTGACCGAGTCGTTTCTCATGCTAGTTATTGTCTAGGCATTGTTTAGTAGGTTAGAGTGCTTGTGACCGCAAGATTTGACCCTACTTATTCGTGTTTAGCGGTTTCTAGGTCTCAGGTAATCGAAATTAGAACCATTGCATGTATTAGGATTCATTTAGAGAGACCTCTATTGGTGTTTCCCGATTTATGCGTGTTTTGCTTGTTTTGACCGAAACTGTGAAACCGTTGTGCAAATTCACATATTATGCTATCTGTGCTTCATTTAGAATTATCTGATCATTCGGGATGTGTCTATAGTCCTCCTTGGTTGGGTTATTCTCACTTGGTGAAAGTTTCATGTTGATAGGTATTGCCGGGGGTCTTATTTGGGTTTAGTGGATTCTAGGCTAGGTGATATCTCTATTATTCTGTTTTTCTGTCGTTTGCGTTGTCTGCTGTTAGTTTTATTGCTTGCTTAGTTTACTTAATTCAATCATTCCAATAATATTAGTTATGATACATTATTGGGAGTCTGATTACGCGTCCGTGGATTGATACTCGGTACTTATTGATACTATATTGCATACGACGGGTACGCTTGCCCTAGTGTGTGGTTTGGTCACTCAGTATTTACCATTTTTAACTTGACCGTTTTTCTTGTTCAAATCAGACACATCAAGTTTTTGGTGCCGTTCCCGGGGACGCGTCAGCTTTCGAGACCTATCAGAGCTAGTAGTTTAGCTATTTACTTGTTTTCTTTTACTTGTGTTATTTGCATGTTACTAGTATGCTTGTTTATTTCTGTGTTTGCTTTCGTGTTAGTTAGTTTATTAGTTTAATTTCGTTTCTTTCTGATCTGTTTCTGTTTTCTGTTCCATCTGTTCATCGGTTTATGCGCATTCGTCGTCAGAGGAATCATTTTTCAGCGTTATCCGAGCCTGAGAGGGTTTTTCATAGACTTCGACGTTTGGAAGCATTACCAGTTCCAGTTCCGATGGCACTTCCGCCACGACGCACGCTCGCCGATTATGCTCGTCCCGACGTCGATGGGACGCAACCTAGCGTTATTCGACCCGCCGTTGAAGCCAACAACTTCAAGAGATCCGTCCACAAACCATCATGATGATTACTAACACCGTTCAGTTCGATGGTTTGCCCAATGACGATCCGATGGCTCATATCGCGAACTTTCTTGAGATTTGTGATACCTTCAAGATAAACGGTGTTTCATCCGAGGCAGTTAAATTGCGATTTTTACCATTTTCTCTTCGCGGTGCAGCGAAGACGTGGCTGCAGTCCTTACCTCCTGGTTCGATCACTTCATGGGCTACTTTGACGCAGAAATTCATCTCAAAATACTTTCCACCATCAAAGGTAGCCATGTATCGCAACAAAATTTACTCGTTCACACAGGAGGATTCGGAGAGTTTGTACAAGGCATGGGAGAGGTTCAAAGAGTTGTTAAGAAAATGTCTGTCGCATGGCATTGAGCTCCACCAGCGGATCCAGATATTTTATAGTGGTCTTCATCCACTCACGCGTCAGACAGTGGATAGTTCAGCTGGAGGTACTCTGAGCAGCAAAACGCTAGAGGAGGCTCAAGAGTTGTTAGAGGAGTTAGCCCTGAATGGCTATCAGTGGTCTGCTACGCGCAACAGACAGCCCCCGCCACGTGGAGTTCATCAGATTGATCCCGTTACGGCATTGGCTGCGCAGGTCGAGGCGTTGTCCAATTACGCCCTATTTTAGTTAAGGTTTATAATTATTGTCTAATAATTATAAATAACTAAGGTGGTGTTTGTTTTTCTGTAAAAGCGCTTCCTGTACTCTTCTGTCTGCGCCGCGCAGGCCACGCGCAGACATTTAGATCTGCAGACTGTTTGTTTTCTCGAAGACATTTCATTAAAAAATGTCTGCGCAGGATCTTCTTGCTGCAGATGTGACCCAGTCACTTCTGACATCTTCTAACATCTTCTAACCTTCTCTTTAAACTGTTTTTACATTAAAAAAACATTTTTAAACAGTTTTTTTTATTCTTTTATAAAAAACATTTTATTAAGTCCTTTTTAAAAAACTTTTTCTAAAAAAACTTTTTTAAAAGTTTTTAATATATTAAAAAACTTTTAAGAAACTTCTTTAACCACTTTTTTTAAATCGTCTTTTAAAAAAGTAAAAAAAAAACATTTTAAACAATTAATTTTAAAAAATAAACTTTAAAATGTTTTTTTTAAATTAGTTTTTTTTAATTGTTTTTTAAAAAGTTTTGTTTTTAAAAAACGTTTTTAAACAATTAATTTAAGAAAAAATATTTTAAACAATTATTAAACAAAACTTTTTAAACATTTATTTTAAAACGTTTTTAAACTGTTTAAAAACATTTTTTTGAACAGTTTTTATAAAATATTTTTGATATTTTATTTAAAAGAAAATTGTTTAAAAAATAATTGTTTGCTAAAATATACGGAAAGAAATAAAATGATTGAATTATGTATAAGTTTAAAAAATTATTTATTTAAATTTCAGTTTATTTTAGCAGTTTGCATAAGTTAAAAAACAAACACTCTTCTTCTTACAGACTGCAGAGGTTTAGTCCACCTCTTCTGCTACAGATGTCTACAGATGTGATCCGCAGAATACAGACATTTTACCTCTTCAAAAACAAACAGCACCTAAGATAAGATAGTGAGTTTTAGTAATCCATAAGTTTTAAAACTCCTTAAATAATTATATGATAGAAAAATAATTATCTAAAGTTTATAACGTCGTAAAACGTTTACGTTTATTGTTTAATCATTCGAAAATGCGTACGCTTTTGATAAATATACGAAACGATCATTCTCGAGTCAAAATATTTAGTATTTTAGAGATAAATAGAAATCGTTTTAATATTTTATAACTAATATATTATATCTATTTTTAGAAAGCGTAGTAACCGTTTTAATTTTTAAAATGGTTTATATGACACTTGGGTTATATAACTTTGCAAGTAAATGTTAAAAAAGATTTTCTAATCATTTGAAAGATCAAAATATAATTTTTGGTCGGTTTGATGTTAACTTGCAATTATTGCGTTTTAGCGTTGCGTATATCGCCATATTGATCCCGGTTTTCTTTCTACGCAATGTTCTTAAATTTTGATCACTTTGGTTCATCAAAAACACTAAAAATATTTATAAAAATGAGTCTAAACTTAGATTTGATCCAGATTGTATTTTTATTAAATTTTGATGTTGAAATCATGTTTTTAACTTATAAAAATCTTATTCTTGTACCTAGTCTTTTATGGAAGGTTTCAAAGTTTATAAACTTACTTTTTATGGTTAAAAATCTACAATTTAACACAAGGAATGTGTTATAAATGTCATTTTTACTAGTTTTAGCCAAAAATATATATATATATATATCCATTTTGGTCTTCATGTATTAAATCCATTATCACATTTATGTGTTAGAATTTTGGTGTCATAATTTTAATAACAAGGTAAGTCGTACATATATTTATCCATCATTAGTAAATAACAAGTTAAGACTTTTTATGGATTTATCCATGTCCAAATATATAGTTAATAAAACTAGTTAGTCCTTTTGTTTATTTCCATAGTTAAATCATATAAACAAGTTATGATTTCTATTAATGTCCATAGCCATAATATTACTAGTAACAACTTATGATTTATAACAATGTCCAAGATTAATATATATCTACTAATACAAATGTGTTAGGACCAAATCAACATAAATCAAAACATAAATTCTAGATTAACACTCATGATCCATTATGTTATTTTAACTAGTCATTGTAACATAAAATTTTAGATCTTAAATAAATATCCACTTACACTTGTGTTAGGATTTGTTTAGATGATGATTTGTACGTAGATGATTCAGGAAACATGGCTCATTTCATGAGCTCTTAAACATAGTCTTTAGGCTACGTTCTTGATCATAAAAAATAGACAACAAACATAAGATGAAGCTCAAAGTGTACATCAATACTCCACTTGATTTCTTGATGCATTTCACCCATACTTTTGGTAGTTTTAAGTCTCAAAGTCACCAAAAACATGTTTAGATCAAAGAGTAATAAAACACAAATTCATTAGTTTATTTCATCTTTAGAAATGTAGAGATTTAGAGAGATTTATGAAGACTTGTTGGGTTTTCTTTGGTGTTAGAATATGTAGGAAAATATAGGAAAAATAGGGTTTAGACTAGAGGGACTCACAATGAGGTGTGAGCGAGTCGTGAGAAGAGGGGAGGATAGTGGCGGCTTGGTGGTGTTTACCGATGGTCAGCGGCAGCGCTGGGGTGGCTGGTGGACGCTGCTCAGCGGTGGCATGGTGGTGGTTCAGCGGCGGCGAGGAGGAGAGGGGCTGAGTTCGGCCAAAACGAACAAGGGGAGAGGGAGAGAGTTTGGTTTGTGTGATGTGGAGATTGATGGTGTGGCTTGTTCTTATGGCTCAAGTATTGGGTATTAACTAATGGTCATGTCTTTGGTTCATAGGCTAAGTACTCTTGCCAACTAAGGCTAGTGACAAGAGTGACATCTTCTAATTAGACTTATGTTAATAAAAAAGCAAGACTAGTTTTACTAACAAATCTTGTAAGTTGATTTATAAAAAAGCAACTTGTCATGCATTAGGGAAGTAAGCAAATGTTTAGATTTTATAAAAATGTTGCATAAGTCACCTATTATGAATCTTGGTTTTTATAAAACATAACAAAGGTGGTAACAATTTTATAAAAGGTGGTGGGTTATTTTATAAAAAATAACCCAAAGTGTTTGGGTTTGGATGTTGGGTCGTAAAACACAAAGAGGGAAGGGAATGGGCCGCGCTCTCGGTTTAGGCCGAAAGGGAAAGGGCAGGGGGTGGATGAGGCTGGTCGGGCCGTGGGTCGGGTTAGGTCGGATCCTCGAAAGGTTGGGTTGGGTTACCGGGTTAAGTCACGAGCTCGATTTTGATGTTTTGGGCTTGTTGGGCCGAACTGGGCCCGAACGGGGTTATGGGTTCGGTTTTGTCTATCGTCTAGTGAAACGGGGTTATTCGATCAAGTCTTGACAAATGCTAGGTTTTAATACGTTCGACTTGAATAGCAGTAATATATTGAGTCGTTTATTTCGTTTACTCAATGTTATTATGTAATAAAGTTTTTAAATACGTGAGTGTTAACATTAATGGTTTTGTTTGTTCGCGTGATTTTCAAGCTCGACTATCGCGATTATTTAAAACCAAGTTGTTTTAAATAAATAATCTTTTAAAAGTTTGACTTGTCGTTGAAGTTATTTCGTGACACCGGTTTATAAGAAAAATATAAAAAGTACATTTTTATATTTATTTTCTTATTATTAAAGTTTCATATTTAATTTTATGAAAACTCTTGTATGTTACGAGTATATGTTTCCAGTACAAACGCGTGTATTATTTACGTTGGATTTATTAGTCGTAATCAGTAATTATCAGATAAACTAATCAAGTAATGCACGTAATTAACATAATTAAAAGTCAAAGTAAGAGGTTTAACCTGGATTTTTGAACGAGGAGTCACATTTTTCGATCTTTCAAACATGATTGTCAAACACCGTCGTCTAGGTTTTGTCATTAGTATCATAAACACACACTTACAACTAAATGCTCATTAGGTGACTTGTAAGATTCACGGGGTCTTGACGCTTGAACTTCTTGTTGTGCTCCTTAAGGTGAGTTCTCTAACATTTTTCTCTCTAAGTATCTCCTTGAGATAGAAAAGCATGCTAAAAACAGTTCTGGTAATATAATTGTATAGCTGATCACGTATGTGCGAACATAACACATATTGCAAGTCCTTACATTTCGAATCATTAATTTTTGAGAAAGCGAGGTTATATTGAGTAGTACACTAGTACTACTTGGTTTGACAAATCCCACCCGCGTTAGTCGCTCTAACTCGACGTGATGCCGAACGGGTGTAACATTAGCCTAGACAATATCATCATCGTCCGTGTTAGACGATGGTGGAAACGCAATACAAACACAAATAGTCAAGCTTTGGTCACGCTTTGGTTGCGAAAATCATTATGAAAATAAATTTTTTTAGTGAAAATCATTAATTAGAAACGGTTTTTGATGATTAAGGTGTCATAAAACTCGAGTACTGAAATGGGACATGAAATCGTGGTTTTAATGGTGAAAACGGGCGAGAAAATGGCTCAAGAGGGGTTACGGTCGAACAAAAAGAAGAGGAGGAAAAAACTTACAAGCGCGTGGAGGAATAGAAGGAGAAGGGGAAGGAGGGAGATACGCGCGCCAGGTGTAGTATATAAATAATGGATCTAGTAAAAGAAAAGCATGCGCAAGTTGTCTCAATGGTTAGGGCGGCGATTGTGAAACAGAAGGTTGCGGGATCTAACCCGGTGGCCCTCATTTCCTTATATTTTTTGTTATTTATTTTTTTCTAGCTTATATGCAACCCATAAAAGGCACAGTTAATTTCCATAACTTATGTTTTTAACCCCGACCTTTTCTCATAACTTAATTTGCGAGTTAATTACGGATGTAAAATAAATTTGACATTGGAAATTATAAAACTATTTACGAAGTTTATCAAAATTACATAAATGGCCCAAACTTTCAATATTTATAAATTTTAACCCAAAACTTTTGTACAACTATAATTTGTGTTTCAATTGCGTGCGTAACTAGTATTGCCCATATTTGCCACATGTATATAGCATACTCAAGTCCCAGTCTAATTTAAATAATTTGAAAGCTTGAAATATTGAAATACGAATTGAAATCGAAACACGATTAATTGAAATAATCGTAAATTACACAATGAAACACCAAATGAAATGAAATGAACTTCTTTATTGAACGAATCATGGAATACGAATCGGGTAAGAATGCAATGGATAGATCGTGGATGTTACAAGTTTGCACAAACCAGTATTTAAACTATTAAAAGTTAGGATAATGCATAGATAACCGATTAACAAACAAATATATATTATTGTTTGACATAGGGAAACTTACGGGGTGTCACACCAATTATGCTTATGTATTGAACCTCATTTGATTATCACTTAAATTCGGGTTGTTTAAATATTCTCACTCTAATTTAGTTTTCATACGCTTTTGGACAATCTCATCATGCCCTGACGTTTCCGCCATCGGTTGAGGTGTGACAGATTGGTATTGAAGCCTTGGCTATAAGGATTTAGGTTATTAGAAATTGATGACCTATACTATTGCCTTAAGTGTCCAAACATTATGATTCATGTATTATATTCTTAGTTAAATAATTGTCTTTTGGTGCTTGTTTTGCCTTTAGCTAGGACGTGCTTTAAAATTCCATCTCATATCTCATATCACTATCCAATTTCTAGCATAACACTTACACACACTCATACACTAAATCCTTAGGCTTTCTAGCCTTAGTAATGGTGCCTTACGTGCCATTTTAGGATTTTCATTTTATTTTGTTTTGATTTTCAAATTCCATCGGAGTTAGGTTCTTAGCAATGGAGATGTATCAACTGGAATAGTGAAAACACTGGTAGCTAAGGGTCTATCTAGGTTTGGCATCGCATATAAATTCAAACCAACTGTTGGATCTGGGTGCCTATATGGGGACCTTTGGTGAGAGTGTTGTAGCCTATTAGGCCAAAACATAACGTAAAAAAACATTGCTAGGAACCATATTAACTCTGATTAGTTAAAGTAATAGTTTCCCATTCGGGAAATGAGGACCATTCCTTGGTTTTACACAAGTCAAAATGATTTCGTGTTTTGTATGCAATCTTCATGATACTTAAATTTTTATTCCCCCAATTTACAACCTACGTTCTTCTATTGATTCTCAATGTCGTGGTATTTTATTGAATTGTTATTCTCACGATTTGAACGGCATTTTATCCTTGTGATTTTCACTGTTAAATTTCTATTTTTGTGATTCTATATATTTTTCCCCTCATGTTTTGTTAAAATGATTTTCCATATACAAACTTTTGGCGTTTTATCACACCCAATGTCATGCTTGTGATTCATGCTTGTGATTCATATTTCACGGTTTCATACAACACTCCTATGATGTAGTGCATCACATGCTATTCTATGATTTATGCTATTGATTTACAATTTCATTTTGATCAAAGTTTAACATTTTAAGTATCCCCCTCATGTTTATCGATAGTTTGAGTCTCGTGATTTCACTATTCCATCCTTGAGATATATTTCACGATATTTATGCAATCAATGTGTTTCACTCATTATATTACGTATTCATGACTTTTCATGCATCCCCGTGCGTTTTGATGATAAAGTTACCATGATTTAATGATTTTAACATGGATTTATGTGCATGAAATCGACTTGCTGCCCTCATGAGTTTACACATCCTTGATTTCTCCATACATCTCCTTCGTGTTTTCAAATACTTGTCAATTATTCCTTTAGCATGCCATCATCAACACAGTTAATCTATTGGACCATTATTCTATTTTTGGTTAGACCCTTGTGTTTTCATTAAACGCCCCTTCAGATGGTTACACCTTTTTTTTTTGTGTTTCAATCATAGTTTTTTTTTATTTAATTATTTAGATTTAGACTATTATTATCGTAAATCCTTTAGATGTAAATTTAGATTTAGAACACATTATGTATCTACACAATATACTTTCATTCTTAATTATATATATATATATATATATATATATATATATATATATATATATATATATAGGGAGAGGATCATTTGAGAACCAATTTGGTTTGAGAACTAAAAAGAACTAATTTGAGCCACATGTTTATTACATGTATCCCCCCTCCCATGAATTGTAGTGGTCCCCCCTGAAATTTGTGGTTGAGATTTAGTTCTCAAAAGTTCTCAAAATAAAAAGTTCTCATTTGAACCTAACCCTATATATATATATATATATATATATATATATATATATATATATATATAGGTAGAGGATCATTTGAGAAACAATTGGGTTTGAGAACTAAAAATAACTAATTTGAGCCACAAGTTTATTTACATGTATCCCCTCTCCCATGAATTGTAGTGGTCCCCCCTAAAATTTGTGGTTGAGATTTAGTTCTCAAAAGTTTTCAAAACAAAAAGTTATCAAAACAAAAAGTTCTCATTTGAACATAACTATATATATATATATATATACCGAGCAAAGTTATTCTAAAAAAACACTTTCACCTAAGAAGGCTAGGAAGCAATCACATGCTGACACGTGGACAATAACACACTAACACACTGTATCCAGTGTGTTAGTGTGTCAGCATATTTTACTTTTTATGCATTGCGTTAGTGTGTTATGTACACATGTCACCACGTGGTTGCTTCCTAGCCTTCTTAGGTGAAATAGTTTTTTTAGCTGAACTTAAACCTATACCTATATATATATATATAGTTATATAGTTAGTTTATATATATATATATATATATATATAAGGTGAGGTTCATTGTAGACACCTCCATAAGTGTAGACATCCTATTTCACATGTGAAATTTTCTGAACAATGAGAAAAAGGAAAAAAAAGAAAAAAAATTAATCATAACCATTAGATCAAGAGATCTAATGATGAAAAAAGATGTCTACCTGTCTACATTTATGGAGGTGTCTACAATGATCTTTTCAATATATATATATATATATATATATATATATATATATATAGACAGAGAGAGACTAATAGATTGATTGATTCAGAAAGTCAAATGCCTTACAACAAAATTCTATTTAGTCGGTATGGAGAATAAATCATAATGTATCATATGACATATGAAAACATAAAAAACATAACACATACTATTAGAACATGCTCATACCATGTGAAGTTATACTACAAATCCATGTTATCATTAGGCTCAATTTTGTGTTTACCTTGGCAAAACCAATCATCAAGAAAATGACCATCATTCACAAAATAGACAGATTCGTCCATTGGGGAGCGTCGAAGTTTTCGTAGTCTTCGTCTATCTCAAAAGCAGAAGAATCCATCCAGGGATATGCGTATGAGGTAAACTTTACTACTCTAACCTTTTTGACTTTTAGAGGAGACGTTTCATATTGTTTTTTATTTATTTTTCTGCAATAAGCTTTCATTTTTCTTGTTCCCTTATCAACATCTTTACTACTATATTAGCTTCTTTTAGTTTAGATCTTCCTACTTCTTTATCAAACTTTGTTTCACTTGTTCTACATTTTCCTTTATCTTTTTTCTCTAATGCAACATTGTTTCTTTTTAACTTTTCTCTCATTTTCTAGGTTTTGTTCACACCGTTTTGCAGCCTCTGCAGTCTTTAGAGACTTCATTTTGATGTCTTTCCCTTCAATAAGAAACCAAAGAAATAGTTAGCGCATTCTTCCAATACAGAGATCGAGTAAATAATAACAAATTAAATTATGATTGAAACACAGTAATAATAATAGTCTAAATCCAAATATACCTGCAACAGTTGGATGTTTCCGTTCTTGTTGAACTATTGGTACTACACTTGTCAATGGGGTTTTACTTTTACTAATTTCTGATATACTCCTCCCACTACTTGTAATAGGTGTCCCATGATGAATTATAGACATATGCACACTGTTATGATTTGAATTAGGAGGATATATCATCATGGATATATGTTGAGACCATACTTAGGTGATTCTTTAATTTTATTTTATACCTTTGACTCACTTTCTATAGTAAGAGACCTCACTTTGATGTATTTCCCTATAATAAGAAACCAAAGAAAACTTTAGCTAATTCATCCAGTCCAGAGAGAGATCAAAGCTCGAGTAAATAATTAAAAAAATAAACTATACATGATGAATTGTTCTTCATAGCGTGTGTCAGCACTCATCAATGAATATAAGTTTCATCCGGGTAGAAGTTTAAAGGCACTAATTTCTCTCCACCAGCAATTCTCGTATATTAAAGTGTCTCGTATGATTGAATATATACAACTCAATGAGGCTTTTTATTATTTCAAAAGGCCATTGTATTGAGAACGATAAACTAGCTTTAGCTTTACAACTTGTAGGTTGACTTAGGTATAGCTCAGAATGTAATTTTCTAATGTATGTATTTTCAAAGCATCAACATTAACAAAATAATAGTGAGAGTAAATGTGTTCTCTGCTTCAAGCAAACAGTCATGATTTAGATAAATTGACTGCCCACTACTCTTCTACATCTCTAGATTATTAATTTTTATAATTAATAGATATTTCTAGGTGATTAACTATTGGTCCAATTAAATTTGGGGTTATAATAAACTTCCATTCTTGCTCTTTTTTTATGATAACATGACTGACACCTAGAACCAACTTCATTACAAGTTTTAGCTTCTGACAATTCTCTCATTGCCACTTTGCTTTGCCTCCCAGTTGCATTTCCTTGGCCTGTTTACATAACACATTATGTAGTTTGGCTTTTTATCCCAAGTAGTGAAATAGAAAAAAGAAAAAGAATATATGAAACTACCCTCAGTTTATGACAACAATGATGCACGTATTAAAGTTAGAGAAAGAACATCATATGTTGAATGCTTATGTTATTCTTTCTTTGAACTAAAAATATAAGAAAAAAGGACTGCTCATAGATGCAATTATCTCTTATAATTGAACTCAAGAATATATAGTTAACTAAAATAGTCACATTCGGTAAAAAATTGCAAAGTGAAAAAGTTCTTAAATGACGACAAAGTTAAGTTATAACAATAAACATAAGAAAATTATAGTTTTAAAATGATATTTTTTTATAGCAAGTTGGTTGATCAAGTCTTCATAGTTCATATTTCTTAATATTTCGTTCTCGATAGCTATATTATATATAAAATTTAAAAAAAATATGGGCCCCTTAAAATGATGGACCCTGTCCCGTCGCACCTCCCACACATTCTCAACGCCCCATCCGCTTCTTGACTCATGTACGACTCTTAAACAAACTCTAAGATCAAGCTTTGACCCAAACTAGTATAACGATTCGAAGCGACTATAGCGAAAGTTATGAGCTTTTGTTACGAAGATACTTTGTATTATTACGATTGGATCACTGGAATATTACAAGAGTGTTTTTACAAGTTTACTTACAAAACTTGTAGATGACTTTTAGGTGAGTACAAATGACAATGGCAAGCCTATTTATAGTAGTTGGTTGATTTCCAGATACTTCCTATTCTAAATAATTCTATACATAAAATCTAAGTGTTGTGTTCTGGATTCTTCCAAGCATATATCTAACATATTAAGCATTTTTCAAACTATTCTAGAACTGGTCTAGAACGTTCTTGACAACCTGCTTTTGGTCCATGATCCATAGATTTTTCTAAACAAATATCTTGGACTTTTATATGATGTTTCAAGGCTGTTCTAGAGCATCATACTAGAATTTTCGAGTGCTTACTAGAGAATTTTGATGACTCATTATGCCTCTTAAACACCTGAAACTTTCCAGAAAATTGGAGTCTTGATATGAATTGATATGAATTTTAGGCAGAACGTGATACTATTTATATATATTACAATTGTAATTGGTGGTCATAGACTCATCAAGCACTATTCATATCCCCACTAATAGGAACATGACACGTGTCATGTTCCACCACTAATAATATGACACGTGTCATGTTCAATCAATAAAAGATTGGCACGTGTCATAGTGGCTTTTTAAAATTTTATAGGTCACTACGTGGCCTGACACGTGGCCATGTGTTAGGCCATGTGGTGACACGTGGGCACGTGTTAGGCCACGTGTCATATGTAGGCCAATGTTTTTGCGACACGTAGTCATGTGTTAGGTCACGTATGGCGTTACGTGGCTACGTGTTATGCCAATGTTTTTGCGACACGTGGTTACGTGTTACGCCACATGTTATGTACAAGTGATATTTTTTCTGACTTAAGCGCAGGTGGTCACTTTTAGACCACTTTTAGAGTTTTTGACTTTGCTCATAGCGTTTTGAAAAATGGGTGTTAGGCCGCGTGTCATGTACATGTGGTATTTTTTTCAAACTTATTCAAATTTAAACGCAAGTGGTCAACTTTTAAATCACTTTTAGAGTTTTCGACTTTGGCTATAGATTTGAATTACATATCAAGAATATTAGCAACATAAATAGCAAATAAGTAGTAAAAGCTTACCCAAACAAACAATGGCGTATCCAACTAACTCCAACAAAAGAACCTGTCAAAAATAAATTTAGACCAAGCCGTGAAAGTGGTTACATTTTCTAAACCTTTAGCTGCCAACACATAGTTGAGGCACTTGCTGTAGTTTCTTTCAATCATCTGTTTTTAGAGAAAATATAGGGATTTTTTTGACATTGATCTTTATTGTTGCGGGCTAACCAACACCAGATCCTATGACAAGGGGTTGTTACTTCCTTGGAAGAAATAAAAAAGTGAGTTATCATTCATGTTTGATTGTTGAATAAACAGGTCAAATAATATTCCAGTTCCAGCACTTACATTTGTTAGAAGGCTAATGCCACACAAGAGTTCTGAAAGTTGAAAGGAGGTTTGTTTACATTTAAGATGAGAATGCTAAAGAATGGGTTTTGAGCCAAAACAGTGGCAAATCTTTGGTGTGAATTCTTCCCACAGACTTTTTTTCTTTTTCTTTCAATTGTATTTTTAATTTCTAGCTGATGTGTTATATGACCTGGTCACAGATTTGGAAGTTCTTTCCCTATTATTTTAAAATTTTCATTAGGCTTCTCTTTTTTGGTCGAAATATTATCCGGTGCCATTTTCAATCATTTAAATGTTCACTGATTTGCCTAAGAATGTTTACTGCTAACAATGTGGCTAAGAGTGTTAATTGTGAAGCTGGTAGTGTTTCTGATTTGCCTAAAAAGACTGATATTGGAAAGAGAGTGCAAGTTAGTACTCAAAATTCTGGTAAAACTAAAACATTTGGCTGTTTTAAAAAGGGCGTTTTGGGCTAAGAAAAACGGGGAGAGTGCTAGTTCGAGTTCTGCTAATAAAGGGGTTGGTAAAGTTGATGTGAAATCCAAGGTTGCTGTTAACTCATCACAACCTCCTAGTGGGTCTGGAAATGCGAAATCTGGAAAACAATTGAGTTATGAAGCTACTTTGGTTAATGAAATCACTTACTAAGTTCTGGCCTATTTTCTGCAGGTAAAAACCTGGCTTGAGAGTCAGAAAGATATGAGGTTAGGAGACTAGAAAGCTGTACTGAAATCTTGAATACTTCAATATCTCTTGGAAGTTGACACTTGGTGAGCGCTTTTTTGGTTTTAAACATGTTATATTTTCTTATGCAGGTTAATAAGAACGAGAAAGATTATCAAAGAAAAAAGAACAAGTTCCTTCCCAAAATTCATGATTGGTATGCTTAGTTATCAACAATAGAATTCACTTTTATTTCTAAAGCAAATTCGATACTTAATTTCTCTATGTTTCAGTTTATAAATGCACGTCATCTTTCTTTGTGACGGAGGCTTCCTTGATGCGCAAATGCGCGTCATCTATACCTCTTTATGACGCGCATTGCGTGTCATGAATGTCTATTTTTGTAGTAGTGATTTTTGCTTGAAGGTCAATGCCAACCAAATATGTCTAATTTTTCACAAACAAATTATGGTGATCAATCTTACCCGAACCGACTAAACAAAATATTTTGACCAACCACCGAAAAAAAAGTGAACCCCCATGAAAAATCTTGGGTCCACCCCCGCCTTCACCCAACCTTTTCAAGTAGCAAGTAATTCGCGAATTTGTAGAGGAACACGAGTACAAGACAACTTTACCTATGTTACTTTGTTAGACCATCCGCAACACTAAGTATCGTCATTTCCACAAACAGCTCTACAAACAAACGGATTTTTACATCCGCAGCCCTTTCCATAAATACCTACATATTTAATAATTTAGTATTATGTGTGTGAGTGCAATAAAGAAAAATACATTTTACAATAAGCCCTGCATGTAACAAAAGGCTTAACCCAAGGGCTAGCCACCTCAATATAGCCTGTTGAAACTTAAAAAAGAAAAAATAACACCCTTGTAAATTGGAGATTCAAGCTTCAAGTTCAACCAGTTCTTTCTTGATTCATTTTTCAACCATGCATCAATAACATTTAACTGCAACAAAAATGAGTTATTATTTAAAACTTTAGACAAATCATAATAGTATATAGCTAGGTTATGGGAAAGAGATAATAGGACCCCTACAAATTGGACACTCAAGCTTCATGATCAACCACTTCTTGACGCATTTCTCATGATAACTATGTTTGCATTGCGATAGTGTTGCGACGATATCGTCTGCTTGGCATTCTTCGTAACAAATCGCACATATCATCATCATCATCTCTTCCTTATCATCTTCTTTAACACCAAGTCTAGTTATCTTCATACCAGTTTCAACCGTCTTCGAAAAGTCCTTACGAGCAGAGTCATGCCACAATACAACCTTTGCGAACCGTAGACGATTCTCTACAATCGTGTTCGGACATAACATATTCTTCGAGTTCGCCGGTTTCGGTATACACCTGGTACCTAGAAGTGAGGACGGAGCCGTCATCGTTATTTCGTGTGAAAATCAAGCGAACAATTGTATAATCATCATGGGTCAAAAGGGTTGTAATGGCCTCCTTATTGTAATCCATGAGCTCGGCTGTTTGGAACCTGTTATCATGTTCTAGATTGACGTCAATTATTGTATCCAAGGGATCACCATATCTTGCATTTACGAAGATGAAAATCCTTCGTGCTCGGTGTAGAATGCCGTATGAACCAAACATGTTTATCGATTGGTAATTAAGGAATGTGTATATATACATAGAGAGAGAGATTTAATAACCTAGATATAATTGGCGGTTACGTAAATGTATTTTGTAAAAGTTTAGGATAATAAGGCGGTGCGAATATAATTAAACAAATGATAACAAATTTATAATATTTACTTTTTAATTTAGGTTTCATTAATTTAATTAATAAATGGTTAGATATCATTAAAACCTCTATAAATTAATAATGTTAGGACTGAGATATTTTATTAATTTAGCGAGATATTATTATATTGATAAATTAATAAATTATTAATTTAAAGAGTTGGCTTATATTCGTGAGCAACTCCCAAATTAATGTACGACCTTCAAAATTTCCATGTTTGTTCACTTTACCTATTTGAATAAAATAGAAACAAGGACCTTCAAAATTCTCATGTACATTCACACGTTAATGAACTTGTCAAGTTCAATGTACATAGATCTAGATTGATCACTATAAAATGTCTAATGATACCGTTCAAAATCCGGTTGATGATTATAGATTCATTTTTTACTAAAAAATCCTAGAATTTTAGAACATTTTAGTAATTATTAATTTATAATTTCGTTGGGACCAATATATTTACATTGAGTTTTTTTTAAAAAAATATTAACTTATTATTTTATCGGTTAGGATTCAATTTTGTACTAGTCCCAAGTTGGGACCTGACAAATTATTAATTTTTATAGAGATTATTAATTTATCGAGTATTAAATTATAGAGGTTCTAGTGTAGTTCTAATGACCTTAAAACTAATAATAGGATCCCAATCCTGGTCTACATACGTGTCTACCCATTAATTAATCCATTATAATTTTATTTTTATGAAACACACTCTAGTTTTTATTTTACTAGAAAATTCTTTACATATACATTTTGTTCCATAGTTTTCACTAAACGTTAATTTTCTTTTTCCACAAAATGACCTTTTTAATATGGGCGTCAACGCCCCTATTCTGGTCAAAGCTGATCGTATAATAGGCTAATAAAAACCAGTAGCGGACCTACGTTGAAGGGAATGGAGTCAAGCGACCCCTATCGATTTAGTACTAGTAATCAGACGTTTTTAAAGAAAAATCTCAAATACCCTCTTAAATATATACAACTCACCCCCTATTAATTAATAAAAATCTCAATGGTCTTGAGTACATAGGCAAAATTAAAACATGTACAAAAAAAATTACCTCTTTCGGAGTTCTCGGAGATGTCGACCCAACACCTAGTCAACATAAGCTCCTCGGCACTCGTCCACTTATGGGATCGGGTTGGGAATCCGGTTGTGTCTCCATCACAACTTCGGGATCCGGTTGGGAATCGGTGCGGCGATAAGTTGGAATCGGGCTATCTTGACTCCAACCACCTAATTGGGGAGCTGCAAACATGGGAGATGCAACGTACGGGACATACGCGGGTCCTTGAATAACGTTTTGTTGCGAGGTGGGGATGGAGGGTGGTTGCTCATTTGAGTTGAAGAGAAAGTGGGGTTCATTTTTTTTTAAATGGAGAGGAGTAGAGAGAATTTTGGGTGTTGGTGTGGTAAAAAAAAAATAGGTAGAAGATGGCTTTAAGATGGCTTTAAATAGGGGAAAATAATGAAAATATTTATAAAAAAAAAAGGGGAAATAGCCATTGGAGGGGTGGGGGTGGCCCACTCCAACGGTCGAATATTAAATTTGCCCGAGAAAGAAGAGAGCGGAGGAGGGGCGCCGATGACCTCCTCGCTGCACGCCGCGTCGCACCTGTGCAGCGGTGAACCCCGCACCTCGCGGCGGCCACGTCACCACCCCGAACCATATTTGCTGCACCACTGTGATTAACCTAATTGTAAAATGTATAACATGAACAATAAAAAAATACTTAAAGCGATACGGGTAGACGCTACTGAAAACCGTATTTAAACTAAAGAGTAATGATTAGTAGAGCGAGCAATTTTTAAAATCTTGAGAAAATATAAACTTATATTGTATAAATCCATTAAGAAAAACAAATTCACATATACACCACAATTCAAAGTATATCACCAAGTGAAACCCAACAAAGAAATCTGCAAAAAAATTATTAAACAATCAGCAATCACATAAGATAGGAAAATTGGATTTTAATAATACGAATTATCACTCATTGGCCGATAATAATACGAATTATCACCTTGGCACACAATAATACCAATTAACCAATTTGGTCTCTAGAATGATACACCGTTAGTTTTTCACTAACGGTGTTAATCTCTTGCTGACGTGGAACCTGACGTGGCCTAGTAGTTTGTTGACGTGGCTTGATTTGGAGGGTTCCACGTCAGCAAGAGACTAACGATGTTAATGAAAAACTAACGGTGTATCATTCTAGAGACCGGAATGGTTAATTGGTATTATTGTGTGCCAAGGTGATAATTCGTATTATTATCGTCCAATGAGTGATAATTCGTATTATTAAAATCCAATTTTTCCATAAGATAATACCACAAACATCTCCCTAAATTTACCACTCAAAGGTTAAAAAGAATAGTCTCCAAGAAATAAATAAAGCATAGAAAGAACCTAAATATCACACAGTAGTAGCAGCATTTACAACCAGAAACAAAAATACATTGTTGGTATAATCAGGTAATCACAAACGATTTTGATAAAGATTTGACACGAACCTAGAACATTCGATTGTTCGAATACGTACTTACGTATACAGACATGTTCGATGGCTATATATCCCAATCGAATCAACAGACGCAAATCTAATTTGCCAGTTAGAAACTTTCATTTTTGTCACATACAACCACTGAACTAAATACAATGATAAAACTGACTCTAAACCTTAGCTTTGATATATTTACATAAATGACCCAAACTATTTTAGATTAACTTTCAATACTCCCCCCTTAAACTAAACTTAGTTTAAGTGAGATCTCCACCTTTTTTATTTTTCTTCACAAGAGCATTGGTTGTAACATCCTCAATTTTCGTCTAATCTATATTGTATTTTATGATGATTGTTAGTCGGGTAAATTGGATTAATTAATAACCCGATATAGTTAGTTTTTTTGTGGTTATGTTATGTTTCGGGTGGCTAATAAAATTAGAATGAAGATTGTGGGCAATGTATAAATTATTATAGATTGCCAAGTTTTATAAAATTATGAATTTAGAGGGTGGCTTAGTGTAACAATTTTATTAAAATAAAATTTTGGCCTGGGACTCCACCCAGATGCGCGAATCGCGAACCAGGGCTGGGGGAGGAGGAGAATTTTTTGGTTTCTTGCTAAAAATCATGAAATTGGAGGTACTAAATGGTTAAATTTATCAACCCTGTGATATAGGTGACAAAGGAGAAGGCTCGAGAACTCAACGTGAAGGAAAAGCTAAAGCTTGATCTTTGAGGTAACATGGGATTGTTAATTGAATGTTTTAGGAATGTAAGGTTGGTCAAAATCTAATTAGAAGCAAATGTTGGTGTCAAAGTCTTGTGCTTGATTGAATTCAATTATAGATTCATAATGAATGAAAGTAGAACGTAAAAGTGTTAGACAACCCGTTTGGGGTTTGGGGTTACGTGGGAACTGACCCATATGGGTTAATTTGTGAAAGTGAAGTAAATCCAAGGAAACTTGGATTGGATTGTGGTTGCAACAACCAAACTTATGATTGCAACAACCAAACTTATGATTATCTAGGCAAAATTATATGTGCCAAGAGGAGGATTGCATCTTGAAGGAACATAACTACATTAGAAAGTGGAATATGTGAATGTGCGATTAATGAATGTACATGGTAGAATGACTCATGTGTATTCATGAGAGAAACTATTTTTATGTAAATAGAGTCATGTTGAACCGTTAGAAACCATAGAAACATAGAATAGCAAGAATTGGGGCTTAACGGGTCAACACATTGGCTTTTAAGTTTAATGATGTTAAATCTAGATTAGTGGATCATATGTTGTAAATTTTGCCTATTGTTGATCATGAAGTTGCAGAAAAATGAAGGTTTAATGATCTGAGGTAGTATGGTGATAGTAGTAGCATGGATGGAAATGACTTGTGGCAAGTGATACGCTTGCTGGCCAAGCGTATCGCTTAGATTTGCAGTGGTTCCAAGCGATACGCTTGGAACCCGACTTGGAAGTTTTTGTCATTTTCTTTCTTTTAAAGGGCCTATGTGGGTTGGGTATGTTTAATTGTCATTAATACTAAGATTTTACTCGTGTTAATGACAGGGGGCAAATAGGGGAACCGGGTCATGATCGTGCGGAAAGCATTCAGGAACCGAACACCGTTGTGGCTTTGGATGTTGATATTTTGATGTATGTCATACCATTATATTTCTAAGCTAACTTTGATCATTAAGTATTGTAAATGTTAACCCGTTTTAGAATGATGTCGTAAACCATCATGTTTTGTAAGTAATGAAAGCGAAATTTTCTGGCCCGTATTTTTAAATAGTTAAATCAGTGTTTAAAGCGGGAAGGGTGTTACATTGGTTCATCATCTTCCCATACGAGATGAGCCTCTTGATCTTGTCTTTCTCCTTATCCTTCCATTTGATACACTCCTTTGTAAAATGACCAAATAGACCACATTCATAGCATCAAAACTTGCTTTTGTCTTGATTTCCATGATCAATGCCTTTTCCACGTCATCTTCCAAAGCTTTTTCCTTGTCCTTTACCACGATCTAGGGGTGTGCAGAAATAACCGAAATCCGAATAAACCGACAAACCAAACTATATCCATATCCAAATAAACCAATCCGAATTGTGAATTCGGTTTACGGTTCGGTTTTCAACCGTATCCGAATTATGAATTCGGTTTATGGTTCAGTTATGGTTTTGAGTTTTGTTTTTATTTGGTTTATTTGGTTTATTCGGTTTATTCGGTTATCCATTTAAAACCAAATAAGATATATATATATATATAGATATATTAAATATATTTATAAACCATTACACTATTTAAGTTAAGCCCACTTATCCACAATCCAACTAAATACGACCCATATATCCATGGTTTCTTTTAGGGTAAAACAAGTCTATCGATAACTCTACCACTCACTCTACATCTCTACTCCACGTTCCCACCCTAGTTCATAAAGAGTAGTCATCGTCTTCTCCTCTTCCACTCTACAAAAAACAAGCGCCTACCTGCTACCTCGACCTACTGTTTTCGTTTGAAGCATAGGTATGAGCTCAATCACTCGATTTATTCATACGAGTTGTAGGTATTTGGGTTGTAGGTATTTGGTTGTGGGTACTTTAGTTGTAGGTATTTGGTTGTGGGTACTTTGGTTCTAGGTATTTTGGTTAGAAGTATTTTGGTTGTATATCGAATTATGATTTTAAACTCTAGGGATATGTTAAAAATGTTTGCTCTTTGTTTTTTATTAGCAAAAAAGTACGTAAAATATGTTATTTGGTGAATACGGCTTAAACGGTTTGAATACGATTAATTCGGTTCTCAACCGAAACCGAATCATATTGAATATGGTTTATTCGATTCGGTTTGTGAGAATTTCAATACGGTTTGGTTTGGTTATGGTTATCATTAAAAAAAAAACTTCAAACTAAATAAACCGAATCGAATAAACCGAATAAACCATAAACCGAACCAATGAACACCCCTACCACGATCATGATCACCACATTCTTTTTCATGATGTCAGTTATCTGAATTACTTGAACTTGCTATCAAGAGTTTGCCTTGATCATTCTTTTCTAGTTCATCTAGATCTTTGACGCGTTCTTCAAATGTTGTCAGTCTTCCAATTGCTTCTCTACTTTGTACATTGCTCGATGGTTGCCACGATTGGTAGAAACTTCCTTTGGGACCGAACCGAGCAATTTCCTTACGATTATGTTATCTTCAAAGGTAATACCAAGACTTTTGAACTTTGCCTTTATACCGCCCAACTTTCCTGAAAAGTCACTTACAGTTTCATTTGTTTTCATTCTTAAGTTCTCTAGTTCGATCCTTAGTGTTTGTAACCGTGCTTTTTGAACTAGATCTGCACCAAGGTATCTGACTTTAACAAAATCTCATACTTCCTTCACAGTCTGATATTGAGCAACTTGCATTAAGATATCCGGTGGTAGTGTCTGCAATATTATCGCCTTTGTTGTACGCATCTTCTTTTCATCCATTGTGGGCTTCCTTCATTTGGTTCAATTGTTTCCATAGGCCATAAGCCTTCAAGATTGTTTCCATCAACACCGCCCGTGTTGTGTAGTTTGCATCGGTCAACTTTCGGCATTAAAGTGGGATATTCCCTTGTTCACAGACTTGTGACAAAGTGCCTTCATCTTTCTTATCTTCCTTGTTCGTCATATTTTCTTGCCTTCTTCTTTCTTGCTTTGACTTGCTTTCATTTTTCTTACTTTCTTCTTTCCAATCCTTCACTTTCCGACTTGCTTGTGTTCTGATTTTCTTTCTTGCGCGTTCGTTCTTTCTTTCTGACACGTGATTACTTTCTTCCTTGTGTGGGCATAATTTCTTTCGTTCTTATATGTGCTTACTTTCTTGCTTTTCAAGTGTACTTACATTGTAGCACACGCTTGCTTGCTTTCTAGCGTGTTTACATTCTAGCATACGCTTTCTTTCTAATGGATTCATAAAATTTGAACCCTACTTTCTAACTTGCAATTTGAATTGCGAGTGGTTCGATCTTACTTGCTATGAACCAATACAGATTCAGTTTCTTGCTTGCTACATCAACCAAAACAAAATGGTTTGGTTTCTTTCTTGCTATATGAACCGCGAACGATTTCATCTTGCTTGCCATATAAATCAGACGGCACATAGTATAAGTTTTAGATATGTTTTAGGCAGTTTTAGATATATTTCATACTAAATTTCGCTATTCAGACCTGTTTATACCGACTGGAACTTCATCTAAGGTCCTGTTTGGTTCAGCTTATTTTTTGCTTAATTTGACCGAATAAGACATTTTTATCATATGGTGTTGTTTGGTTCGAATGTCTGAATGGAAATTGTCTGACCGAAAAAGACATTTTTATCTGTTTCATCATGCCCCAGATTTATTGCTGTATGAAAAAGACAATATCGTCTTTACCATACAGCCTCTTATTCATTTGTTGTTGAACGAAAAAGACTACCCAAACAGCCCCTAAGTGCTCTCCTGCACGCATTAGACTACTATATTTTTGTTATATTCTGTAAAAAAATTCTATTTTTTGGCTGGTGCTATTATTTGTAATTTCTTTGCCAAAACTACTTTTGGGTTTTATTCTATTATCTCTTAGTTGTCTTGTGCATTTTGATAAAATCACTCAAGAATAACTTGAAGCATTCGATCCTCATCGGAATCTTAGATTTTGATGAACACAAACAGAGAAAAACAGTAATCCCACTTAAAGTTAAGATTTTGAAAATACTTTATTCATTGGTTAGTTGCTTAAGTACTTACCGGCTAGATGAGGGTCTTTAAAGCATGTCTTTAATTTCAATCATCATATTAAAATTTGAGTAATCACGTATTTTATTCATTGTAGTGTTTGCTTACTACAAAGATGGTGCTGCTGACCCAACATTTTTGTATTTTGGTGTGGGGTTGAAGGAGGTTAAGTGCTAAGAATTACCATTCTATGACCCTAGCTGCCAACACATAGTTGAGGCACTTGCTGTAGTTGCTTTCAATCATGTGTTTTAGAGAAAATATAGGGATTTTTTTGACATCGATCTTTATTGTTGCGGGCTAACCAACACCAGATCCTACGACAAGGGGTTGTTACTTCCTTGGAAGAAATAAAAAAGTGAGTTATCATTCATGTTTCATAGTTGAATAAACATGTCAAATAATATTCCAGTTCCAGCACTTACATTTGTTAGAAGGCTAATGCCACACAAGAGTTCTGAAAGTTGAAAGGAGGTTTGTTTACATTTAAGATGAGAATGCTAAAGAATGGGTTTTGAGCCAAAACAGTGGCGAATCTTTGGTGTGAATTCTTCCCACAGACTTTTTTATTTTATTTTATTTATTTATTTATTTTATTTTATTTACATTTTAGCTGAAAATATTAGTTTCAATTGTATTTTTAAATATTTCTAGCTGATGTGTTATATGACGTGGTCATAGAATTGGAAGTTCTTTCCCTATTATTTTAAAATTTTCATTAGGCTTCTCTTTTTTGCGGTCGATTTGGTGCCCTTTTGGTCGATTTATTCGGCTTCTCCTTCTTCTGAGTAACAAATCCATATCGTCTCATGTGTTGTTTTTCTAGGTTGTTGAAGTTGATGTTAAAGTTGAAAAACAGGAAAAAATGGTGTTCTCAGTAATGCAACATGGGTTCTTCAACTGCTCTCCAGTGGCACTAATGTCATTTAATGTCGCATATTTCTCGTATTTACTCTTTTGTGTATCTTAAACCAGTTCTATGTTGGGCCATTTTCAATCATTCAAATGTTTACTGATTTGCCTAAGAATTTTTACTGCCAACAATGTGGCTAAGAGTGTTAGTTGTGAAGCTGGTAGTGTTTCTGATTTGCCTAAAAAGACTGATGTTGGAAAGAGAGTGCAAGTTAGTACTCAAAATTCTGGTAAAACTAAAACATTTGGTTGTTTTAAAAAGGGGGTTTTGGGCTAAGAAGAACGGGGAGAGTGCTAGTTAGAGTTCTGCTAATAAAGGGGTTGGTAAAGTTGATGTGAAATCCAAGGTTGCTGTTAACTCATCACAGCCTCCTAGTGGGTCTGGAAATGCTAAATCTGGAAAACGATTGAGTTATGAAGCTACTTTGGTTAATGAAATCACTTACTAAGTTCTGGCCTATTTTCTGCAGGTAAAAACCTGGCTTGAGAGTCAGAAAGATATGAGGTTAGGAGATTAGAAAGTTGTACTGAAATCTTGAATACTTCAATATCTCTTGGAAGTTGAAACTTAGGTGAGCGCTTTTTTAGTTTTAAACATGTTATATTTTCTTATACAGTTTAATATGAACGAGAAAGATTATCAAAGAAAAAAGAACAAGTTCCTTTTTCCAAAATTCATGCTTGGTATGCTTAGTTATCAAAAATAGAATTCACTTTTGGTTCTAAAGCAAATTAGATACTTAATTTCTCTATGTTTCAATTCATAAATGTACGTTATAAGCATATGACACGCAAATGCGCGTCATCTTTCTCTATGACGGAGGCTTCCTTGACGCACAAATGCGTGTCATCTATACCCTTTGCGTGTCATACAATATGATTGTTTTTTTGTAGTAGTAGTAGTGATATTTGCTTAAAGGTCAATGCTAACCAAATATGCCTAATTTTTCACAAACAAATTATGGTTATCAATCTTACCCGACCTGAACCAACTAAACAAAATATTTTGACATTTTGTTGGTATAATTTCGACCACCGGAAAAAATGAACCCCCATGAAAGATCTTGGGTCCACCCCCGCCTTCACCCAACCTTTTCAAGTAGCAAGTAATTCGCAAATTTGTAGAGGAACACGAGTACAAGACAACTTTACCTTTGTTACTTTGTTAGACCATCCGTAACACTAAGTATCGCCATTTCCACAAACAGTTCAAGTCACTGGCCACAACAGCTTTATTCCCGCTCTACAAACAAACGGATTTTTTTTACGCCCGCAACCCTTTCCATAAATACCTACATATTTAATAATTTAGTATTATGTGTGTTAGTGGAATAAAGAAAAATACATTTTGTAAAATAAGCCCGGCATGTAACAAAAGGCTTAACCCAAGGGCTAGCCACCTCAATATAGCCTGCTGAAACTTGAAAAAGAGAAAATAACACCCTTGTAAATTGGAGATTCAAGCTTCAAGTTCAACCAGTTCTTTCTTGATTCACTTTTCAACCATGCATCAATAACATTTAACTGCAACAAAAATTGTATCAATTATTATTTAAAACTTTTATACAAATCATAATAGTATATAGCTAGGTTATGGGAAAGAGATAATAGGACCCCTACAAATTGGACACTCAAGCTTCATGATCAACCACTTCTTGATGCATTTTTCATGATAACTATGTTTGCATTGTGATAATGTTGCGATGATATCGTCTGCTTGGCATTCTTCGTAACAAATCGCACATATCATCATCATCATCTCTTCCTTATAATCTTCTTTAACACCAAGTCTAGTTATCTTCATACCAGTTTCAACCGTCTTCGAAAAGTCCTTACGAGCAGAATCATGCCACAACACAACCTTTGCGAACCGTAACGATTCTCTACAATCGTGTTCGGACATAACATACTCTTCCAGTTCGCCGGTTTCGGTATAAACCTGGTACCTAGAAGTGAGGACGGAGCCGTCATCGTTATTTCGTGTGAAAATCAAGCGAACAATTGTATAATCATCATGGGTCAAAAGGGTTGTAATGGCCTCCTTATTGTAATCCATGAGCTCGGCTGTTTGGAACCTGTTATCATGTTCTAGATTGACGTCAATTATTGTATCCAAGGGATCACCATATCTTGCATTTACGAAGATGAAAACCCTTCGTGCTCGGTGTAGAATGCCGTATGAACCAAACATGTTTATCGCCACCAGTACCTGATCGATCGATTGGTAATTAAGGATAACCTAGATAGAGAGAGAGAGAGAGATTTAATAACCTAGATATAATTGGAGGTTACGTAAACCTATTTTGCAAAAATTTAGGGTAATAAGGCGGTGTGAATATAATTAAACAAATGATAACAAATTTATTATATTTACTTTTTAATTTAGGTTCTATTAATTTAATTAATAAATGGTCAGATATCATGTTTTCTATTTTATTTTTGAGTAAATTACGTCAGAGGTCTGACGTGAGGTCGAAGTCCCACTCAAATATAACCCAATTACACTAATTTAGTTAGTGGTAAGCGGGTGTCGAACACAGGGAGATTGTGGAGTATGTGTTACTTCTATGACTAAAAATTACACTGAATTGAGATCTTGAATTTGAAAGTAACAAAAGTTTGTGTTGATAAGTTGACTTTAACAAATGGATACTAAATTAACAACTAAAAATTGAGTAAAAATCTAAACTTTTTGGTTTTCTTAATCAATCAAACAAAAGTGATCCTCTCGAATTTCAGACTTCCATGTAAACAAACAACCACGATGCAACTAGAAAGAATCACATAGACATGATTCATGTAATTGTGACTATCGTGATAAAAGGGAACAAAGCACTCGGGTTACTAACGCAAGGTTGTCACCCGATGATCAATTAGTATAAATGTCAACCAAATTCCTATCCACTAAATCTCAGTTGCCAATGGCATCAAGAACGTATGGTTTGCAAAATTCGATTAAGCATAATACTAAAAGTTACGAATAATCATAAAAACATTATAGTGAAAAGCATCGAATGCTTAGATCACTATTCTAGAATCACATTACATCAAGTTTGTTGTTTACATTGGAAGCTTACATTCGAGAAGACACAAACGACTAGCCACTCATGACGAAATTGATTGCAACTATGATGATGGTGATCGTCATTGATGATTTGCCAACGAATCCGATGTTAGAATTGTGTTTCTCCACTCTTTCCTTGCTCCAAAAACGCCTAAGATCGTCTCTGGTTCGTCTCCAAGTGATAGAATACGAGTTGAAACTGCCTGGACCCCAAAAGACCTCTTTTAATCAAAAAATCCGGAAGCTGCAACCGTCCTCCACCGTAAGCTACGGTGCCACCGTAGCTTACGGTGGCTATTCCTATCTTACGCCAGCCTCATGCTGGCCTACGGTGGCTAAAAACAAGGACTGCCACCACCGTAAGCTACGGTGGTGGCGTAAGCTACGGTGGAATCTGGGCAAATTGCTCATTTCCTCACTTCTTGATTGCTCCAACTTTCTCCAACTTTCCTCAATCTTCAAGTAAGCTTTGGTTGACTCGTTTAAACCCGTTTCAACCTGCAAATATACAATTCCTCGTAGTCACCAACATTCATGAATTTAACAATATTAAGTACGTAAAAATCACAAATTTATCACAATTAATCACAAGTAACGGAGCGATCCGTCACATCCCCACACTTGACCGTTGCTTGACCCCAAGCAACTCAAAGCTATTCTCTTTGTCATTCCTCCAATCAATCCAGTCAAACCCAGTTTCAATTAAGGTTCCAAGTCATACCCATTCCCAATATTTATCAATGCACTAGCCATAAACAGTGTATGTCAATGAGAATTTTGAGACCTTAGCTAAACCTAACACACTCTTAATCTTTCAAGACATGTAACAAACCCCTCACAATAAGCACTCTACTCAGTTTATATATTTAAGGACTAGCATAATGAGCTAGCTTGCACTCTTTTGACTTATGTGATGTCTCACTATCATATGCTTGTACAACTCTCGAACCTCATTCTTAATTACTTTGGCATGCATGCAAATCAAAAGGTCTTTAAACGGTTGTAACGTGGCTAGGTGCAGGGTATGGAATGGGAATTTTTTGAAGTGGCTCAAGTGATCTAATTCGGCTCATTTACTTCACACAAAACAAACAACTAACAACTATCAATTACAAACTAAAGAATCATGCTAATAACCCACACTCTTTTTTGTTGCTCAATACTTCAATCAACTGATCTCATATTTTGCACTTTTTTCATTTTCCAATTTTTTTTTTTTTTTTTTTTTTTAGTACTAGAAAGTACTAATGTCAAAAAGCGTATAACGCTTAGATTGCAAAACGGAATATCACAGCTTCCCCAAACTAATTTAATCTATTTCTACTTACAAAAATCAAACACACTATAAGCCGAATCGATCACTAGGGGTAATAAGATTTAGGAAGTAGGCTCGGGTAGTCAACTGGTAGGCAATAAGCACAAAATTGGAATCTAATGGACCCAAACCCCCGCCCCTCTCTTTTACCAAGCTCATATATGTCATGTATGAGGTCCCAACCCCCAAATCCCACACTCACACACATCTAGACGAGGCATAACCTAAGTGCCTAAATCATTTTCACAAGCATACCATAGCCAAAATTTCAGAACGCAACAGTTGTACAAGTTCTAAAGTGATAGACACATAGTCACACTCAATGAACAATTATGTATATTCACATCATGAATGTAAGGCTTAAAACTCACACTTTAGTGGGATTGGGCTGCCGATTTGTCACATGAATTTTTCAACTGGGAGCATGCTAAGCCTAACCAAAGTCCTACTCATTTAACTAGGCAATACTTTAGCTAACAAAAGGGAATTATGACCATGACAAGGAACCCATAATTTTCAACTTCCACCATTCAACCCACAAACCATGACAAAGCTTTCACAAAATTTGAAATTTTTGAAGTATTGGGGTCAAGTCTTGAAATTGTAAAAATGTCTTCCATCCCCACACTTGGGATACATTGTCCCCAATGTATGTCTTTAGGGATCGAGTAAGGATGGATATCATTCATCATCATTGACCAAAGATTTCTCTCATCAGTTTGTTTTAACCAAAACACATCATAGCTTTCCTTCTCAAATGCAAACAAACTCAAACATAACAACTTATTAAAGACACCCCCATCAAACCACAACCCAAAAACAACTAACAACTACTAAAGACACATGAAACTACTAAACACCACCAACATGCAAATCCACATACCAAAACATCTAAAGAGAAAGGACTACAAACTAATAACTAAAACAAACGGAAAAAGACAAGGATAGAGACGACCTTCAATAGTAGCGCGGTTGAGGAGGCCCAAAAATCTGCGTGAACATGTCGTTAAACTCCCCAAATCCGAAAGCGCCAGCCTCTCCTCCTTCCTGCTGCTGTGGTGCCTGGGCCTGCCTCGGGTCAACCCAAGCAGAGTGATGAATCTGCGGGGTGGGGTAGGTGACACTCCCATCATATGGCGGTAAGGTAGTGTAATCAATCACAGGTGGGTCCGGTACCACCTCCTGACCAGCGTGCCACTGGTCATGCATCCGCCCCTGTCGATCATCCTCATACCTATGGTTGATTTCCTGCTGGAATGCGTAGGCATGGGCACGATTCCACATTTCCTGTCGATTATGTAACTGCTTTGTTGCCCGTTCTTGGCTCGCCCCCAATCGAGTGTTGTGATCAAACATGACCCGGGTCAGCTCCGGCCAATGGTAATATTGAGCTGGTCGGGTATTCCTGATAGTGTCCTGCATGCTACCACTGAATGCCCAATCCGGATTCAAATCCATCATATCATACTCAAAGGGCCTGTTTGATCTAGGAGCCCGGCTAGAACCTGCTGCTTCAGCTGCAGCTGTAAAAGCACCAACATTCTGTGTTGGTTGATCATCATCTTCATTATCCTCCTCCATGGCATCACCAAATGTGGAATCGCCCTCTTCAACTTCCTCCTCTCCGGAATCCTCCTGGTTACCCGCCTTCAACACTGACCATTTTCGATTGCCATTTCCTGATTTCAACACGTGATGTGTGTCACCATCCACATAAGTCCAATTAACCCCTAAATTCTTCACATTGAACGGTGTAAATCTCTTAGGTATCGCCACAGAGTCACTTGATATAACACCCGCCTTCTTCAGTAGTGCAGTAATCAATCGACAATGGGGAATACTCTTCCGGTCAATGCTGTCCCTGCTTAACCAAATGTTATAAATCACCAAATATCTAAATGAAACCATTGGTTTCCCGTGCATGATCGCATACAATATGGGAACGTCATAAAACCGCACTTCCGCCTTATCCCCTTGGCGGGGAATGATATTATGTTGCAGGATCAAATGCACCAACTTTGGCTTCAATTTCAACTCTTGTCGATGGAGATTCCCCCTATCCGCACCAGGCACAAATAGATCATCAAGCATCATGTTCCAAGTCGAATGCTTGTCCGGGTTAAAGTACAGATCCTCTAGATCAGGATACACATATTTGTTGGACCCCTTGCTATCAAACTTGGCAATTGCATTCAGTGTATCAAAAGACATGGTTACCTTGGTTTCATTCACCCATCCTTCCAACTTCACCTTTGATGGAGATGTTCCCACATGTAGTGTTAACGTAGCCACCCAATCCTCAATTTCCTCCATATATAAACGCTTACTCTCTCCATCATAAGTCTTCAACGCTGCTTCCCACCCCAATGCTTTGAACTTTTTGATAACACCAAAGGGCTTGAATTCCTTCTCTGGTACATCTTTTTCACACAAAAACCCGGTAGTTTTATCCTTTAGGGAATTCATCTTGCCTCGAATGAATTCCTCTCTTAAATTGGAGGGTTGTTGAGACAAAGATCCGGACTTCCATTTATACGTCACCAAATTCCTAACTTCTTCTTCCGCTGCTTTTTCTTGAGTTTCTCTCCTTTGCCTCTGGGCTTCGGGCTCTGAGTTTCTAGATGACTCAGCTGGCTCCTTCCCTTTGCCCCTGAAAATTCTCTTCATCTATTCACAAGAACACAATCAACAATCAAACACATTAATATTCAATCCTCAATTCTTAACCAATCCCCACACTTGCTTGTGACTATGGTTGTGAGTTTTTGAAATTAGCAGTCAATCACTATTAAAAACATGAGCTAAAAAGAAGTCAAAATTTTGTAACCTTGCTAACAAAAATTCTGCATTTTTACCAATTCATACCACAAAACTCACAACCATAACTACAATGTAGCTCACTAACAACAATGAAATATCAAGTCCATAATGCACAAGCAAGTAGGTAACTAAAAACCACAAACAATTAAGCTTATACCTCTTCAACAATGCATAACACAAATAAGACAGGAAAAACATACCTTTGAAGTCTCAAGTGGTGGAAATTGCAACCCTTAACACAACAATGGAAGAGTGCTCAAAAACCCCAAATTTTTTTTGAAATTTTCGGACTTAGCAACCCCAGAAAATCAACCCAATCAGCAAAATCAAAGGAAACTAAGTTGAAATTATGAATCTTCTCGAAATTCCACTCAGTTTAGGCTCAAGAATCACTTGATTTGGTTGAGTTTTGAGTAAATGGTGGCTATGGAGAGTTAGGGTTCTTGAGGGGAGGAGATGGTGAAAAGAAAAGGATGAGAATGAGAGGTTAAGAATGATGGTTGCAGCTTTTGTTTAGTAATTTTCGGAATTTTTTTTTTTTTTTTTTTTTTTACGAAAAGCTTGGTCGACATCCCCAGGTTCCACCGTAAGCTACGGTGGACCTGGGTGTTTTCTTGTGCACCGTAGACCAGCATGAGGCTGGCGTAAGGTAGACGACCCACCGTAAGCTACGGTGATACCGTAAGCTACGGTGGGTACTGTACTTTTCAGATTTTTTTTTTTTTTTTTTTTTTTTTGAACTAAACTAAACTAAAACTAAACCCCCATATCCCAGATGAAAGCTTGTGTTGTCCTCAACACGAGTGCAAACAATCAAAGATGTCGAGTTGTGCCTACAATGGAGTTTACCTACAGAAAACTACGAAAACGCAAAACACACAAAACTAAAAGAAAAGAAGACGAAACCTGTACAAGTCTGGGAGTTAAGTCGCCAGTCGACTCCGGTAAGTCTCAATTTGCTTCATCATCAAGTGAGTTTAGAAGAAAACTCACCTTGTCCAACTCTAACTTGTTGATGTCTTGGCCCTCCAAATATGGCTTCAACCGATGACCATTAACCATTTGCTTCACTTGATCATGCAAATCCTCGATCTCTACATCACCAAAATTACCAACCCTTGTAATCACATATGGGCCCATCCATTTGCTCTTTAGCTTGCCCGGAAAGAGCTTCATCCTTGAGTTGTAAAGCCAAACCTTTTGTCCTACCTCAAAGGATCTTTTCCGAATCTTTGCATCGTGTACTTTCTTTAATTTGTCCTTGTAAGCTGATGCACACTCATAAGCTTCATCTCGAATCTCCTCCAATTCACATAATTTGAGCTTCCTCAACCCTCCGGCATCATTATAGTCCAAGTTAACATTTTTGATAGCCCACAACGCCCGATGTGCCAACTCCATCGGTAAGTGACATCCCTTACCATAAACCAGTCGATATGGAGTTGTCCCAATTGGCGTTTTATATGCGGTTCGGTAAGCCCACAATGCATCGTTAAGTTTCATGGACCAATCCTTCCGGTCGGTGCGAACCGTCTTCATAAGAATTTCTTTGATTTGGCGGTTTGACACCTCGACTTGGCCACTAGTTTGTGGGTGATACGGTGTGGCGACTCGATGATTGATTCCATATCGCTTCAACAAAGACCCAAACTTGAAATTCTTGAAGTGTGAGCCTCCATCACTGATTATCACTCTAGGAATTCCGAATCTTGCAAAAATATTGGCTTGGACAAACTTGCATACTACCACGTGATCGTTTGTTCTTGTTGCAATTGCCTCCACCCACTTTGACACGCAATCAACCGCGACCAAAATGTATAAACATCCATTGGAGTTAGGAAAAGGGCCCATAAAGTCGATGCCCCACACATCAAAGATATCAACAACTAAAATTGGTTGTAGTGGCATCTCATCCCTCTTGGAAATACTACCCATCCTTTGACAATTTAAACATCTCCGGGCAAATTCACAAGCATCCTTAAAAATTGTTGGCCAGTAAAAGCCACACATTAGGACCCGATATCCCGTCTTTTGGCCACTAAAATGACCTCCACAAGCAGAAGAATGAGCATGAACTAACACATTTTGTACCTCGGATTCGGGAATGCACCTTCTAATGATTTGATCCGCTCCAATCTTGAATAAATCCGGTTCATCCCAAATGTATTGCTTGACTTGGGCCAAAAATTGTTGTCTTCTTCTCTTGTTCCAATGTGTTGGCATTGCACCCGTGGCCAAATAATTAACGTAATGGGCATACCACGGTGCGGTTGAGATTGCCAAAATGTGTTCATCCGGGAATTGTTCATTGATTTCTCCCGTGTCATCTATGCTCTCCAAAGGGATTCTTGAAAGATGATCCGCAACCACATTTTCACAACCCTTTTTATCACGAATCTCTAAATCAAACTCTTGCAACAATAAAACCCATCGGATCAAACGAGGCTTTGCATCTTTCTTCTCCATCAAGTAACGAACAGCGCTATGATCCGAATACACCACGACTTTGCTTCCCCAAATGTAAGACCGAAACTTATCCAAAGCATACACCACCGCAAGCAACTCCTTTTCCGTTGTGGTGTAATTCAATTGTGCCTCCGACAATGTCTTGCTTGCATAGTATATGACCACGGGCTTCTTATCCACTCTTTGACCAAGAACTGCTCCAATGGCACAATCGCTTGCATCACACATAATCTCGAATGGACGAGACCAATCCGGCGGTTGCAAAATGGGAGCTTGTACCAAATGTTCCTTCAAAACATCAAAAGCTTGCAAACATTCATTAGTAAAGTTAAATGGGACATCTTTCAACAACAAATTACACAATGGTTTAGTAATGACACTAAAACCTTTAATGAATCTCCGGTAGAAACCGGCATGCCCCAAGAATGACCTTACTCCTTTGACGTTTTTCGGTGGAGGCAAAGAGGAAATTACTTTTATCTTTGCCCTATCCACTTCCATTCCCCGACTTGAGACCACATGACCCAACACAATGCCCTCTTGGACCATAAAATGACTTTTCTCCCAACTTAGAACAAGATTTGTTTCGACACATCGTTTCAAGACTTTTTCCAATTCACCAAGACACGACTCAAACGTTGACCCAAATATGGAAAAATCATCCATGAAAACCTCAAGTGATTCCCCGACCATGTCTGAAAAAATACTCATCATACATCGTTGGAAAGTAGCCGGGGCATTACACAAACCAAAGGGCATTCTTCTAAAGGCAAAAGTGCCATATGGACAAGTAAAAGTGGTTTTGTGTTGGTCATCGGGGTGGATTGCCACTTGATTGTATCCCGAATACCCATCTAAAAAGCAATAAAATCTTTGACCTGAAAGTTTTTCAATGATTTGGTCAATAAAGGGTAAAGGGAAGTGATCTTTTGAAGTGGCAGCATTCAATTTCCTATAATCAATACATACCCGCCACCCGGTTACCGGCCGAGTGGCAATTTGCTCACCTTTCTCATCTTTGATTACCTGAATACCGGATTTCTTTGGCACTGTTTGCGTAGGGCTTACCCATGCACTATCCGAAATGGGATAAATGATCCCGGCATCCAACCACTTGATGACCTCCTTCTTCACAACCTCCCGCAAATTTGGATTTAATCTTCTTTGGGTCTCCCTTGTTGGCTTGGCGTCCTCATCTGTAATGATTTTATGCATAACAATGGACGGACTAATACCTTTGAGATCAGCGATTGTCCAACCAATCGCCGCTTTGTGAGCCTTCAATACGCCCAAAAGTTGTTGTTCATGAGCTTCCTCCAAATTAGAGGCAATGATGACCGGGAGTGTTGCATCTTCACCCAAGAAAGCATACTTCAAGTGTTTTGGTAGCTCCTTTAACTCTACCTTGGGTGGGCAAACAAGGGAAGGCTTGATGTCTGAATGGACCCCTATTGGTAAGCTCTCCACTTGATGTGTCCACGGTGGTCTTCCATCTTGTACAACCATAAGTTCCAACATTCGCTCCTCTTCCTCTAATGCCTTGAAGTGTACCTGTTCAGAGCTATCACAAACACAAACTTCTACCACATCGTCATCATAGACATGTGGTTCACATCGATCCACCAAATCTGCCATAAAACACTCATCACCACTCAAAGAATTAGCAATGTTAGTAAACACATTAAGGCGCATTTTCCTATTACCAAAAGTCATATCTACCGTACCAAATCGACAATCAATAATAGCATGAGCAGTGTTTAAGAATGGCCGACCCAAAATAACATTTTGTTGGTGGTTGATGTTACCCGTTGCATAATCCAACACTAAAAAGTCAACCGGGTAATAAAATTCTTCAACTTTAACTATCACATCCCGAACAACCCCCCGGGGAAGCTTATGAGTCAAATCAGCAAGGACAACGGTGGTGTCCACACGTCTCAATGGACCAAAATCATATTGGTCATATAAGCTCCCCGGAAGAATGCTCACCCCAGCTCCAAGATCCAACAACGCCCTTGTCATTTGAAAATCCCCAACTTGTAAATTAATTAAAGGCGCCCCCGGATCTTGGAGTTTAGGGGGAAGAACCCCTTTCAAAACTGCACTCACCCTTTCAGTTAAATCAACTCTTTTAGGCACCTTTTGTTGCCTTTTCTGGGTGCACAATTCTTTTAAAAACTTTGCATATGCGGGAACTTGTTTGATTGCCTCCAATAGAGGTAAATTCACTTTGACTTGCTTGAAAACCTCCCACATTTCCTCACTTTGAGGACTCCTCTTTGAAATCACATTTTTCTTACTCGGGTCAAGTAAAGCCGAAGGAAAGGGAACCGGTGTGGGTTCCACATCCTTGGTTTGATTATCTGAAATTTGTATTTGACCCGGTTTTTCCAAAGATTTTTGAAAAGTGACAGTTTTTTTAGATTGTATAGGTGAAATGTCCTCATCATCATCACTTTCCTTACCTGTCACATCTTCCACCACACCATCGGCAAAATCGGATGGTGGATCACTCTTGTATTCCCTCCCGCTTCTCAATGCACTTACTTGATTAATTTGAACATTTCTAGTAGAATGAGAAGGGTTTACCTTGGTGTCGCTCGGAAGTTGGCCTTTAGTCTTCTTCAAATCCGCGACCTCGGTGGCAAGTTGACCCATTTGAGTAGTCAAAGAATGAATGGCTTTATCACGTACCTCATCTTTCCGAAGCCTCTCGTCATCCATATGATTCCTCTTGTGCATCTCTTGTTGCATAGTCTTGAGCACATCCATAACTTCATTGCCACTTGAATTCACCGGTACTGCTGATCCACTTGGTTCATTACCCTGCTGAAATTGCCTTTGATATCCCTGATTGTTTCCACCCCTGAAGTTTCCTTGGTTTACATAAGGTTGACGAGGTGCCATAGTGGGTTGATTGGTACCTTGAAAGTTCGGGTTGGATTGATTTGCCGAATTTCCATACCGGAAGTTTGGATGGTTCCTTAATCCCGGGTGGTACGTATTTGAGTTCATGTTATAATTTCGACTACCTCCCCCTTGACCTTGAATTTGGTTGACTTCTTCGAACTGCTCGGGAAAACTTTGACATTGGTTAGCCGAATGTCCCAACTCATTACAACTTGCACACACATCATAGACTTGATTAGGGGCTTGAACTGGTTCATCAGCTACAGCTTGGACAAGTGATCTACCAATAGCATGTCTTGTCCTCCTAGAAGATTGTGCCTTGCGCTTTGATGTAACTGCCATTTGCTCCAAATATGCCCAATCATCTTGTTCATAATTTGTACCAAAGGTGCCATTAGAAATGGACATTAAGTCTCGCGCATCTTCAGGCGTCAACCCCTCATGGAATGCATTCAATAGATCCCACAAATCAATTCCGTGGTGAGGACAATTCTTCAACATCAAATTAAATCTATCGAAAGCCTCATGAAAAAGTTCACCTTGTTGTTGTTGAAAGTTCCTCAAATTTCTTCTAGCATCGCTCGTTTTCTGATTGGTGTAGAATTCATCCAAGAACCTTTGTTGCATTTCGGCCCATGTATAGATCGATGCGGATGGCAATGTGTGAAACCATCTTTTGGCTTTATCTTCCAATGAAAACTGAAAAAGTACCAACTTGACTGCATCGGGTGAAAAACCTTGCCCTCCAATAGTGTTGCATATAGAGTCATATGCTTCAAGGTGAAAGTAGGGCTCCTCTGTCGCCAACCCATGAAACTTTGGTAAGCTTTGCAATGCATTGGTCCTCACCTCAAACGTTCTCCCTTCTTGATTCTGCGGAACTACCACCGGTGATGGATTATGTGTAATGATGGGTCTAAAATGTGACTCAATCCCTCTATTTGCATCACGATTGTGTCTCCTTGGGACCGGTATTGGTGCTCCTTGTGGTGGAGGAGGACCTTGAGGTTGAGCTTGGTGTGGCACCCTTTGTTGCGGTGCTTGCCTTTGAGTTGGAGGTGGTTGAGCTTGTCTGGGCACCCTTTGAGCTTGATCGACCGGTTGATGTTGTTGGAAGGTAAAGTCTTCTTGAGCAGCCCCTTGATTTACATCACCCCCTACTTCATACGTGTCATACTGTCCTTCATAATCACCATATCCTCTATATTGTCCCTCCTCAAACGGAATACGAGTATGTTGTTGGAATCTCACTTGACCTTGTTGTTGAGGGCCTGGATTGGTAAATATTGATGATTGCCCATAAGATGGGTAAAATTGACCAAACGATGGAATGCCCGAGTAAGTTGCAAAACTAGATGGAGTAGACTCAGGCAAGCTTGTTGAAGTAGTGCTGGATGATGTGAGTACAATGAACGAGGAAGCATTTGAGGTAGGCGGAATATTGGTTGGTGGTATTTGTGAATCAGAAGGTGAAACGGATGTATTCACTGGTTGCTTTTCAGAATCACGTTGTGCATCCATGACTTTGCTTTGTGTACTCGGTGATCCAACAACCTTGTTTTCCCTATGTAGAATTCGGTTCCTCCTACACGACTTCTCAACTTCTGAATCAAAAAGTAATGGTGATGATGATTGTGACTTTCTAGTACGCATGCACCTGTGGTACCTGCACACTAACACAACCCAGCGTAAAACTGACAAACAAACAAGCAATTACTACTAAAGAACACACGCTGCGCACTTCTCCCCGGCAACGGCGCCAAAATTTGACGTGAGGTCGAAGTCCCACTCAAATATAACCCAATTACACTAATTTAGTTAGTGGTAAGCGGGTGTCGAACACAGGGAGATTGTGGAGTATGTGTTACTTCTATGACTAAAAATTACACTGAATTGAGATCTTGAATTTGAAAGTAACAAAAGTTTGTGTTGATAAGTTGACTTTAACAAATGGATACTAAATTAACAACTAAAAATTGAGTAAAAATCTAAACTTTTTGGTTTTCTTAATCAATCAAACAAAAGTGATCCTCTCGAATTTCAGACTTCCATGTAAACAAACAACCACGATGCAACTAGAATCACATAGACATGATTCATGTAATTGTGACTATCGTGATAAAAGGGAACAAAGCACTCGGGTTACTAACGCAAGGTTGTCACCCGATGATCAATTAGTATAAATGTCAACCAAATTCCTATCCACTAAATCTCAGTTGCCAATGGCATCAAGAACGTATGGTTTGCAAAATTCGATTAAGCATAATACTAAAAGTTACGAATAATCATAAAAACATTATAGTGAAAAGCATCGAATGCTTAGATCACTATTCTAGAATCACATTACATCAAGTTTGTTGTTTACATTGGAAGCTTACATTCGAGAAGACACAAACGACTAGCCACTCATGACGAAATTGATTGCAACTATGATGATGGTGATCGTCATTGATGATTTGCCAACGAATCCGATGTTAGAATTGTGTTTCTCCACTCTTTCCTTGCTCCAAAAACGCCTAAGATCGTCTCTGGTTCGTCTCCAAGTGATAGAATACGAGTTGAAACTGCCTGGACCCCAAAAGACCTCTTTTAATCAAAAAATCTGGAAGCTGCAACCGTCCTCCACCGTAAGCTACGGTGCCACCTAGCTTACGGTGGCTATTCCTATCTTACGCCAGCCTCATGCTGGCCTACGGTGGCTAAAAACAAGGACTGCCACCACCGTAAGCTACGGTGGTGGCGTAAGCTACGGTGGAATCTGGGTAAATTGCTCATTTCCTCACTTCTTGATTGCTCCAACTTTCTCCAACTTTCCTCAATCTTCAAGTAAGCTTTGGTTGACTCGTTTAAACCCGTTTCAACCTGCAAATACACAATTCCTCGTAGTCACCAACATTCATGAATTTAACAATATTAAGTACGTAAAAATCACAAATTTATCACAATTAATCACAAGTAACGGAGCGATCCGTCAAGGTCCCTAAGGTTTGTTAAAGTAACAGAAGAGGTCCCTACGTTTCTAAAATTCTGAAAAAAGGTCCCGGATGTTTGTAACTTTGTAGCACTGGAGGTCCTTGAGTTACTAACCCTAGTTAACTTTGTTGGTTAAGCAATTAAAGGGAGGGGTATATTAGTAAATTTAAATCCCCTTAGTTTTAAATATATACATCGCTGGAAGTTCTAACGTGAAGACTGGGCTGTGAGGTGCTTCTTTATTTTTCATGTAGTTTTTGTTTTGTCTTGTTTCAATGTACTCTTCCAGGGGTTGTATGTTCCTGTCTATCTATGTTGGTAAATTGTCTTGTGGATTGGTTTATAAGTTACTAGCATCTTGCTAGTGGGTTAATAATAATATTACATGTTGCTGTCCAAAAAAAAAAAAGCCTAGCGAACATATGTTTTTAGTGAATGAATAAAACTTGAGTCAACTATTATTCGAATGCAGTTAGTGGATGGAGCTTTTTTAATATTGTTGCAAAAATGTAAAGGAAAGGAACATGGGTCAAGAGCAACATAACATCAGCAGCACCAGTTAGTGATGCGCAGCAGCTATATGCGCAGAAACAGCAGCCGTAGTTGCTGTAACAACAGCCGTAGTTGCTGTTTGACCTGAAGTGTTTTAAAACTAAAATCACTTCTCATTTTTATTGAACCTGTTTAACAAATGTGTCCAAATATTAAGAAGAAAATGATCCAACACATAATAAAAAGGGAATAAAAAACATCCATGAATCATACCAAAACAAACCGTTAAGTGTTATAGCATCCAAAACATCAAGAACTACCAAAACATAGTATCTAATATAGGCATCGCCTTCTTTCTAACTTGCAAAAGATAATCCAAAACATCAATTCTTCAAAAATAACCATGGTTCAACAACCTTCTTGCCAATCTTCAAGTTGAAGTGTTTTTGACCTTTGATTTTACAACATGTGCCTTCTTCCTAACTTGCCCAACCTTTTTAACGCCATTACCTCCTGATGCACCATTTCCACCATTACCTGTTGCTCCTGCACTAGAACCCCCACCAACATCCACTTGTCCCTTACAACTTCTTTGATTATGTCCGTATTTTTTGCATTTACCACATTTAACAGTTTATAATCTCTTTGACAATTTCCCTCCCTTCTCCATTTCCTCATCAACTTCCAAAGCACTCTTTCTTCTCTTCTTTTTCCTCTCTTAGTCTCAACTGCATGTCTTTGAATTAATGCTTTCAAAGGACCAGAATCACCAAATGTCTACCCAGCATAGAACCCTATCCCACTTTTACCATTCTCTGTAAACCGTTTCTTCATTTTCTTTCTATGCAACCTGAGTTGTTTCTTTCTTTCAGTTTCATTTCATCAGAAGAATCATCAGTTAAAGATTGGAGACTACCATCACTTACTATTTCATCGTCTACTCCATTCATTATAACTACCTGTTTCTCTTGTTCCTCAACATGGTCATTTCCTCCAACAAACTCTTCCCCCTCATCAACATAATTCTGAAAATCTTTCATGTCAACTTCCACTTCTTCTGCCTCTTTTTCAGCATCATAAGTATATGTATGATCACTATCATCATCACTGGAATATGATGCATCATCAATCACTTTCTCCTTCTGTTTTTTTTCATGCCACCCTAGTAACGACTTAAGTGGACCAACATTTTTCTTAACCAATGTACACATCAATAAGCTTGTGTTCTTTTACATAAGCAGACAACTTTAAAACATCACCATCAGTTGCTAACTCTTTCAAACCCCCATCTATATTTTTTTCTGAAATCTTAAAATGATAGAACAGTTTATTGCTATCAAGATTCAGCCCAAAATTCATGAACGATGTGATTCATTTCAAGGATAGAAAACTCATCAACGTCAATGTTATCAACATACGAAACTTTCCCATATGCATAGCACCTACCTGGATAATTTCAAAATACACCACTATGGTGAATCTTCATAGTAAACATCTTAGGATCACCACCTGTATATATTTACACAGAAACTGATTTGTAAAAGGAGACTCTTGTAAAAAATACTAATAGTGGCAGATACAGAAAGTATACTGAGTGGGGGCACAAAAATTTTTAAAAACGAACATACTTTTTTTTTGTCAGATAAGGTTCAGAAAAATATAATTGGTCCCTTAATATAAATATGATACAATATTAAAAATACACAATTCAATTACGTCTTTACATGTTTCATTGATCATGTCTCGTTAGTCTAAGACTTTTTAGTAATCAAAATATCTTTCAAAATCATATAAAAATATATGACTCGATTTATATTTTTAAATTAAATATATTAGTGATATAGTTATATAGTTATAGGTCTGCTGTATTCTGCAGCTTTTGTCCTCTTCCCGTAAAGGAAAAATATATGATATTAAATATTATGTTTTTCTTTTAAAAAACAGGTAAACTTCATCTTCTCCATCAAATGTGTTGCAGGTTATAAACACTCACACGATATTTTACTTTCTTCTTTTTTAGATTTGCTCTCTCACTTTGGATGCCTTAGAACAATAAATTCTTACTGAATCCGCCCCTGACTACTAACATCGAATATATTATCAAATAAAAAAAGTTAATAATGGTTCAATTATGGTTCCAATATAATGTAAAAGTTTACCATATTCATTCACATCTTGCACACAATCTCTATGATTCCACATGGCAGCGTCGATTCCCCAGCCAGATGACTGGTTCTTCGTCATTCTCTTTGGAGCATCTTCGCGTCGTCGTTTCTGATTCTCTTAGGGTTCCTGGTCTACGTACGTGTTTTTTTTTTCTTTTTTTTTTGCAGTGAGAATAGAACCGTCATTGGTAAGCTTTTAGGGTTTAGGAGTTTAAAAATAATCAATTGATATTACATTTAAGCCCATCACATGATTTGCACATGATATAACTTATCCAGGTAAAGTAACTCAAGGACCTCTAGTGTTACAAAGTTACAAATATCAGGGACCTTTTTTAGAATTTCAGAAACGTAGGGACCTCTTCTGTTACTTTGACAAACCTTAGGGACCTCTGGCGTAATTTACTCTTTATTTTTCATTTTATCTTATATTTATAAACCAACATATTTCTTTTACTAATTTATTAGGTTTGCCCATTAATTAATCCATTATAGTTTTATTTTTATGAAACTCACCTTAGTTTTTATTTTACTAGAATATTCTTCCTAATTTTTGTTTTACTAGAAAATTCTTTACATATACATTTTGTTCGATAGTTTTTATAAAAAAACGTTAATTTTATGTTTCCACAAAATGACCTTTTTAATATGGGCGTCAACGCCCCTATTCTGGTCAAAGGTGACCATATAGTAGGCCAATAAAAACTAGTAGCGGACCTACGTTGAAGGGAATGGGGTCAAGCGACCCCTATCGATTTGGAACTAGTAATCGGACGTCTTTAAAGAAAAATCTCAATGACCCACTTAAATATATACAACTCACCCCATGTTGATTAACAAAAATCTCAATGGTCTTGAGTACATATTTAAGGTGGCGTGTTTACTTACGGAAGGTTTTAGGCTCAATACTCGTCGCCATAGTTTTTTAAAACAACTTTTTTTTTTCCGGGAAAACCCTAACCTCTAAATGCTTGTCGCTAGTTGAGGCGCTCATACAGAAGCACAACCGCAATTCCACAAAAGCTCACTCGCAAAACAGTTCGATTTCTAGATTTCTGAATCATTCCAAATATAGATTCATCAAACTAACATTCGATTTAGTCATCCGGTCTTTGATTCACCTATTATGGCCTTCGATCCAACAACTGAAGGGTTTACTCTATTGTTGGGTATAAATCTTGAAGGAAATCAAAAAATTTCAAGTCTTTAACCAAATTCATAGTTAGTACATTTATTCTTTTGTATATTTGATTAGTAACATGAATTTAATACATGAAAGTTGTCACGAGTCTCGAAATTGGAAATTGATACTAGTTGTCTTGAACCTTAAAATCCATACTTGATTATTTAATACATTTGATTCATTATTACATGAAACTGATACTTGTTATATGATTACATGAAATTTACTTGATACATGATTGAAACGGGTGAGTATATGAACAATGTTTTGTTTAAATGAGTAAAAGGTTTTTTCGTCATCTTGTCACACATACAAGATTCGCATTTTTCAAACGATTCAGAATCGGTTGACTCTAGAAGCCCATCACGTTGCAGCTTTGAAATACGTTTCTCGTTTATATGACCTAGACGACAGTGCCATAAGAAAGTGGAATCCAAATTCCGTCTTGCTTTCTTGGTGCTACATGTGTATATAGAACTATTGTTTGAAGCTAGATTATTCATATCAATTTCAAAAATATCATCATGAGGAATAGCATTAAAATAATATAAATTCTTAGAAACTAAAATACCAAAATCTGTGAAAACATGACAAAACCATTGTCTTTCAAACGACGTGAAGAAACGACACCAATCCATTAGGGAGGATTAAATCATAACTCCCTATAGCTTCGACCACTACACGCATTCCATTGCCTATGTACAGATCCAAAGCCCCTTTCTCCAGTCGCCTACTTACCCTTAGACCCTGGGTATTATTATAAATGTGAGTACCACAACCAGTGTCATAAACTCAAAATTTGTAGTTTAGAAAAGTATAGAGTTCTATCACGAAGATATTTGATCTGCTAGTCCCACTAGCCTTATACTTCTTCAACTCTGCCAAGTAGGCAGGACAATTTCTCCTCTAGTGGCCCACCACATTACAGTGATGGAAAGCATTGTTCTTTGCTGGGTGCTCCTTTTTAGCGGGTGGGGGGGGGGGGGGTCTTCACCTTGGGGGTGTGAGCAACGACTTGCTTACCCTTTCCTTGTGGTTTGTTCTTTTTGTGGATTTTTCCAGCCCTAATTGCTAGAACCTCTGGTGTTTTCTTCGGCATCCTTTGTTCTGCAAGCTTTAGCATAGCATGCAACTCAGAGACCATCTTCCGCATGCTATGCATGTTGTAATCCATCATACACTGCTCATAATCCTTGGATAGTGAGGTAAGAATCAAGCTCACACCCAGGACTTGAGGCATGAGGTAACCAAGTCGCTCCATTTGGTCAAGGTATCCCTTCATCTTTAGTACATAAGTACTAACATATTGCCCTCCTCATATTTACAAGCATGAAATGCTTTAACTGTTTCAAACAGTTTTTGCTCTTATTGTTGAAACATAGTTTTCAACTCAGTTACAATCTCATATGCTGTGAGTTCCTCCAAGTTCTTTTGGATCTCAGGGGTCATGCTCACAAGCATAAGAGCTGCAATTTTTTGCTGTTCTTTAACCCTTTTTGTATGGGCAACACGAACAACCGCAGTAGCAGTGGCAAGAGGTGCCTCGGGTAGGGGTTCTTCCACATGGTGCAACTTCCCTTTGGCCCTAAGGCAATCTTTAGTTGTCGATACCAGTCAATAAAGTTGATCCCGATCAACTTCTCTGTTTCAAGAACTGATCTAATAGTAGATTTGGATAGTTCGGTGGATGATGACATCTACAATTCATTCAAAGTTTTAATATTAGTATTTTCGATAATAATCCTTTTAAAAAAATTAAATACCCTTTGTTTAAATAAACATTAATATTACTAAAAGGCTAAGATCCTCATCGACATTTTATCTTAACTGCATGCGTCTGGCATATGCATTTAATGATAAATTCGATAGGTAGGTCACGGTGACCAATTGCATTACTTGTGCAATAATTCTTAGATCTTATAGAACCGACGACACTAGTGAAGTGGCATCTGGTGTCAAACTGGCATGTTTGTCCCATCTTTGCCTCGGGTACAACGTCTCACCTGGTTAGGGTACTCGATTAAGTCTTTCAATTTGAAAACGTGTAATTATAAGATCTAAGGTTTGACGCATAGATAATAATTACCTCGGGACTTATAATTCGCAATGTCTCACTTGTTTTATGACGAAAAGAAGCTGCGAGTGTTTTCAATTAAAGTGGACGGTACGACTTAATTTTGTTACGGGTATAGATGTTTGATTTTATCATGTAATTCAAATATGTCATAACGGTTCGTTATCTTGTAACGGCCCGTTAGGACTCTTCGAGGTATAACGACTCGTTGGACGATATTTTAAAAGCTTAAAACTGATTTCAAACCTAGTATTAAAGGTTTATTCCGTTTTACAATATTTATATTAGAACACATTCACAATACAAAATTAAACACAACCAACAATTCAAAACTTTATATATAGATGTGCAAAACCGCAACCGATGAAATCCTATGCTTGGCCTCATGGGCCATCACGACGGGACAAGTGGGTCAACTAGGTCGGGCCTACACAAACCCATAGTGGCTCCCACTTTCTCTAAGACTATCAAGAGCAAGTGAAGCCCAAATGTGAAATTTTATTCAAATTTGTCCAGAAAAATCTCGCAGCTTGCGGGCCCAAAAACTAACAGAAGGAGTCTTCCCCAATTCTCAAAGCCTTCTGCAATGTTGTAGCCCTATGTCTTGGAAACCTCCAGAAAAAAATTCAGCAACTTTGTAATAGCCAGTCTCTGGAAAAATGCAGTTTCATACAGGCTGTCCAGCAGTGACGGAAATCACGTGTTCTTCAATTCCATCATCATCAACTTGAATATTCGTCTCGATTACAATAAGATTAAACAAATACAATTGATCTAATATGAACTAATCTTACAAAAATGCCGAATCAATGGCTACAATTGATAAAATACATAGAATACAAAGCCGAAAAAAATGGCTACAAATGAAAAAAAAAATCCCAAACATTACAAAAATTAAGGCAAGACAGAATATAAAACACATCTGGGTCAAGGTTTTCATCGGTTTTGCACATCAGTAATAAATATATATACTGTAACAACCCGTTATCATGTAACGGCTCGTTACGCAACACGAAATCCTGAAACGACTCGTTTTCGTTAGAACGACCCATTTCGGTCTGACATCCGCAAAAAAAAAAACATGTTTATTGTGGATCTCCTAAAAAAATAACAATTTATTTTCAGATTATGGTTTATGTAAAAACTCATTTTCATCCATAATCGGTTAGGGTTCATCAAATGTCAATATGATGGCTCTGATACCACTGATAGTGCTTTTAGGGTTTTCAGAAACACAACGCAGTGGATTAAATCAAAACACTACACCATGATCAACATATTGCTTAGATGATGAACATGAAATCAAATGACAAAGATTACCTTTAGGGAATGCTTGAGATTTGATGACGAAACCAAGTTCTAAAGTAAGAACTTCTCTATGTGATGCGCACACTGTAGGGATATGATCATGTAATAGTAAGCGTATGTCTGGAAATTATTTAAGCCTACGGGGTCACACGTCTCGACACCAAATGCATTAATATTAATTAATGGTTAATTAATATTTATCACGAACATTTAACGAGGTTTCGTTAAAAACTGACAGTTAATTGTTAACAGAGGGGTGTTAGTTGAAATTAGAGAGAGTTGTAATTGGATTACAATTAGGAAAAGGCTTTGGGATAAGCCTTAAGGCCGAAATTCGGTTAGGCCTATCCTAAGCCCTAACTTGCTTATCAAGTTCCTCTAAACCTATAAATAGACCATCTTGGTTTGAGGTTTAGGTGCTGGTTGCTAGTTATTTGATAAAATAGCAAAACCCTAATTCTCTCTCTACTCTCTCGAATTCGGCAACAAGAAAACCCAAGGGAGGTTTCGGTTCTTGTGTGGTTCGACCAAGCTACATCAAGAGGTGTTCGTGATCGGTTGCTAGCACATAGCATTGGTGTGTCGTGTGTGCGATCGTAGAGGGATTTGTATCAAATCCTCCAAGTGATCAAGTCTTGCCGAGCTAAAAAGGTACACGTTCTAAAACCGGTTAGTTAGATTAATTCATAGGTTTCTTTCCGCTGCGTACTCGTGTTTTGATAAATAGTTATATAACCCAACAGTGGTATCACGAGCCACCTATGATTTTAATTAATTACCGGGAATAAAACTTGGAAGGGGGGTAACCAAAACAAGATTCTAGTTTTTCGATTCATTTAAAAATCGTGTTTTACAATTGGAAAAGGTTTCGCAATTGGTAAAAACGGAATAAATTCGATGGAATAGGACTTTTCGACTCGATCGAAAAGTCCCTGTTCGAAAAACGCTTCTCGATCCGATCGGAAACCCTTGATTTCCGATCGGAAAACCTATTCCGGTGCGGAGACCCTTGATTTCCGACCGGAAACCCTACTTTTCGATCCAAATCGTAAAGTGTTTACGAACTGGTCGAAAAGTAACCGATCGAAAAGGCTTTTCGGGCCGATCGAAAAGTATCCGATCGGAAAGGTTCCGATCGGAAAGGCTTTTCGACCCGATCGAATAGTCCACGATCGAAAAGTACCCGATCGAAAACCCTGTTTCGATCGGAAACCCCTGCTTTCCGATCGTAAACTCAAATAATGAATCGGAAACCTCTTGCCGAATCGGAAACCCTAATTTTTAGCTCTAAAATTTGATTTTTGTGATCTAAAATTTTAAATCCAAGTTTTGTTATTATTAGATAATTGTAATGAACAACATGTTGTACCTTTAGATTTTAAAGTGTTAAAAAGAAGTAAAAACCATGATGTTTCATGCAAATCGTTCGTGGTTATTACTTAAATGAAAGAGGATTAAATTAAAATTATATGTGATAATTAGAAACCCTAAGATTATGTGATTATCTGATAATTGTGACATAATAAAAGGTTTATTGCAAATTTGTTTTATGAAAATCGAAATTTGCTTAAATAATCTATTGAAATATGATTTTGTTTATAAAATAAAATTTGTGTCCTAAAACTCAAAAGAAACACCGGCTCACCCATTTGAACGCACTCTAAGAGAGGTATAAGTCGGGTCGCCATGCTTCCCTAAAGCGGGTAGGTTTTTAATTGCAAAAGTTGCAAACCTCACCCCTACGCTTCTTTGTGTGTTGCAAATGGAGCTACCGAGCTCTTTTGATTTGGAAGACAAACTAAGAATTTTATAAACATATTATCAGGTGAAGGTATGCATGAACCTTCACACATAACTTTTTTGATAACACATCAAAATTGCTTTGACCCATTGAAACTTAAGTCTTTGCCATCCACCTTGTAAAGGACACTTGTGAATGTCATCTTACTCATTGGTACACAATGGCAAAATGGCGTTTGCATGACAAATTCCCACTCATTGGTACACAATGGTGGACAATTTGTGCGTTCTTGGCTGGACGACTTAAAACGAGCTAGGCGGTGAGACCCTTGGCCCGTGGCAAAAGATGGGATGAAACATGACTACAAATCACTTGGTGCAAGTTGTAGGTCCCATAAAATCTAGGAATTGTATTTGGAATACAATTAGTGATCGTCACTTACCTTTTTGAGTGCATCATTTCTAGCAGATCAACTGATGAAATGATGGCAGGTCAAATTGGATCCTAGCCTTAATAAAGCTTAATTGTTTAAAGGTGTTTAAACATTGGGCAATTAAATTTATTAAGGAAAAGATTATCGAAAATACTGATTTTTGAACTTAATCTGTTTTGTAGATGGCAACAAACCCTCCTCAAAACAATGTTGGTCATGCTTTTCGTCAAATGTTTGAAAGAGAAAAGCTGAATGGATCCAACTTCAATGACTGGTACCGTCAACTAAGGATTGTCCTTAGAGTTGAACGGAGGACCGATGTCCTTGAACATCATTGGCCGACCGAGCCAGCTGTTGATGCTTCTGAGCAAGAGAAAGCGTTCTACAACGCAGAGTACAGCAGATACGATGAGGTTGCTTGTATGATGATCTCGAGTATGACTCCCGATCTTCAGAAGCAATACGAATTTCATACACCTTGTGATATGATCAAAGAGCTGAAAAAGATGTATGAAAAACAAGCTGGTGTTGAATTGTTCGACCTAGTTGTGGAACTCCACGACTTGAAGCTTAAAACTGGTAAATCGGTCAGTAGTCATGTGCTCAAGATGAAGAGCTACTTTGACAAATTGGAATCGCTCAATTATGGGTATAATCGTGCTGTTGCAGTTGGCATGATCCTCAAATCGCTTACGAAGGATTTTGAGGGTTTTGTGCGCAACTACAACATGCATAGTATGACTAAGACTATACCTGAGCTTCATGCTATGCTTGTCGAGTATGAAAAAACGATTCCTGAAAAGGCCACTGAAACACCCCAAGTTCTTATGATCAAGGGGGGAAGGATCCAAAAGGCTAAACGACCGCAAAAGGCGAAGGGCAAGAATGATGGTAAGGGAAAAGGCAAGGCAGTTGCGCTTGTTCCTAAAACCAAGCAAACCCCTCCGGCCCCTAAAGAGCATCCGGCTAAGGACCAGATCTGTCACCATTGTGGTGAAGTTGGACACTGTAAGAGGAACTGTCCTACCTATCTAGCTAAGTTGATGAAGAAGAGAAAGAATACTAGTGGGACTAGTACTTCAGGTATCTTCACAATTGAATTATTTTCCTTTTCTAAGAGTGATTCATGGGTGTATGACACCGGCTGTGGAACTCACATCTGTAATTCGTTACAGGGTCTTAGAAAGAGGAGGAAACTGAAGCCTGGAGCTTTGCAGCTGTTCGTTGGAAATGGTTTGCCAGCAGCTGTGGAAGCTATAGGAGAATTTCATTTAATTCTGCCTTCTGGGTTATGTATTGTATTAGACAATTGTCATTATGCACCTTCTATCACTAGAGGTGTTATTTCAGTTTCTTTGTTGAAAAACCAAGGATACATTAATGTTTTTAATGATATCGGTATTTCAGTTTCTAAAAATAATGTTCATTATTTTGATGCTAGTCCTTGTGATGGCATTTATGAAATTGATATGCGTGGTTGTGTTTCAAATAATTCAATGTTCAATGTTAGCAAACGAGCCAAAACTAGTTTGGACTCTACCTATCTTTGGCACTGTCGTCTTGCCCATGTTGGCAAAAACCGCATTGAAAGACTTCAACGTGAAGGGATCTTACAATCAAATGATGAATCATTTGATAAATGTGTTTCCTGTATCTCAGGAAAGATGACAAGAAAACCCTTTCCGAACAAGCCGCAAAGGGCAAAAGAGCTACTTGGACTCATCCATACTGATGTATGTGGCCCATTTAGACATGTGTCAAGAAAAGGTGCTAGCTACTTCGTGACTTTCACGGATGATTTCAGCCGTTATGGTTATGTTTACTTGCTTAAACATAAACATGAGGTGTTTGAAACATTCAAAGAGTTTAAGAACGAAGTTGAAAATCAACTCGGTAAGACCATCAAGATCCTTCGATCGGATCGTGGTGGAGAATACCTAAGCCAAGAGTTTAAGGATTATCTTAAAGCGTGTGGAATTGTCCAACAGCTTACTCCTCCTTATACTCCTCAGCATAATGGAGTGTCTGAGAGGAGGAATTGAACCTTACTAGAGATGGTGAGGTCGATGATGAACCTTACAACTCTCCCATTATCATTTTGGGATTTTGCTCTAGAAACCGCTGTACGCGTTCTAAATATGGTTCCAACCAAGAAGGTTGAAAAGACACCATATCAATTATGGCATGGAGAAGTCCCTGTGTTGTCTTACTTAAGAGTCTGGGGATGTGAGGCACTTGTGAAGCGTGATACGCCTGACAAACTACAACCCAGGACTACTAAATGCATCTTCGTGGGATACCCAAAGGAAACAATGGGTTACTACTTCTATAATTCTTCAGAAAACACTGTTCGTGTTGCTCGATATGCTGAATTCTTTGAAAAGAATTTTATAGCTCAAGAGAACAGTGGGAGAATTGTAGAACTACTAGAAGATGTGTCACCTTCTGAAGCAACTAGCAATCATCAACTTGGGGGGGAAATGCTCAAAGAGATGAACCTCAAGTCGATGATGTTGCGATTCCACTTCGTAGATCCGAAAGGGTCGTACGTAATCCGGATAGATGGATTGGTCTAGTCGAATCCGAGGATAACGTATCAGGAGATCTCAATGAGCCTCCGAACTTCAAAGCTGCATTATCAGATCCGGAATCTGAGAAATGGCTTGAAGCTGCGAATGTGGAAATGAAATCCATGCAAGATAACCACGTTTGGACCCTGGTTGATCTTCCTCCTAACGCAAGAACCGTTGGGAGCAAATGGCTCTTCAAGAAGAAGACCGACATGGATGGAAATGTACACACGTCTCGACACCAAATGCGTATGTCTGGAAATGATCATGTAATAGTAAGCGTATGTCTGGAAATTATGTAAGCGTATGTCTGGAAATTATTTAAGCCTACGGGGTCACACGTCTCGACACCAAATGCATTAATATTAATTAATGGTTAATTAATATTTATCACGAACATTTAACGAGGTTTCGTTAAAAACTGACAGTTAATTGTTAACAGAGGGGTGTTAGTTGTAATTAGAGAGAGTTGTAATTGGATTACAATTAGGAAAAGGCTTTGGGATAAGCCTTAAGGCCGAAATTCGGTTAGGCCTATCCTAAGCCCTAACTTGCTTATCAAGTTCCTCTAAACCTATAAATAGACCATCTTGGTTTGAGGTTTAGGTGCTGGTTGCTAGTTATTTGATAAAATAGCAAAACCCTAATTCTCTCTCTACTCTCTTGAATTCGGCAACAAGAAAACCCAAGGGAGGTTTTGGTTCTTGTGTGGTTCGACCAAGCTACATCAAGAGGTGTTCGTGATCGGTTGCTAGCACATAGCATTGGTGTGTCGTGTGTGCGATCGTAGAGGGATTTGTATCAAATCCTCCAAGTGATCAAGTCTTGCCGAGCTAAAAAGGTACACGTTCTAAAACCGGTTAGTTAGATTAATTCATAGGTTTCTTTCCCCTGCGTACTCGTGTTTTGATAAATAGTTATATAACCCAACACACACTACACGTCCTCGATCACCACTGGATGCTAGTCCACGCCCTTGATCAAATCACGAGACCCGAAATTCCCAAAGGGAGAGGGAGGGTTCACCCAAGCTTGGAGAGGAAGGAAAAAGAGTGGCTAGAGTTTCTACATAAGGATATTATA
>JBCNJP010000008.1:58323150-58396150 GCA_039602395.1 Deinandra increscens subsp. villosa | reverse complement strand
ATAATAATAATAGGCCAATAATGAGCAATGCTTATCAAGAAGTTTGTGAGGTTAGGATTGGGGAGTATGTGATATGTGGTGCAAATGGTTTTGGACAGTTTGACAAAGATTGGGATTTGGGAGTTTTTCAGTGAGGCATTTTATCAACCACTTGGCAGGCATCTTTTTGCAGAGTGATGTAAACACACTTTCAATCAGATTAATTTGTGAACCGGCCATGTTGGCTAAACACGTAGTCGGTCGAGAATTGTGGTGATTCATGTTTCTTGTTTGATGATTCTTGGCCACATTAATGGGTCAAGAAAGGGGCGTTGAGAATTGGAAGGTAGTAAAAAGGCTATAGGGACATTTGGTCCCATTATAATAATTATATTTCTAAAAATAACAAAGACAAAGTAGATGATTCTATTAAATATTATTTTCTTACAAAACTACACATGGTACCATTAATTGGAAATATTTATTTGGATATACAATCATTTTTTTTATTATTATTATTCTTTTAAAACACCCACGTAGAGGGTGTTTGAGATTGGTTTTTTTTTATACTTAAAAGTGATTTTAGGCGTAAAACTGATTATTCACTTGTTGCGTTTTTCAAATGAGTTTTTTAAAAAGTGTTTAGCTTACGTTTTCTGATGTCAAAAGTTTATAAGTTAATAAATTGTTTTTTTTTAAATATGTTTGATTTACCCTTTTTCACGATAAAAAAAAGGGTAGGTGGACATAAATAAAGTTGGATGGGTATAAAATTAAATAACAGTTATAATAATTGTACAATAAAAAAAGGATTTTTGTGGCTTTTTAAAATAGTTTTTCCCCTTTTGAAAAAGTTAAAATGAAAATCACTTTTGTGTTACCCAAACAATTGGTCTTTTTAAAAAAGTCTATAATCATTTTCAAAAGCAATCAAAAACACCCTCTTAATTTACCAAATGAATATTTTCACTCATGAAACTCGGTATGATAAGCTTTGACGGTGGACGTTTGGTTGACTTTAAACAAGGTAGTTTCGTGGTTTTCATATTTTAGTGGACCAAAACGTAATTTGAGGGCTCTTTTGAAGGTTGTCCAAGTGTCTAACATGTCAATCTTAGCCAACTCTTTGTACCAACTAAGGGTGTCTCCGGTGAAATAGAATACATCGAGCGATAGCCGTTAATCAGCGGGGATGCGGCTATAGGAAAAGTAATTCTCCGCTCGGAAGATCCAGTCAAAGGGATCGTTAACACGGGAGTTGTGAGATGCAGTGATTAGTTGGTCGTTTTTATCGACCGGGTTTTGCATTGGAACGGTGGTTGGTGACATATCACAGTGGGGAGACAGGAGGTCGGGAAAAAAAAACATCAAATGATAGTAACCCGTAAATAGATAAAACTCTAAGGATCAAGATTGAAGGAGATGAGAAATGAATTAAACTTGGTGTAATTTTTCTTCATTCCAACATAAATGCAATACAAATTATAAAAACTAGAAACGAAAATTAAGGTGCACCTAAATCTAAGGAGAAGAAAGACCCATATGGTATGGGATGAATAATACATATCAAATATGGGAGACAGGGTTAATTTCCCTTAAATATTCATTGTATGAGGACGATAATGGGATGAAGTGATATTTTATGTGTTTTTTAGTGTTTATCCCTAAAATTTGAAGCGATGTGTAAAAAATGGAGAATATAAGTAGTTCTTCATGGTAAAGGCTTGCTGAACTGGGATTGGACTTGTTGTCATGGTCACTCTAGTAGGTGGCTTGGCACGTGGTCAATTGTCTTTTAGGACCTCCAAAAATATATTTATTACTCTAGAAAATTATTATAATATTCTTTTTTTTAACGAGTAAGGCTCGACTTGTTGGATTTTTGGGGAAAAAACTAGTGGAAAATGGGTTTTTTCACTAAGTGTGAAAATGAGTTTTTTATCAACTTTAGACTAAAATAAAAAACAGATAACATAGGTTGTTGCCTCTGTACTTTATGGGTTTGTGTAGTATGTTGTGAGGGCTTTCCAACGCACCAAACCACGTCCAAAACGGAGCTTGTATTAATGAGTTATCGAAGCTCAAAGTTGAGGGTTCGAATCTGTCAAAGATGCGAAAGTAAGAGAGAAAATGCTAAGTATAGCATGAGAACTCATCCCACATTGGTTGGGGGATGAAACCAAAAGTGGTTTATAAGGTGAGAACCTTATCAACTATTGTTTCCTTTAGTATGACACATCCCTTGGACCCTGAGGGGTGCGAAGCACTCCTAACTCACACGCGCGCGTGGCGTGGGCGTATGAGGCGTAATGTGGCGCTTGGATGACGCACTTTGCACTTCGCACGCTTGAGAGCCGCCTTATTGTTTTGAGTTTAACCGGAAGTTGGTCCGGTTGGAGATCAGGCGGAGACGTTTAAGCGGAATGTGAGTTGAACCGGAAAACAGGTTCAAGCGGACCTGTGTGGTCCGGGCGGAACCGAGTTCAACCTGAACAGTAGTTCCGGTTGAAGTTCAAGCGGAAGTTGAATCGGAAGAATTTCTGGTTGAACTTGGAAAGGACCGGAAAATCAGTTCTTCGGAAAACAGCTGTTACGCGGAGTACTTCCGGAATGACAGCTGTGTAAACGCGTTTCTGAGCTAATTAAGGTAATTCGCGTAATTAGAAATCAATTTGCATTAAAGACGTTTAATGCAAAGTTTGACTACGAATTCTTTGATTGCTCTCCAAGGCTATTGACTGATAACGGTTTGTCAGGCCGTTTCAAATCCCCAACCTAGATTAAATTTGTAGTAGTGGAAGTTAGGGTATCGAACCTAGGGAATATGTGGAAATTGATTAATTGATGAACTAATTAACTAAAATTATTAATTACCTAATTTAACTAAAGTTGCCACTTAGCTGTTTTGAATGATTTGGTTGAATTAACTAATAAAGTTACTAACTTTAACCTAAGAAATTGATTGAATTCAAATGAGACAAATCTAACCACTTCTGGATCCTGGTTGGCTACCGATCTAGAAAAACCTAATTCCTTAACCGTGACACATAGACATGCCCCCCAATTGCTTCCTTGACCTAATAACCTAGTTTCCTAATGGGCTGATTAGTCCTGCCGCAAGAAAGTGCTAGATCAATAAACAGTGGACCACTAAAACCCTAGATTACTAGTTGATTTTAACAATTCCGCATGTAGGTATTCAACGGTAGCAAGTATTCCGGAATAACTAGTTAAGAAATAGATTAATCATAGAACGAATCCACCAACCAATCACCAAAAGCGGTTAGTGGTGGATTAGCCGGACATGGCTAATGAAACAAACATGATTTTATTGAAAGATTGCATTAAACTAACGTACCGAATGATTAGAATGCTTCAAAATCTCCAAAACAATGGTGGAATTCGCAAACCCTAAGCCTCTGGTCGTCTATAACAATGCATGAATGACAAAAACTTAAAGAACAAGTTTAAATAGAAAACCCTAATCTAAAACTTCTGCCGGCTGATTCGGGGCGTACCGCCCCAAAGTGGGGAGTTCTGGGCGTACCGCCCGGATTCAATCTTCCGGAACTCTTTCTAAACTTTAGGGCGTACCGCCCTAATTTCTTCTATTCTGGGCGTACCGCCCTGATTTGAATCTCAGGAACTTTCTTCAATTTTCTTCTAAGTCTTCACTCGTTCCCGGTTTTTCTCGATCTTTGTACCGACAGCTTCCAGCTTCTCTCGTAACTGCTTCAATTTAACTCATTAAGCATCCGGTACCTCACAATACAAAAACCCATGAAAATGCGACATAATCCAATCATTATTGTTATTAAATAAGACAATATAAACATAATAATGACGACAAATTGGACTAACATCATTGACCACTATAAATATGGCCTCATTAGTTGAGGCTAAACACACCAGAATTCTTTAATTCTTTCTCTCATCTTCATATCTTCTTCCTCCTAATTCATCAGTTTCAACCTCACTATTACCTCTAAAATGGGAACCCACTAGCAACTGAATTATTTACATATTTATACACAAATAAACACCAAGGGATAATTAAGCTTTACTAAATCAGCTGGGCCTACCGACACATCACAAATTAGCTATATTTTCCATTCTCACCTTTTCTTACCACTTTTCCCTTTCTTTATTTAATTTTATTTTATTCTGAAAATTGACTCCCAATTGTACTATCATTTTCCATGTACCGGCAATTATCCCAAAACAGATTTGACTCAAATACTTAAAATGACTCAAAAATTGCAAAATCTTTTTGGATTTTTGATGTTTTTTACTTTTTTTTTTTCTAAAAATTAAAAACTGACGTCCTGTCCCCCTCCCCACACTTAAGATCGACATTGCCCTCAATGTGATAGGAACACGCACAACGTATAAACAGACACGAACGATAAAATAAACATGAAAAATAAAAATAACATGCAAAAATAAAAAGAGAATAAATAAATAAATAAAAAGAACAAGTTGGAACACACTCCCCTGAAATCATCGTGAAAAGCTCCTCGGAAGTCGTGCCAACACCCTCTCGCGTAGATCGTGAATTCCAGAAATCGGATGGAAGAAGTAATGTATGGAATGTCACATCTCAACCATGGTGCTACCAAGAAACAAACACATCATACCACATATATATATAGTCAAAATAAAATCACAACCACCCCAACCGGTTACCCAGTACAGTACCCCCAGTTACAATATAATATCATATCATACAGACCATGATCTAACAAAAACAAAATAACCAAAAAGTACAAGGATCAAGAAACAAAACCGATCGGCAATGGTAATGAAGTCAACATGATCAGCACCTACTCCTCCTCATCCTCTCCAGCATCTCCAGCATCTCCACCTGTACCACTAGGACCTGCATCTGGATCACCGCCCTCATCTCCACCAGCATCAGCATCTCCAGCAACAGCATCATCACCTCCCTCAGGCTCCTGAAAGAAATCAGGGATCGGTATACCCTGATGTGACATCATGTGCCGCATAGCCCTCTCAATCCTCTCAAACCTCACATCCACATAATCGAGCACTGTCTCCTGGACCATATCCAATGTAACCTGATCGGCCCTCGGCGGCCTCTCTGGTCTCTGCCTCAGCGGCCTCTCAACCTGGTGTAATATCCTATGCTGCCTCGCAGCCCTAGCAGCCTCATCACCTACAACAACCCTATCTCGCACCGCCTCCCACTGCGGTGGATCAGTCATGGTGACCATCTTGGCCAACCGCATATCTCCCAGCTCATAATGTGATGTCTCAGCCCCAATGGTCAGATGCGTCTCCAAATACCTACCCTGATCAAACACTCCTAACCTCCTAGCCAACGTCGTCACATAAGGCCCCATACTCAAATGTACCCCCGTGCCCGAAGTCCTCCTCCGTGCAAATGATGCTACCAACACCCCAGCAATGTTGAGGTCATGACCTCCAACAATCGAACGCAGCACCACCAAATCCAACTTCGTGCACTTCTCGACGCCAGAGCGGCGACCAAGAATAGTACACGCGACGATCCTATGAATATATCGAATAACAGGATCCCTAATCTGCGACTCAATCACACTGTCCAAGTAAGGAACTGCGCCTATCTCATCCCAAAACGCGGCGAGCTGCAAATCAGTAACCCCCTGTGGGTGTGCTCGACTGAAAACCCCGCGCGGCAGCTCCGCAAACTCTGGCGCCTCAGCCTCCTCCTGGGTGTACAACCCTGACAAGACTGCGAACGCTGGAATACTCATGTGATGCGTCCGACGGCCTAAAGCGAATGTCAGGGCGTTCCCGTCGCCAAACTTCCCAGGACCCACCTGGAAAGTAGATAAGAACTCCACAGTAAGCTCCAAGTACTGATGGTCGTTTGGGGTCAACGCCCTCCTCCATCTCTCAGTCACTAAACCCCTGATCCTCTCAAGCTGTCCTAACTGTGCAATCAGCCCCCAATCGATCGTACGGTGATGTAACAGTGGCATCACAACGAACCTCCTCATCCGCCTCTCCTCGTTCGACCCATGCTCGAATTTCAGCAACGAGTGATGCTGATGGTTCCTCCTCGCGATCGGCGGTGCTGGCATATCCGCCTCAGGTAGAATCTCCGGCCCCCAGTAGCCTATAACCCTCCGTCTGAATGGGGGGACCGGAACCGGTGCATCAGGATCACCACGACGCCTCCTCTTGGGACCGCGGGTCCCAGAACTGGACCCCTGTGGGTGTGACATCCTGAAATCAACAAGTTAGCACAAGATAACAATAATCATATAAAACCGGGCCTTCCTGCAATTGATTGTCACATTCACAAACTATTTTTGGTTTTTTCGATTTTTTAATTTTTTTGGTTTTTTCAAAAGTTTTATAAAGAAAAACAAAATTAAATGAAAAAGAAAACAAAATTTAAAACTAAAAATCAAAAACGACAAAAATTGGGATTTTTTGAAAAAATTTAAAAATTCTGTGAAAACCCATTCCGGGCGTACCGCCCAAAAATGCTGCAATCGGGGCGGTACGCCGCCCAATTTGGTTCAGAAAGCCCTAATTTCAATTTGGGGCGTACCGCCCAAAATGTGGGTAACCTAGGCGGTACGCCGCCCAATTCAGATCGCAGAAATTGAAATCGGTGATACCCGAACACTCTATAACGACATCACGCTCCAACAACCTCGTCCTCACATCTAAATCAGTTCCTTTCAATCGAAAATGGCAAAAACTAACCTAAAACATATAAACACCCTAAATACTAAAATCAAACAAAACGGACGACAATTGGAACCTGTAAAGCTCGGAAACGGCCGGGAAATACTCGGCGGTGGTCGATACTCGCGCAGCGGCGTGTGACGGTGGTTTCCAGTGTAGCGGTCGACGGCGGTGGTGTAGAAAGGCGATGAGTCGGTGGGTAGGTAGCGGTGGGTTGGGTTATGAGAAACCGACCCACCGAAACTGTTTTATATTTTTTTTCTCGTTCAAAATCCGGGCGTACCGCCCAAAGTAAATGCAACTAGGGCGTACCGCCCGGATTTAAAATCTGGAATATTCTTAGAGAATTTTGGGGCGTACCGCCCAGACTAGGATTGTTATGGGCGTACCGCCCATGCCCTGTTTTGGCAGAAAGTTTTGAAAATTTGGGACCTCAAAAATTTTCTATCTCTGGAAAAACACCACTTTTTACACCACCGAGCATGTTTACTGCAACATTTTAATAAAAACTTACCTGGAATGCAGCTGATGGCACATATTCACTCCCGAGCTTTCCGATTTCCTGAAAACACACAAAAAACGTAAAATCTAACAAAACTACGAAAACACACAAAAATTGAAACGAAGAACAAACCGCTGGGTTGCCTCCCAGTTAGCGCTAAGTTTTTAAGGTCTTCAGCCAGACCGTACTTCCCTTTCACGTTTCAGGGCTTTCAGAAGCGGGCGCCAAAAAGTAATCGTCTTTGTCGACTTGCCCGTGAATGTCTGCCGAGTCCAGATACGGCTTCAACCTGTTCCCATTTACTACCTGCCTCAGGTGGTCATCCAGGTCTTCAATCTCGAAATTACCATACCCCCCCACACTTGTGATGAGGAATGGCCCCGTCCATTTGCTTTTCAGCTTACCTGGAAACAATTTCAACCGTGAGTTAAATAACCAAACCTTTTGACCCACCTGGAAGTCCATCTTCTTCAATCGTGCATCATGCACTTTCTTCATCTTATTCTTGTATGCATCTGCACTCTCATACGCCTCATCGCGTAACTCTTCCAATTCTCCCAGCTGGAGCTTCCTTTCTCTACCTGCAGCATCATAATCCAAGTTAACTTCTTTCACAGCCCATAATGCCCTGTGAGCTAACTCAACAGGTAGATGACATCCCTTCCCATAGACCAACCGATAGGGAGTGGTTCCAATAGGCGTTTTAAAAGCAGTGCGGTACGCCCACAAGGCGTCATTCAACTTGGAAGACCAATCCTTGCGGTCGATTCGCACAGTTTTCTGTAAAATTTCTTTGATTTGCCGATTGGAAACCTCCACTCGACCGCTTGTTTGCGGATGATATGGGGTTGCAATTCGGTGGTCTATGCCATATTTCTTGAGTAGTTTGCCAAACTTAAAGTTCTTGAAATGGGACCCCCCCCCCCATCACTTATGATCACACGGGGGATTCCAAACCTAGAAAAAATGTTTTGTTGGACAAATTTGCAAACTACACTATGGTCATTGGTCTTAGTAGCTATGGCCTCTATCCATTTGGGAACATAATCAACAGCTACTAAAATATATAGAAAACCGTTAGAATTAGGGAAAGGGCCCATAAAGTCTATGCCCCAAACATCAAAAATCTCTACAACCAAAATTGGTTGCAGAGGCATCTCATCACGCTTTGTGATGCTCCCCATCTGTTGACATCTTGTGCAGTGCTTCACGAACTCAAACGCATCCTTGAAGAGAGTGGGCCAAAACAACCCGGATGAAAGAACCCGGTGACCCGTCTTGTGTCCACTAAAGTGACCGCCACATGCTGATGCGTGAACCAACTCTAGCACTGCTTGTACCTCCGACTCTGGTATGCACCTCCGGATTATTTGATCCGGTCCTATCTTGAACAAATCCGGCTCATCCCATATGTACTTCTGTGCTTGGGACTTCAAATGTATCTTCTTTCTCCTAGGCCAATGCTCCGGAATTGTACCTGCAGCCAAATAGTTAACAATGTTAGCATACCAAGGTAAATTAGAAACACTTAACAAGTGTTCATCAGGAAACTGCTCATTGATGCTCCATTCATCTTCTTCTCCTTCAATGTGGGGCAATCGGGACAAATGGTCCGCCACCACATTCTCACTACCCTTCTTGTCTCTAATCTCCAAGTTAAACTCCTGCAACAAAAGGATCCACCGAATGAGCCTCGGGTTGGCATCCTTCTTCTCCATCAAGTACCGGACCACACTGTGGTCCGAATACACAATCACCTTGCTTCCCCAAATATATGACCTGAACTTATCAAGAGCAAACACAACTGCAAGTAATTCTTTTTCAGTGGTAGTATAATTCAATTGAGCCCCATCTAAAGTCTTACTTGCATAATAGATCACAACCGGTTTTTTATCTACCCTTTGACCCAAAACTGCCCCAACAGCAAAATCTGAGGCATCACACATAATTTCAAAAGGTATGGACCAATCAGGTGCTTGCAAAACTGGTGCCTCAATTAGTTTGTTTTTCAAAGTGTTAAAAGAATTTAGACACTCATCATTAAAATCAAAAATTTCATCTTTTAACAACAGTTTGCAAAGAGGTTTAGTAATTTTGCTAAATTCTTTAATGAACCTCCTATAAAACCCGGCATGACCTAAAAATGCCCTAATACCCTTAACATTCGTGGGAGGAGGCAAAGTTGAAATCACTTTAATTTTTGCCCTATCAACCTCAATCCCACGACTCGATACCACGTGTCCCAACACGATCCCCTCTTGAACCATAAAATGGCTCTTCTCCCAACTTAACACTAGATTGGTTTCTATGCAACGTTCTAAAACTCGTGTTAATTGGTTCAAACAAGACTCAAACGATGTACCAAAAATTGAGAAATCGTCCATGAAAATCTCAAGTGAATCCCCGATCATATCAGAAAAAATAGCCATCATACATCTTTGAAAAGTGGCCGGGGCATTACACAAACCGAATGGCATCCTCCGGAAAGCAAAGGTGCCATAGGGACAAGTAAAAGTGGTCTTTTGTTGGTCATCGGGGTGAATGGCAATTTGGTTGTACCCCGAGTAACCGTCTAGAAAACAGTAAAACTTTTGACCGGACAACTTCTCAATTATTTGGTCAATGAAGGGTAGAGGAAAATGGTCTTTGGAAGTTGCAGAGTTCAACTTCCTATAATCAATGCAAATTCGCCACCCGGTTACCGGTCGGGTGGCTATTTCCTCACCCTTCTCGTTCCGAACAATCTGAATTCCTGCTTTCTTAGGAACGGTTTGAGTTGGACTTACCCATGAACTATCGGAGATAGGATAGATAATACCTGCATCAAGCCATTTGAGTACCTCCTTCTTGACTACCTCACGCATGTTTGGGTTAAGCCTCCTTTGTGCATCTCTCGCGGGCTTTGCTCCTTCCTCAGTAATGATCTTGTGCATGACTATGGATGGACTGATTCCCTTCAAGTCTGCAATGGTCCATCCAATAGCCGCCCGATGCTTCACTAACACCTTCATCAACTCTTCCTCCTGCTCCTTAGTCAAACCTGCAGAAATAATAACAGGAAGAGTGTTATTCTCACCAACAAAATTATACTTCAAATGTTTAGGAAGTTCTTTAAGTTCAAGTGAAGGTGGTGATTCGAGTGAAGGCTTCAATTGTGAGTCGATATGCTCCGGTAAGCTCTCCACTTGAATAGACCATGGTGGTCTTTGGTCTCTCACAGCCATCAACTCTTGGCTCTCATCCTCTGCTTCCATCTCCTTGACCATATCAGCATAGACCCTGCCAAACAAAGCAAATTCCTCGGGGGTCCCATCCTCCTCATTAACAGAGAAAAATGGAGGTGTAAGACCTTCGACGATTTCAGCCCGAAAGCATTCATCATCTTCCCGAGGGTTAGTCACATTGCCAAAAACACTTAACCGCATTTTGCGGTTCCCAAAAGTCATGTCCACGGTACCCGACCTGCAATCAATTTGTGAGTGACTAGTAGCTAGAAAAGGTCGACCCAAAATTACCGTGGGCTGAGCAGTTTTTTCAACTGACACATAATCCAAAACCAAGAAATCTACCGGATAGAAAAATTCATTAACTGTAACTATAACATCCGATAAAATTCCCCGGGGCAGCTTAGGGGTCAAATCAGCCAAAATCACCGTAGTGTCGGCTTTCTTTAAGGGTCCAAAGTCGTACTGATCGTACAAGCTCCCCGGTAAAATACTCACACTCGCTCCAAGATCCAAAAGGGCGCGGGTCATCTGAAAGTCACCAACTTGAATTGAAATAATTGGTGCCCCCGGATCTTGGAGTTTCTTTGGCAAAATGCCTGAAATTATGGCACTCACATCTGCATTTGCGTCAAGCTGTTTTGGAATCTTGTAATTCCGTTTTTGAGTGCACATGTCTTTCAAGTACTTTGCGTAAGCCGGAATTTGCTTAATTGCATCTAAAAGGGGAAGATTGATTTTAACTTGTTTGAAAATATCCCACATCTCATCTTGTTGTGGTCCCCGTTTAGATGTTTTCTGATTAGGTTCAATTAAAGCTTTTGGAAAAGGTACCGACTTTTTCTGTTCAACCACTTCATTATCTATCACCCTATTACCAGATTCATTAAAGGTTACCTTTTTTGGTGTCCTAGGGTTACTAGACTCGGTTGCAACTGACTTTGGGTTAGTTTGGTCGGTTTCCGGCTCACTTTCATCATCACTTACCCAATCCTCCACCACCCCATCAACTTGTGGTGGAGGTGCCCCTACCTTATTATCCACGGACTTACCTGAGCGTAAAGTGGTGATCTTGTTGATTGGCACGTGTCGCGTGTTCTTGGAACTAGAAGACTGACCTTGCTGATGTTGTGGGTTTATGGTGGTGTCACTAGGTAGCTTTCCTGGATCTCGCCTTGATGACTCCGCAGCCAACTGCCCCAACTGTTTCTGAACTGCTCCCATTGTCTTGTCTTGGAGCTCAAATCTCCGATCAAATCCCTGAACTTTGTCGGTCAACTGTCTGTTGCTAGCGGATAACTGTCTTTGCTCCTCGACTATCTGCTTTTGACCATCTGCGAGTGAGTTCATTTTCTCCATTAAGGCGGCAAATTGCGCTTGCATCCCATCTTCCTGTGTCGGTTGAGCTTGTTGGTAGCTTCCTTGGGGCGGGTTTCCACCTTGAGTGTAGGTGTTCCGTTGATAGCCCCCTTGGTTGTAACCGGATGCTCGGCCTTGATATTGTGTTGAAGCTCCACCCTGCACATTAGAAGTTTGAAAGTTAGGATTTAACTGATTATTAGCATTGCCATACCTGAAATTTGGGTGGTTGCGAAGGTTGGGATGGTAAGTGTTGGAATTCATCGCTCCCTGGACATAATTGACATCTTCGCTTTGCTGAACCATGGTGGAACATGCCTCCACCGAGTGGCCTAATTCGCCACAACCCGTGCACACTGGAAATTGTGCACTAGCCTTCACCTCTTCTGATGCACCCCCAACTTCATTTGTGCTACCTGCTTCTCCAACAAAAGCGTTTGCTGACGAAGCTTCTCAATGCGTTCCTCTGCCTCATAATCAACCGATTTGACCGCTGCGGATCGCGATCTTCTCCCATTCTGAGCAAGCCTTTTTGATGTGGCACTCAACCTCTCCATGTGCCCCCAATCTACCTCTTCCGTATTGGTTAGGAAAGTCCCATTGCTGATGGAGTTCAGATCTCTGATGTCTTCTGGGAGGAGACCATCATAAAATGCCTTGATGAGATCCCAAGTGTCGATTCGATGATGTGGGCACTTGCGCAACAAGTCTTTGAACCGAGTGAATGCCTCATGGAATGGTTCCCCGGTGTGTTGCTGGAAGGACCGGATCTCTTCTTTCACCTCACTGGTTTTGCTCATCGGGAAGTATTCCTCGAGGAACACCTCTTGCAATTGCACCCAAGTATAGATGCTACTGGGAGTTAGACTCTCGAACCATCTCCTTGCTCGATCCTTGAGGGTATACGGGAAAAGCATTAGTTTGACCTCGTCCTGTGTGAACCCCGTTGCTCCAATAGGTATGCATGTTGACTCGAAGCTATGAATGTGATGATATGGTTCTTCGGTTCTTTTCCCGTAGAATTCTGGTAGATGACTCAAGTATTGAGGTCGAACCTCAAAAGCTCGTCTGTTTGCTCCGATTGGTGTGACTACCGCAGATGCACTCGGTACAACGATTGGCTTAAAGTGACTAGCCACTCCCTGAACCGGCGGATTTTCTACCAGTCGTGGGACTCCTCCTTCCATTTGAAGACGAGCCCCCCCATGGTTGAATTGTGGAACTCCTCTTGGGGGAGAAGCTCTTCTTCCTTGTGGGGCAACATTAACCTGTGGAACTCGTGCCCGATTTCGTGGTAGCTCATGTTGTGGTTCAGCATCATACCCGTACCCGTCACCATCTTCATTGGGGTCGTACCAATCATGTCCCCACTGCTCCTCATACACGGGATTTTGTCGAAAGTGGTTTTGTGGTGGTGGAGGTTGTTGTGGTGGGGCTCGGCGGAATAAGGGTGGTTGTTGTTGGCGAGGTGGACTTGGTTGTCTAGCATGGTAGTGGTAACCTTCCTCTTCATGGTATGAAGATTTAGGGGAAAGGGATGGTAAAGAATTGTGCCCGTGCACCCGAAATGGTGGAATATGACCCGGAGGGATATTTTGTGGCATGGCAGGGTCCACTGGTTCATTTTGGCCTTGGTTCTGTGGTTGGTTGGGATTTTGATTGAGGTTCTCATTTGGGTTCGGGTTTTGGTTATGATTTGGGTTTTGGTATTGGTTTTGGTTTTGGTTTTGTGGTGGGTTGGGATTGGGATTCTGGCCCTCCATTCCTCTTCTGTTTCTCTGTTCTGCTCGGTTCTGCCGAGCTGTCCTCTCAATCTCTGGATTGTATATCAACGGAGAGGTCTTGCGGGAATGCCGCGTATGCATGCACAATCACCTAAAACCTGCAAAATTGGTCACAAAAGAGCAAACCAATTACGTAGCACTGTTCCAGGGGGTGTAAATAATGCAATAGAACAGAAAAAATCGAAACTTGGACGGTCAAAAATTTGAAAACTTTCTGTGATTTTAGCTCCAAGGCGTACCGCCCCAGAATATGGATTCCCAGGCGTACCGCCCAAAATTTGAAATTCGACAAAATTAAATTTTTTTTTTTTTTTTAGATGCAGAAATCAATTACTGGAATAAAAACACTATTTTTGGGTTTTTTGGAATTTTTTGAAAAATTAAATAAAAAAAAAGCAAATTAACAAAAATTAACTAAAATCAACGAATCAATAGGCGCACTAATTCCCCGGCAACGGCGCCAATTTGATAACGGTTTGTCAGGCCGTTTCAAATCCCCAACCTAGATTAAATTTGTAGTAGTGGAAGTTAGGGTATCGAACCTAGGGAATATGTGGAAATTGATTAATTGATGAACTAATTAACTAAAATTATTAATTACCTAATTTAACTAAAGTTGCCACTTAGCTGTTTTGAATGATTTGGTTGAATTAACTAATAAAGTTACTAACTTTAACCTAAGAAATTGATTGAATTCAAATGAGACAAATCTAACCACTTCTGGATCCTGGTTGGCTACCGATCTAGAAAAACCTAATTCCTTAACCGTGACACATAGACATGCCCCCCAATTGCTTCCTTGACCTAATAACCTAGTTTCCTAATGGGCTGATTAGTCCTGCCGCAAGAAAGTGCTAGATCAATAAACAGTGGACCACTAAAACCCTAGATTACTAGTTGATTTTAACAATTCCGCATGTAGGTATTCAACGGTAGCAAGTATTCCGGAATAACTAGTTAAGAAATAGATTAATCATAGAACGAATCCACCAACCAATCACCAAAAGCGGTTAGTGGTGGATTAGCCGGACATGGCTAATGAAACAAACATGATTTTATTGAAAGATTGCATTAAACTAACGTACCGAATGATTAGAATGCTTCAAAATCTCCAAAACAATGGTGGAATTCGCAAACCCTAAGCCTCTGGTCGTCTATAACAATGCATGAATGACAAAAACTTAAAGAACAAGTTTAAATAGAAAACCCTAATCTAAAACTTCTGCCGGCTGATTCGGGGCGTACCGCCCCAAAGTGGGGAGTTCTGGGCGTACCGCCCGGATTCAATCTTCCGGAACTCTTTCTAAACTTTAGGGCGTACCGCCCTAATTTCTTCTATTCTGGGCGTACCGCCCTGATTTGAATCTCAGGAACTTTCTTCAATTTTCTTCTAAGTCTTCACTCGTTCCCGGTTTTTCTCGATCTTTGTACCGACAACTTCCAGCTTCTCTCGTAACTGCTTCAATTTAACTCATTAAGCATCCGGTACCTCACAATACAAAAACCCATGAAAATGCGACATAATCCAATCATTATTGTTATTAAATAAGACAATATAAACATAATAATGACGACAAATTGGACTAACATCATTGACCACTATAAATATGGCCTCATTAGTTGAGGCTAAACACACCAGAATTCTTTAATTCTTTCTCTCATCTTCATATCTTCTTCCAATATTCATCCTGTTCGTCAGGATCTTCAAGAACTCGAAGGTAAACTTCAAACTTAGAGGTATCCTGGCCGTACAATACGGTTTAGGCGATTGTACCCTGGGAAACAAAACGGATCTTCGATAGACCTGGAATTTATTTTAAGGAACCCGGGTTTTGACCTGAAGCCTTCGCCAAGGTTCCTTGGAACCTTTCTCGTTTTCTTAACTAATATCAAAATATTTTCTCAAATCATTTTCCTTGACTTTCAATTAGTATTCAAAACCTTTTCTTTAATTATCTGTTTGTATTGTCTTTCATTTAAATCAATATCATTTCATTTCATTTGTATTGAAATTTCATTTCATTGTAATCAATATTCATTTGCTTGTATTGTATTTTTATTTCCGTGTAACCTCAGTCATTTCCTTGTAATCGTATTGATAGGAGTAGATTCTTTTCATTGTATTGTAATAGTGTAGGTTTTTATTCTCTTTGTTGTAATCATACTAAATAAAATATTTATTTTATTTTTAATTTTGCGAACAGTTTTTCTACACGACTTTGATAAATTTTATATAAATATCCTTTTTCTTAACGAGTAAGGCTCGACATTGATAAATTTTATATCAAAATTACAATAAAAAATAAACCCGTTATAACGACATATTCAGAATGTAAGAAAACACCATATTTTAAATGTTATAAAACAAAAGAAAAATATATGTAAAATTCTTCTATATATAAAAAACACAAAGTCATTAGTCTGTCCTTTAGTGTTTTTTATTTAAATTTTATTTTTCTTTAATGGTTACTTTATCTTTGTTATTACATAATCTGTTTGTTTTTTAGTTTTTTTTTTTTGGGGGGGGGGGGGGGAGGGTTGTTTGTTCTTTTACAAGTGGGTCGATTCGCGCTTCACTATGGAGTTGACCCGTTTTTTAAGCTAAAGAGACTCTCGCTTCACCACAGAATCAGATCGTTAAAAGACTCTATCATGTTTTTTTTTTAATCTTGTTCTATGACAAAGTCATGTATTTGTTTTAGTTTTCTTAATTTGTTTGAAACAATAGAGTGTTGTCATTTCAATGGTGTTCAATGAAGATGTAATTTTCATTTAACTTTAAGTCAAAGTTTTTGCATAGTTACATACTCAAGTATGACATGTATCCACATGTGATATGGCTTTGATTGACATGAGCGTAGAATCCTCCATCTTATCCTTCGTTCACAATCGACAAGGGTTTTTAAGAAAGTGCCATTTTTTTTTAAGATTTCCAAAACAACACTCGACGTTCTTCCGAGCCGCCTCTTGAACCGTCTTGAAATATCGTCGCTTCTCATCAATTGGGTCTTTGAATGTCTTCACAATCATCGAGTACTCCGGATATATCTCGTCACCCAAGACATATCCATGTTGGTAGTAGGTTCCATTCGCGTAAAACCCGATCTTCACCATCTTATCAGATACGTAATCCTCAATCACAGAAGAACCTTCCAAGACGTTGATGTCATTAAGAGACCCCGCGACACCACATTTGGCGTACCAAATCCAACGATCGTTTGAGCATACGGCCTGCAGAATAACGGATGGACCTTTCTGGTCACCCCTCGTGTGATGTCCTCGCCATTCGGTTGGACAATTATCCCAAGTCCAATGCATGCAATCTATACTTCCAATCATGCCCGGTAAACCATGAACTTCTTCGTGGTGATCGTATAGCTTTTGCATGTCGTTCCAGGTTGGTTTTCTCAAATACCGCGTCGTGTACAAGTCGGCAAGGCCTTTGCAAAATTCCTCCACCGTGTCTCTCGTTGTCTTCTCGGCCATCTTCAAATACTCATCGTTGATATCCGTAGTGTTGCCGAACGCAAGAATTTTTATCGCCGACGTACACTTTTGAATAGAAGTGAACCCAAGCTTTCCAGTGGCGTCGAACCGTTGCCTAAAATAAGGAGAATGTTCTTCCAAATCCCTAGCTATACGCAAAAATAACCGTTTGGTTATTCGAAACCGTCTCTTGAACGTCTCCTCGTCGTAGAGTGGGTTGGGCCCAAAATAGTCTCTCATCAGATTATCATTGGCCGCATTACGATCACGTTCGAGGTGTCTCCGCTTAATAACTGGGCGTGGAACCGGCACGTCAAAAAGTTGAATTGCGGCGGAAACAACCTCGTCTTCTTCATCGTCGAAGAGACCGAGTCGAGTGAAGGAAGAGGGAGAGCCCATTTTTTTTTTAAAAGAAGAGAATTGAGAGAGTATGAGAGGAATGAGTGTGTGAGTTTATAAATTATGTGTGTGATATATATTGTGTAAGATTTAAAAAAAATTGAAAAAAAAATAATAATAATATAGCCGTTGAACGGCTATATCCCCACCAACATTCACTTTCTCGGCGTTAAAGCCCTCGCGCCCCTCGCCCCATTTTCACCTATAACGCCCCACCGTAGTGTTATAGGCCTTTTTTTCGCCCGGTAACGCCCCACTACGGGCAGTCTTACAAATCAAATGGCATGAACAACTATAAAGAGATAGAGAGGCAGGGAGATGAGCAATATATATAAGAAATCGTTAACAGAATCCTAAACTAAATTAGACTAAACAAATCAGAACATAATGTGTCAAACAAAACAAAGAAAACAAATCATTATAGCAAAACGAAAACCCTTAGAACATCACACATACACACAAATAGAAATCGTATTTCAAATCGAGAAACATAAACCAAAGAGAAGCAACCGAAAGGAAAATTACCAAACAAAGGTGGTTTCTTGGCTTCGATTACCTTCAAGATCAGTGTTGCGTTGAGAGAGAGAGGCTCTGAACCCTAATCGGCGACCGAAACCTGGAAGATCGATCTAGGCGTTGAATACTTTGAATTGCTCTGCACTGATCGAACATAGACTCAATGGAGCTCACTGAGATTGAGCAGTTGCGCGTGAGAGAGATGCAGATGAAACCCTAAATCCCTTTGAGTGTGAATGAATCGTGTTTATGATTCAACCGTATATACGTCGGTTAAAAAAAGATCCGGATCATCCAATTTGGTTATAAAAGATCCGCGTGGTTTTCCTAATTTTGAGTATAATTTCTCAACGTTTTTTAAATCAAAATGCTGAGAATTTGACACATAGGCAAAATCCTATGTGGCTTGATTTTAGAAGAAGAGCAATCATATGTGGCACACCTTAAAATGTGCCACCTGTCCCTTAAAAACTTGTGTTTAATATAGATAATATAGATAGATATAGATAAGAATTTTATATCAATCATAAATATCAAATTTCTTGATCATTATATTTTTCTTTTATATTTATCTAATATTATAAATCTATATTCAGCCCGTGTAATACACGGGTTACTAACCTAGTTGTGTAATATAATTTTATTTTTTCAAACTTAACGATTTTAACAAAGAAGTTGATGGTTTAAATACTAGTTACACATAAGAGGTTGTTTGATAGTTGCTAACTGGGTAAGAGCTGATTGAGTAAGAGCTAAGTGAGTAAGAGCTGATTGAGTAAGAAACTCTAGTTAAAACTTGTGTGTTTGATAGTAGCTGACTGAGTAAGAGCTGACTGAGTTTTTTTTATTATTTTTTTATTTTTTTTGAACGACAGCTGACTGAGTAATGTATATAGCTAATTTATTTTGTATGTCTTAAAACATTTTTTTATGTATATAGCTATTTGTTTTTAATGTATTAAAAAAACATTTTCAAACATTCACCGAAAACATATCAATATAGGTCTAGTTTGAATCGTTTTTCAATTTCGATCGCAACAGCGTGCTTATTTCCGAGATTCATTCAGTTTCGGAGGAGTTATGCTTGATTAAACATTATCGACATCGTGTTCATCTCGACTTTTCAAGCATTCACCGAAAGCATATCAACATACGTCTAGTTTGAATCGTTTTTCAATTTCGAGTGCAACGATATGCTTATTTTCGAGATTTATCTAGTTTTAGAGAAGTTATGCTTACTTAAAGTTAGAAAGTTTTTTTTTTTTTAATTCTCTACTGGGTAAAATTTGAGTAATTTGAGAAGTATAATGTTCGAAGATTCGGTCAGCCAGAAAAAAAGGGAGGACTCGGTAAGATATAACTTATTTGGTCAGAGTAATTGTATTGTGTAATCAAACAAGCTGACTATGACCCGGTACTCAGTAAGCTCTTACTGGACTAGATAAGTGGTTATCAAACAACCTCAAACCCTTTTTTAGGTATTTAATTGTTTTTGTATGAGACCACCATATATATTTTCTAATAACCATTCATTCTGTCCCGAATCAACTTATACTCCCGGTCCCCAACCCCACAACCCACATACACGTACATCAGTAGTAACATTAGAAATAATTGCGTTTAAAAAATGTCATAAACTAAAAATAGTTTATTTTTATTTTATAAACTAAATAAAGATAATCTATCACCATTTATAATAAAATGCATGCACACACACATATATACAACAAATTCAAATAGTATATGTTAGTAGGCTTGGCCGCTTGGCTGTTTAAACAACGTGACAATTCAAGCAAACAAATTCATAAGGATTCACTATAAGTATTAAATAATTTTCGTCTCATAACGTGTCATTGAGACGTTGACGACTATGGAACATGGTAAGTTTTGTTACTACACATACACTTATAAGCCACCGGGCAAGTATCGGACTCGGTTGCTCCTTCTGAACAAATGAATCGCACCCTGACTAAGTGGCAAGGTGAACATGATCTGCACGCATGCTTACAGTCTGGCAGTCTTGAACCCGTGATTTGCACTGTATCAGCTCTAGGATTGGCTAAAACCACCTTTGCACCTTCCACACGTGTATCAACGGTACCTGTTTATATATATACATTGTATAAAAGATCTATAAAAAAGTGCGAAATGTTGAATGAAAGATATAAAGCTTACCCATAAGAAGTAGAGTGGAAGTCAGCAGAAAGAAAGAAAGTAAAGGGTTCATTTTGTGGTAATTGTGTTTGTGATATGGTGAAAATAAGGGGGATATAAAAAGGAAAGATGGAAGTAAAGGGGTTCACAAGAAGTAGGGGTTTTTCACAAGATAGAAGTGTCTTCACATGGTTTTCTACCTTGTAGTAATTGTTTGGCCCAAAAGGCCCAAATTGATGTTTAATTTGGCCCAATTGTTCATGGGTGGGCCTTCTAGAAGCAAATGATAAACAGACCTGGAAGTTTAGGAACATCAAGGCTTTCACATACCTCTTTGCCTTGCTCATAGAGCCCAAAGCATATAGTATTGAAGTATTTTTAGTGACTCGTTTTTCTCCGAGCTAGGAGACCCCGTCGGTTTAATGAAAAAAATTGTGACCAAAAAACTTAGAAAAGAATGATTTAAACTAGTAGCCCACAAAAACAAATAATGTTTAGTAGCTTATTTCATTTTAAAGAAATAAAAATGTTAAGGCTAAATTAACTTTTTAATTAAATAGGATAACAAAAAGTTAACCATATTCAACCAAATAACTAAGAAAAATTAGAATTGAATAATCCAAACTTTGAGGCTGTTTGATTTGTATTGACTTGGTCAGTGCTCACAGGGGCGGACCTAATGTAGGCCCAGGGGTCCCCGTGGACCCCTCAACCTCGTACGCAAAGTGAAAATTATATGAACGATTTTTTTATTAAAAAAAATTGTGAAGAGGAGTTAATAAATACTTTTTTTTTTGAACGGCAATAATATTAAGCACCAAAAAAACTGGAAAAGAAACTCTAGCAAGGCGCTAGAGAGACCCCCACACCACAAACACGAAATTACATAAAAGAGCAACTAGCCCAATCTATACACTTTTTACTCCTATTGTTTAACCATTCCAAACTCCAAATCTTTATTTCTTTGATCACGTTATCAATAGAAGGTGCACCGCCACTGAAAATAAATACTTAGTTTGTGAAAATAAAACAAATTAAACAACTATCCTAGTGGTAAGATCCCTTGTTTGATTTTAAGGGGTGCAAGTTCAAATCTTGTGCTCAACCTTTTTTCATTTTTCCTAGCTTTCTTTATTAATTTTATTACCATAAATGAGGAGAGTAATTGATGGTACTTTATTTTGCACCTCTTTTTTATTTACTTTCATTATAGACCTTTTTTTTTTCAAATACATTCATCATAGACTCTTTTTATAATACAATATTACAATATATAAAAATATATTTTTTTTAATAGGCAAACATTTTGTCATATTATTTTTTCCACGCGTTACTTTTTATTTTCTCTTCATTTTTAGTCATTTACTAGTATTTTTTGCGATTATATTGTTGTCAATGTTACGACACATAATTTTTTATCAAATCATGTAGAGTTTTTTTAATCGGTTATTTTTCTTTACTCGCAATGTCGTGCTACAACGCGCGTCTGTAACCAACCATCTAAAACTAGTGACTTCGTAAAAAAATTTGTGGACCCCCTCAAAAACTTTTCTAGTTCCGCCCCTGAGTGCTCAATGTGTTTGTTTGGCCTAAAAAAATTGTTGATCGATCCATTATGTCTAACTAACACTCAAACTTTTACTGACCTGTTCCGGTTTTGAAAACCTCCTCAAAAGGTGTCTGAAACATGAAACATACCCTTTGACATATTGGTCAATATTACTCCTAACTCACAATATTCTTACTATGGTTTCAACTTTCTAACTAATTTCTCTCAACAATCCATCGTTAAATGAAATAAACGCTATTTGATTTTTAAATACATTACATGGACATCTGACGTGGCGTTACATCGTATCTCTAATCTTTTTTATACGGGTACCAAATCAGCTTTAAGGATCTAAAAACACAAAGATGAAGAATTTGCTTGAAAACCATTTCTTTTAACGGTGGATTCTTGAGTTGAGATTAATATTGGCCAATATGTCAAAATTGGTATTATTAAATTCCAATAAGCTTAATTTTTTTTATGTAATTACTCATAACTTATTGATTATATCTCTCATATTTTTAAACCCGCAGTATAAATTCTAAAAGGAAGCAACTGCGAAGTAACTACCATGAACCACTCATCTCCACTCCAAAACCGATCATGTTGGCACGCTACTTGCAAGTTGTGAACAGTAGACGAGAACCAATCGACCACAAATCAACTGGTCAAGTTAGCGTCTTTTTGTTTTGTTTTCCGACTTACTAATTTGAAAATTAGATGTTTTTATGTGAAACTTGATTTTTAAATGAAACTTAACTTGATTAGTCTCTTAAAACTTGAAAACTTAATTGATACTAGTTGTGAAAATGTTATTGATTTTAGTCTAAATTATTAATTTTAGTGATCGAAATTTTAGTAAAAACTTAAAAACTTTTACTTTTTCTTATTGAAACTTGAACTTTAGAAATCAAAGAAAAATCCAACCAAAACATACCGACTCAAACCCTAAAAAGGCCTAAAGTCATTCGTAAATCGTAATAGTAGAATAGTAACAAATGGTAAAAAGGCCGTCAAACTATAACGAAGAATATTTTTGGACTTAAAGTGTCTATTAAGAAACAGTCTAGGGACTGTTCCTGTAATTTATTCCAGAAGAAAACATCTCTCAAAACCCTAAACTCATTCGTCGACGTACCGTTGTCGGCCTGAACCTCCCATTTTCGACCTCGATTTGCATTCATCTCCATAGAACTTCAATTTTCGCCAAAAATGGTGATGAAAAGAGAGAGGTCCGTGAACGTATCAGGAAAGCCGAAGCATTCTCTTGACGTCAACAGAGATGCCGGAAACAAGAACAAAAGCGGCGGCACCGGCCGTACTTCCGCCACCGTTCGCCGCCTTAAGATGTACAACACTCGGCCGAAGCGTGACGCCAAAGGAAAAGTTTTAAAATACGATTTGCAGTCAAGGGAGTTGCCTTCTACTCGCATTCAGCCAGATCGTCGATGGTTCGGTGAGTAAAATCTCGCTTTCTGATCGTAAGTTATGCTGTATATCGTTAAGTAATCAAAACTGAAGAGTTATCGAAACATTATAAATTTAGATGAAGCTAATTCGAAGTAATCTATGAAGTATGCTTCCAATTAACTTTGCAGGTAAGACTAGGGTTGTAAATCAGAAAGGACTTGAACTAATTCATGAAATATACTTTCAATTAACATTAGATGAAGCTAATTCGCACTAATCTATGAAATATGCTTCCAATTAACTTTGCAGGTAACAATAGGGTTGCAATTCACAAAGAGCTTGAACTAATCTATGAAATATGCTTCCAATTAACATTAGATGAAGCTAATTCGAACTAATATATGAAATATGTTTCCAATTAACATTGCAGGTAACAATAGGGTTGCAATTCACAAAGAGCTTGAACTAATCTATGAATTATACTTCCAATTAACATTGCAGGTAACACTAGGGTTGTAAATCAGAAGGAGCTTGAATTCTTCCGTGAAGAGCTGCAAACTCGGCTCTCAAGTAATTACAATGTTATTTTGAAGGAGAGGAAGCTGCCTATGTCACTATTGAATGATCATCAAAAGGTAAATTATTAGCCAAAGAGAATGGGATATATGGAGAGTTGAATTGTATTCGGATTCTAGGATGTGATCTGTACACTGGCTTATAATTTTGATGTTTCTTTCATCTACTCTTGTAGCAAGCAAGGGTTCACCTTCTTGATACCGAGTCATTTTCTGATGCATTTGGACCAAAGGGGAAGAGGAAACGCCCTAGATTAATGGTATCTGATTATGAGTCACTAGTTAAGAGGGCTGATGGTTCCCATGGTAATTGATCTTGTCTGGCTTTGTTTATAAAATTTGGTATAGGTGTTTTGTAACTTTATCTTTTTGATTGCTAATTGATGAGAACTTAGAATAATATGTCTGCCAACTTTGTAGATGCATTTGAAGAAAAATGTGGTGGTGTCGATCCAACAGTTGAAAATGTGGATGGGTTTAGGGATCTTGTTCGCCACACAATGTTTGAGAAGGGTCAAAGTAAACGTATATGGGGCGAGCTTTATAAAGTCATTGACTCTTCTGATGTTGTTATCCAGGTTTGTGGCGTGCTAACTGATTTCTTGATTTAATTGGATGTTTATGTAATTTTTTATACTTGTCATGATCATATTTCTTGTGAAGGGTGAAATGTTTGCACTTTGCACTTTGTGCTATCTTTTGGTCAAGCTGTACTTATGTTACTGATTACAGGTAGTGGATGCTAGGGATCCCCTAGGTACAAGATGCTATCATCTTGAGAAGCATATAAAAGAGCATTGCAAACACAAACACATGATTTTATTGTTAAACAAGGTAACCAATATTTATATTTGTAAATTATGAGTTTTTCTTCTTCTTGTTTGTCTTTATCCTTTTGAATTAAATTCATGATCAATGACTTTCTTGCTGGCATTTGTGCAGTGTGATTTAACCCCACCTTGGGTGACAAAAGGATGGCTGAGGGTACTATCTAAGGAATATCCTACACTAGCTTTTCATGCAAGCATCAATAAGTCTTATGGCAAGGTGTGTCTCTCTACATTATGATTAATGTGGAATACTTCTAAACAGTTGACATACTTTTTATACAGTCATGATTGATACTGATGCTAATATGATCTCTGATATTATTACTCATTTATGTGTATGCATTATTTGTGCAATTCTAGTCTCCACATTTTAATAATTTGTTCTGTTGCTTATAGAATTCTCTTATGTCGGTGCTTCGACAATTTTCACGTTTAAAGAGTGACAAGCAAGCAATATCAGTTGGATTTGTTGGGTATCCAAATGTTGGCAAATCATCAGTAATTAACACTCTACGTACAAAAAATGTAAGTTCTTTATACTTTGGTGTATAGAGGTCACACTGTGATGCCTTTCTTTTACATATGAATCGTTTTGCATTATTTGATGCTTATGTTATTATTGTGGTTTTCGAAACAACTCATGAACCTGTAACTATGCTTTTTGGCTAACATTTTCCTTGTGTATGTTGTGAAGGTGTGCAAGGTTGCTCCAATTCCTGGAGAGACTAAAGTCTGGCAATACATAACACTTACAAAGAAAATATTCTTGATTGATTGCCCTGGTGTTGTTTATGGCAGCAGTGATACAGAAACCGATATCGTTTTAAAGGGTGTGGTATGTATAACTTCCGTTTTCTTTTGTATCCAAAAAAAATTCGTCTTAAGAATCTGCTTTCTAGATTCTCTTTTGGCTTTGGTTAGTTTACCATCACTGCCTTTTTGTTTCAGATTTTGAAGGACATTTTCTTGATTATTTATGCAGGTGCGAGTCACAAATTTGCATGATGCCACAGAGCACATTGGTGAAGTCTTAAAACGTGTCAAGAAAGAACACCTTGAGAGGGCATACAAGATAAAAGAGTGGTATGTCTTATTTATTGAGATATTTGCATCATAAAGAAATATTACTACGCCTAGAAGGAATTTCACCTGTAGTCTTTAAATGCTATCGGTCCCTTATATTACCATTATATGACAACCTCTGATTACAGAAAGATTATTACGTGTAATATTTAAATGCTATTGGTCCCTTATATTTGCATCATAAAGAAAGTTTACCATCCTCTATTTTAGTTGTTACTTTTCTGAAGATATAACCATTCACTTCACTCTTTTACTCCCCACTATATCTTAGAAGCACAATTTGTTCTTGTTGTTATCTACTTAAAAGCTGTTCAGCAATGAATGTGCCTCTACATATATATTAACATTTTGACCATCTATGTAAATTTATCAGTTTCAATAGTTTGAAATGTACCGTGTCAGGTTGCCACTTCACTGTTTAATAATCTATAGATCTAAAGTTGCATGCTGCTTTCTCTAAAGTCAATGATGTATGTTTAGATGTGCAATACATGACATGTTGGTTCTTTAACATATTATCTTGCTTCTGCTACATCATTTCAGATTTAACCCCAAAATCACAATTTAACATAATTTGAATGCCTACAACAGGGAAGATGAAAATGACTTTCTGGTTCAGTTATGCAAATTATCAGGCAAACTTCTACGGGTAATATTTATATCCATTTTGCATCAAGTCAATTGACTCGAATGATATTAACACGGATAAATTTTCAGTGTTTGATTGCATGTGTTATTTCATGCAAAACTTAAAATTGGTAAAACGAGCAAAAATAAATTTGCAAACGTTATGCAGGTTGATCAATTTACTTCAAATGGGTCAGTTCAGGTTTTGCTTTATCTTTAACGGGTCAAACATGTTAAAAAAAAGGTTCAGCTAAAAAGAAAGTTGTTTGATGAATCAAGAACCTTCACTAAAATACTTGTGATTTACAGGGAGGTGAACCGGACTTGATGACTGCAGCAAAGATGGTTTTACATGATTGGCAGAGGGGTAAAATACCGTTCTTTGTTCCACCCCCGAAGCAAGATGACGTGGCAAAGGAATCTGAACCTGAAGGAAGTAGCAGTGTGGCAGAGAAAGATGCAGTTTTGGTGGATGAGAACAAGGAATTGGCAGCAAAAAGAAGCATAAAAAACATAGTTTCATCACAGCAGCTAAAAGATGTTCCTGTTCAAGAGGATCTCTTCACTGAGAATGAGTTAAAGGGCGAGGCAAATGCAGAAGAATCATAGATTTGTTTTATCACAGTTTTCATTAATCTTAAACATACTTTACCGTAGTGTTACCCCCTTTTCGGGTGTTTGGAAATTGGTCACTACCATTTACCCGTTTTTTGTTTTTCTTTCTCGCACTTTAGTCCATATTGCGTGTTAAGGAATTATATATCGTGTTATTATTACGCGAGAACATTCAAATAAATTAGTTCATTCATATCAGGTACATATAAAAGCGAAATCAATGTTTATTTAGTATAAGCTATATCTTAGCAAGACCTTATATCCCAAATTCTGTAATGTGGTCAATAGTTAAATTGGTTCTTAGAGCTAAGAACAATGATTTGAAACACCCAGTTTAGGAACTAGGTTGTGCCTTCAGCGACAACATTAGACTGGTCTTGTTCATCCATGGGCGCACCCTCTTCGACTTCATCAGTAACCTCATTTGATTCCGCAGTCCCGATATTCTCCTGTTTGAGTGCGTTTTGTTCGTCAAGTCGAGGACCACTGCCTGGAGAAGGAGCAGAAGCATCAGGCTGGGGAGGATAGAATGGTGCAGGCTGTTCCATTAGAGGAGGGTAGCCTGGTGACATACATCCAGGAGTAAGACACCCAGGGTTATTCTGGGGAGGATATCCCGACGGTTGGCAATCACTGTTAATGCACCCAGGGGTCGGCTGCGGAGGATAAGCCTCTTGAGGTTGACATTCGTGGCTAATACACCCCGGGTTAGGAACAGAGGTCGGTTGACATCCGCTCGGTTGACATTCAGTACCAGGGTTAAGACACCCAGGGTTAGTCTGGGGAGGATATGCACAACCCGTTTGTGGAGGATATCCACCGCCCGGTTGGGCACAGCCCGTTTGGGGAGGATATCCACCACTCGGTTGGGCGCAGCCCGTTTGGGGAGGATATGCACCGCCCGGTTGGGGAGGATATGCGCAGCCCGTTTGGGGAGGATACGCGCAGCCCGTTTGGGGAGGATATCCACAGGCATATCCGCAGCTCGGTTGGGGAGCATATCCGCAGTTCGGTTGTGGACCATATGTACAGCCTGGTTGGGGACCATATGTACATCCCGGTTGGGGAGGATACGAACTCCCACACGGACGAGGATACCCACCATAGTACGGAGCCATACCAACATGCTCGCCTCGGGGTCCGCGCCAACAGTCAGCTGGATCAGCATCGGCAAGGCCCGCAGGTGATGCAGAAGATCCGTGAACAACTTCTAAGGGCTCATTAGTATTACTCTCTCTAAACGATTCAGGATCCGACAGATCTAGGGGTGGCATCGGTTCACCTTCAGTTTGAACAGATTCTTCGCTAAGTTCCCTTTTAGACTGCGATACCATGAAGTCGTCTGAGGAAACCAAACGAGCCGATCCTAACCATGAGCCATGGCTAAGGCATAGAACCATGATCAGGAATGCTAGCAAAATGCCATTGGGTGCAGCCATTTTCACTTGCATTCTGCTATGCAAAACCAGGCTTTATAGTTGAGGTGTGATTAGGCAGTACATAACATGCATTTGTGTTGTTTCTGAAAATGAGGCGTAAATACTTATCATGCAGTTTTTGTGTTCATTTGGTACTACCCAACTCATCCATATTGCATTGCAAGACTTAGATCACATATACAAGATCTCAGTTTTTTTAATGAGAACCTAACTAGCAATAGTCAGCGCGTTTTGGTCGAACTGTATGGTTTCCGATTTTCGTATCCATACCGAACTAATTTGACAAAACCCGAGTATTTAGACGTGATTACAATCGGTTCGGGCAGAAACCACTAAACCATTGGAAGCTAGATTCGAAGCCTAGACCTCTGCTAGATGAGAAATGGGTGTTTATGGTCCGGTTTGGTCAGTTTTGATGACATTTTGGACCGAACCACTAACTACGATTCAAGCAATAACGAACCAAACCGACAAGGTTTTGGTGGGTCATCTTGTTTTAACGGTTTAAAGCGATTTTTTAATCCTTTTTATAGACATTAGTTTGTATTGAAAATCTGAATACGATAAAGATGATTCATGATTATAATACATATACATAACTACAAATTTATAAAATTTATAATGTCTATAAACATTGAACATTAAATGTTCGGTTTGGTACTTCGGTTTACACGACCGGTTCAAAGAGTAACAACTACTAAGAGCATATTCAACGGAAGATGTACAAATGTCACATATGCCCATGTGGGAATCCGTAGTTCAAACGTAGCTTTGGAGGGTTTATGCGGCCCATCCGAATTTTCAAACGCCCAACGGATGAGCAAATGGGTCCCTCTTTCACAAGCATTTGAATAAATTATATATTCAATTCTTCCTTTATAAAAAAAATATAAAAAATGGATGTTTGTAAAAAGATACGATGTTAGAGTAAAAAATAGATGTTTTTGAAAGATAAGTGAAAAACTGATATGACAGCTGAAGTTACGCATTTAAAGGTGTTTGTGGTGTTCTGCGTTGAAGATGCTCTAAACCCATACACTATGGAAGTTATTTCTATAATCAGACGTTATGTATTTAGCAAGGAGATTCAACCTTGCCAAACAAGAAGTTGAATGTTAGAACCTGAAATTTTAGTAGTTGAACTCTCAGATTTTATCTAACACACAATTATAGGAAATGGTTTACTGTCATAAAGCTCATAAACATGAGGGCATCTTGGCAATGATCACAGCATAATGTGAGTGAATAATGAATTACACAATCCAATTTAACTCATTAAAATCAGTAGTTTATGTATTTCGACTGTATCAACTCATCTTAAATGATAGAGTATTGTATGTCTTAAACGTGGGTAGTTATCACTTGGCTAATCAAATCATAAGATCGGTCTATCATTAATTTCAATCTATAACTTAGCTTAATCAAGCTTAGGTTTTCGGGGTCATTACCTTATCACTGAAACCTTCCGATTAGTTTATCATTAACGTAAATTGGCCCCAATCATTCCAGAATGCCTTTAGATCAAGCTTAAGAGAAAGGTTTTGAGAATGAAATGTTTGAAAAATGAAATCCACGCTTGCTATTTATAGGAGTCTAGCCGACGTAATTTTCACGCCCATGACATTCCATGATATGATGTGACAATTCCGGGCTTGACACATACTTGTCATCGTGGTGACGCGTACTTGTCAGTTGTCACAGTGGTGACACGTGTTGTCACGGCCGTGACATTTCATGTTGAGTAGGTTTGACAATGACTCTCCTCTGACACGGGGATTTGATCGATCTGGTGACACCATGTAAGAATCACAGCCGTGACACCCTATTCGGGGGCATGGCATGCCTTTCAAGGGTGTGACAAAGTCACTAGTCACTACTATACAAAAAATCTATACAACAATCCATACTATTCTACTTTTATACACTCACTAGTCACTAATATACAAAAATCAGATAACTTATCATAACACTCGTTTGATAATCGTGTGACGATTATCATGAACCATCCACAATGTCGTCGACATCTGAAAAACCTAGAATCGATGAAGCGTTGTTGAAGATGAAAAGGGCGGGAACTTGTCAACTACTCAAAATCGCTTCGAGAAGCGGAATAGGTCAGCGACAAATAATGAAGACGATGGCTAGTTTAAGGATGTATAGGTAACAATTGTTTATTCGGACTCGCTTCTACAAAAATTTACTTTTACTTATTAGGATAGACGAACCGAATTCAACTAAATAAGAAGGGGCTTAATTGGTTTATTTTAATAAACTGAATAACTCAATTTATTCGGTTGAATTTGATTTGTTAGACATATTTTCAATTTGGATCAGTTCAGATCGCTGATAGACCAAAAAAAAAATTTTAAAACCAAATAAACTATTATCCGATCCGATGAACACCCCTACGAGAAACAGTATCAAACAAGATTGGGTCAACGTCAAGGATCTATACATCTGCCAATGAATCCTTATACAGGATTATGCGTTCTGAAGGTTATCACATGGTAAATAATTACTGGAAAATGATTTTATAATCTAGACTAGTAAGTTATTAAATAATCTCCAACTCTTTAAACATATTATATGAGAGATCATAGATGGGTAACAGATGAAGTGTTTTGAGTGTTCTAACACTATCCATTCGTTTTAGAAGCCACATTCATACAAACCTTATCTTAAAATTGTCACAATCAATAATAGACTTCCGACGACTCGACTAAACTCTAGTAAGAAATGTCAGGTCAACCATCAAGATTTTAGATTTAACCATTTTGAAACAAGGATTCGTGTTCGCAATGACCAACAAGGGATTGACATAGTCCCTCAAACAAATTTACTATCATTTTGAAGAGTAAGATTCAGGAATGCTTCAGCAAATACATCAGAATCCAACTGTACGGGTGCTTGTGGAACTAAATACGAACAAATCTAGAGTATTTATTTGTAATTTTCAAATATACATAATACCTCTACAGGAACTTCTCTATGGAGGTACAGAGTGTTGATTTGGGAACTGCACCAATGACCGCGTCTTTCTTCTCTCCATCTTTGAATATGATGACAGTGGGGATGCTTCTGATCCCATATTGGCTTGCAATTGTAGGACTATCATCAGTATTCACCTTGAAACAACTGAGTTTCCCTGTGTACTCCTTTGCAAGTTCATCAATGATCGGTTGGATCATGCGACAAGGCCCGCACCATGGGGCCCAGAATTCAACCAGCACAGGGAGTTTAGACTCCAGGACAAGTGATTGCCATGTTGCATCATTGACAGGAAGCACTGCAAATTTGGAGGTAACAAAGTTAACAAAATAGATGATACTATAAATTCTATAATGGTATCTTGCAACCAAGAATGTAGAAGTCAAAACAGAACTCGAAAGTAGCTCCAAGAAGACAACATCAATTTGGCAAATCTGGAACGTTTATGCCTTTTCTAACTTTGGTTTTAGGGGTTTCAATTTCTATCTTTTTTTTTAATCATTTTGGAAGTGGAATACATGTGTGAGGAGATATGGAAATCAAGTGATAGCTTTTTTGGAAGTGGTTTATTAGTTTAAAGCCCTAAAAAAGGTAAGCCATATGACAAGGTGAACTATGCTAGATGTAAACAAATTGCACCTATATTTACAAATATGCATATTATGGTACTTCACATCTAAGTTCCTCTGTAATGCTTTGACAACTCGAGTTAATAGCAATGTATCATCATATCTTACCAATATGTATGTATAACAACACAAATGGAACTTGAGCACTACTAAGTTTGAAAAGATCATTCCATTTTGGATTGTAATACATACCAAAACCTTCTTCCATTCCCATGTCTCCATCACTTAAATGTTTTCAGTTTATTTAGTATCAGTAAGTAGTGGTCATTAGTGGGTAGGTTTTCTTGTAAGGCTACAAATAGTCAAATATGTTGAGTGTTTTAGCCATAAATGAATTAAGAAAATTACTCCGAAGTCTAGTCTATCTCACCTTATTTCTTTGGGAGTGTTTGTCTACGACAAATGCCTAAATCATTTTGGAGATTGACCGTTTTAATCGGTCTCTAACTCTCTATCAGATTGATCATCACTTTGAATCCTCCACAAGCAAAACTTTGATTTTTTTGTGAAGCAAATTGTTTTCAACTTTAATCAGGTATGGATTCTGATGTTCTTGACGAAAAATAGCTAACCAATTCATACCTTAATGACAATTGACAAGGATAATTCTGATCTTATATTTGAATCAGAATGCAAATCAATTTTGCTTTTGACTAGGTTTTACATCAGTTTTGCCAAATACAAATCAATATACTTATCTACGCATTTTCTTCCCCAGCAATCTCCTAAAACAAGCACGATATGTTCATCTACAATACAGTAGAAAAAAAAGCTCATAATAAGCAGAACAATATCCTCACGATCGGCCAAACGATTTCACCCCCAATCCAAACACGAATAGACTTTTCAAACTCATAATCGTTAGATAAACGGAAAATTATAGACAAATAACGAGTATAACAGATACACAATATCCTCACGATCGGCCAAGCGATTTCATCCCCAATTCAAATACGAATAGACTTTTCAAACTCATAATCGATAGATAAACGGAAAATTATAGACAAATAACGAGTATAACAGATACACAATATCCTGACGATCGGCCAAACGATTTCATCCCCAATTCAAATGCGAATAGACTTTTCAAACTCATAATCGTTAGATAAACGGAAAACTATAGACAAATAACGAGCATAACAGATACCTGCAATGAAAACCTAGGTCAAGAGCACAATGCAAAACGATATAGCACAATCGAATAGAGGACGGCGATTCTCACCTTGAACGGCCTCCTGAGCCTGACATACAATAAGCGCTCCACGCCGGCCTGATCTAGACCTCAAGCTCACCGATCCAGAAGCATCGGACAACGACTGGATTTTCAAACCTCTCGATTCCGGCAAATTTACAAAGCTCCGTCGGGCGGAGATCCGGTAGATGGCGGAAGAGACGATCGGGAATCCAGAGGTGCGAGGAACTGTAAGAGTTTCGAGAACACGCGCCATCGGAGTAACCGCCGATCGAGAGGAAAATGGTGTGTGTGTGCGTGAGTGTGTGTGGATGGCTGTTGGTTTTGGATTCTGTTAAAGGAAGGGGGAGAAAGAATGTATGGATGGGTGGTGTCACGTGACTCGCACACGTTTTATCTTGTTGTTGGATTGGATTGGATTGGATCAAATGTGTTTGGGCCTTGATATGGCTGGACCCACTAGTTTGGATATTCTTGTGTGTTTAACTACCACCACATATAAAGAAGAAAGAAAAAAAACTAGGTACATTATTAACTAACCTTGGAAATCAGGTGAATAACAATTACAATTTTGGGGGAAAAGTGACAAAATTTACAAAGTTGAGGGTCCTATCTTAAACCACAAGTTGAAAATTGAGATAAACCTAAGGGGTCAATACCAATGATATATATTTCTAACAGTCTTCCACGTCAATGTCATCGTCACAACACACGATAAAATGACGTGTTTAATTCATTTTCAAGGTTTTGTAAGTCACAAGTACTCAAAAAGACTATGGTCACAAACATAAAAGTTATAAATACTTTCACAAAAGTCATAAACTCTAAACAAACAACTTCTAAAATTCTTATTTTATAGAGTAAATTACATAAAAAGTCCTTTATGTTTTAACCAAATTTCGGATTAAGTCCTTTAACTAAGGTAATTACATCAAACATCCTTTACGTTTCATACTAGTTTCAGAGAAAGTCCTTTATCACTAACGGGGTTAAAATTATCCGTTAACTCATGGGTATTTTCGTAATTTTAAAACCTTTTTATAAAAACTTTAAAATAAAAAATATCCCACTGAAACCCATCGACATCTATTCCAATTCCAAATTAGGGCTCCAATTCATCATCGGATCTTCTAATTCCGTCTTCGAGCATGTTTGGTTGTGAGTTTGAAAATGACTTTTGGCTTTTGGAGGAGGTAAAAAGTCAAAAATACCCCTCCAAAAGCTAATAAGTCACAACATTGTGGCTTTTTGCTGCTTTTGGAGGGGCATTTTTGACTTTTTGCCTCCTCCAAAAGCCAAAAGTCATTTTCAAACTCACAACCAAACAAAGCCTTCATCCTTCTGTTTAGGGCTCCAATCGAATTTTCTTTCTTCATTCATCGACATCTGTTCTTTCGTCCAAGGGATTAAAGCTCATCATTTTCTTGAAATTCAAACAACCGGTCATGGTTGAATGTCGTTTTGGTCTTCCAGATAAACTCATCGACATCAAACCAGAAGCCCCTTCCGACCGTAATGAAAGCTTTAACCTCCGATCAGGTTTTGCAGGAGAAGCAGACCGCCGATCCTATCTCCGTTACGTCTCTTATCTTCACGCACAGGAGCTCTATCCGATGTAATTTTTATCGGCGTTACATCTCTTATCAACATCGCCGATCCTCACCTTCAATAATTTGTCGTCTCTCGAGGTGATTTATATTCGCTTCATTTTAACACGACCACATTTATGCATATAGATAGAAGGCACCGCATATATTTTTCTGGTCAAACAGAGTAAATTTGAAATCCTAAAATTTGATTTTGACCTGCTAATTGGTATAATTTTGAATTTAGAGGTGAGTAAAGATGAGAGAAGAAAGTTGAGGAAATTGTTAATTTATAGTTGGTTAATTTTTGTGATTTGTGTTGGATATTGGATATTTGTCGATATAGAACTACAAACCATGGTTGTTTTGAAGTTTGAATCAATTGAAAATTTTGCAGCTTCGAAAGTGTGAATGTGAATGAAAACAGAAGCCATGGGAATGGTTGACACTACTAGAAAAAGGGTCTTTCTTGACGCGCGAACGATGACGCGCGCTAATTTATGACGCGCAAAAACGCGTGTCATTAAAAATCTGTCGTAATTTGAAAATTTCTAAGGATTGTTGACGCGCATTTTCGTGCGTCATAAAATTTGTGTCGTATAATAAATGAAAAAACACGGAGTACACTTAAAAATATGCGGGTCAAGAAGTTTCTGTCGTTTTATAATTTTTTTCCCGCTAATTTTTTGCCCTAAAATTCACTCCAAAATTTTCCCAAAATTCACTACTCCCGCTCCTCCCATTCCAAACCTCAGCGGCGATTAAGGGCAGGAAAATTCACTCCCGCTCCTCCAAAACGTCCTTCCCTCGTCGGTTCCTCCACCCTCAAAGATTCCGAATTCACCGGCTACAAAGATTCCGACAAATTAGGGTTAAAAATTAGATCCGTATGGGTTGGGGATGGGCGATTTACGAGGGAATCGTGGTGCTTGCTTCTCTATTGCTTCTTACGAGGGGGCAGGCCTTTGGGTTCTGAATCGAAGACTCTTTTACATTTCGACTCACAGTTCGATTTGCTCCTTCAAATCGGAGAGACAAAGCATTACCAGATCTTCTCTTTCCCACTGATTCAAAACCCTAGAGTTTCAGATCCTGATACGGTAACAAATCCATTTACGACTTTGAATTCTATCTTCCATCGCAAATCTTCTAATTCAATTAGGCGATTATAAACCACTGTATCAAAAGAGCAGATTTAGATCAAGATGGACGCGTTAGTGGCTCCAAAGCCGTTTCATTCTTTTAAGCCTCTGGTCTGCCTAAGCCAGTTCTCGCTCAGGTAACTGATATCGACCAATTCTGATTTACTAATTTTATGTTTGATTTCCTTAATCTGTCGATCAGATTTTGCAATATTGATGACTTGTATTTAGAAATTATTAGCTTCAGGCCAGATTCACTCTGTTACATATCGGAATGCACATATCTCAAATGTGAATTTGTATGAGTTGTATTTAGTTATAGGTAACTGCTTAGACGTTTTTGGCTGTCTGATTTAAAAGTGAGTATGTGATGCTAAATAGTTAGATTAACATGATCAACTGTACAATGTGTGGTGCAACTGATAGTATTTGTATATGCTTTTACTACTTGAATGTGTTACTATGAGGGACAAAAGAGTAATGCCATGGTTAGATCTAGACACCTTTTTTCTTTTCGTGTGTGTGTATGTATAATATATTTATACATATATATTGATACTAAATGCCTTAATTTCTATTTATATGCTGATTCATACAATACAGCAGGGTGAATACAGTATATTGAGGCATTATATCACCGTGTTCACACTTTTGAATCTCAGGTGAGTGAATCTTTTTATTAGGAAATTTGGTTAAGGTTTTAATATGTTGTGAATTTTGAATTTTTGTTCTTGAATTGCTCATGAGGTTAAAGACTGTTTTTTCCTCTATATACAAAAAATATATTGCGGGCAATTGCTCTTGAAACTCTATAACTGTCCTTTAAATGTAATATACACCTGCTGGTGTTGTAGCTTCAGTTGGTTTCAATCATTATTATTTTGTGTGGTATATTCTCTATGCCCTTACTATATTGTTGGTTTCAATCATTATACTGTGTGCTAATGTAAATGTTTGACACTGGTGACAGCGCCTAGATCGGTCTTAATGACAAACTAGGCACGACGACCTACTCAGATCGCGGTTTACCCTTTAACTAGTTGTTAATTATTTGATACAACATTATTATTTACAAAGTTTTTTTCAAAGTAGGTTCCTGAGGAGTCGCAGCTAGTCTTCCGAGCCCCTGCATCATCTTTAGAGGGCTGTTGTTTTATTAATAATGATGAGTTCTTATCAGGCTCAGATGATGGTAGTATTAAGCACTGGAGTGTATTGCGGAAAAAAAACCCTTCATATTATTAAAAATGCACACCCTTCATTGACCCCAATTAATACAGATGAACAGATGCTAATGTTAAACTTTTTCAGATATGCAAAAACTTTCTGGTCTTCTTACAGAAACTATTTTTTATTATAATAATCTAAACACTTAATTAGGAGTGAATTCAGCAACAATACAAGCTGTTTTTTAACATGATTACCAACCGTTTGTAAAGATATTGTTTTGTTTTGTTATCTTTTTAAATTTAAATTTATTTCTGTGATATTTTTGTATCTAAATGTTATTTCCACGCAGATCCTTCCAAGTTGCGGCTTACAAAAGAAACATCTTTTGTGAAAGGTCATGCCACTAAATGGATCGAGTTGAAAGTATTCTTCTACATTGTAAGGAGGAAATCAAGGAAGAAAGTAAAAAATAGAGCATTTCACCGGGTCTATTATCTAGTTTTGATGAATTAAATTATTTAAGTAGAATTATATGTGTTCGTTTAATAATTTCAAGGATGAATAATTTGTTCATTGATCATTCTCGATGTTATACAAGACTTTTCATTTAATAGCTTATGGTGTCACTAGACAACATGAGGCATATGTATGAATTTTTTCTTCTATAATTTCATATATTTAATGTTTCTTAGCAACTTTAGATATCAAGACTTTTCTGAGTTGGTTTATGGGGCAATGCTAGTTGCAGATTTGCAGAAGGCAGTGGAAAAGGGGTTTGAAATGGCTTTGCCGGACCGGACGCAACACATTCTCCATTGTCTAAAGCAATATGCTACTACAGGTGTTTCAGGGACTTGAGTTAACCACAAGGTACCTGTTCATTGTTAAAAAAGTATTCACTAATTTGTTTTGGTACATGTATGGGAGCATGCAGTACAGGAAAGGGAGAATTGTTGAAATAGTATTTAATAATTTGTATTTAATAAGTTTGGTTTCTAAAAGCAAGAGATGGAAATATCCCCAAGTTCTACAAAATGGTCAGCTCTTATCGTTTGATCACAAAGATATCCATCCTCTATTTTTATTTCTATGGTTCTTTGAATTTATTTGTTAATTCTTTAGAATTATAGTTACTGAGATTCTGTTTTCAGCTTGTTGATTCCTTAGAGTGGAGGTTCCAAAATGAGATTGATGTCGGTGAGTTTGTAACAGAATTATGTAAACTCCATCAGGCATCTTCTTTATTTGCATTTTATCCTCTTTGTTGCCCTTTGTTCATCCAAATTCTTGTATGTCAGTTGTAAAATGTTATTTCCAACACATAAAGACACTTCTTGGTGGATTTTAACTTAACTTATTGCTAACTTTTTGTTAATGTGCACAGAAATTAATTAATCTTGTTGACTTTTATAATGGAGTCGTGATTCTCAGCTTATAGGAATGCCAGGATACAGAAAAGAGGTATTCTTTTAAAAGAAGGTTAATTATATAAGTTCCAAATCTTGGATTATATATGAAATGTATTAGTGCAATGTAAACTAATGTTACATTTGTAATGTTTGCTCTATATATGAAATGTATTATTTTGCTACAAGTGTATTGTATTTTGATTAGGAGGTTGATTGTCATTAATGTGGAAATTAGTGAATCTACAAAAATATTTTTTTTTATATTTTGTTTTAATTCATGACGCGCATTTATGCGTGTCATAAGCATATTTATGACGGGGGCTTCCTTGACACGCTTTTTATGACACGCTTTGCGCGTCATAAAATGCGCGTCATTGTTCGCGCGTCAAGAAGCAGATGACGCGCATTTTGCGCGTCAAGAGGATTCTTGACCCTACCTTCCTTGACGCTTTTTTGCGCGTCATCTGGGCCCTTTCTTGACGCGCAAAAAGCGTCAAGAAAGGCCATTTTTGTAGTAGTGTGACTTATTTGCAAATGGGAAGAACGTTGTGATTATTTTAAAAGATAATTCGATGATGAAGAAGAATTGGAGCCTAATTTGGAACAGATGTCCGATGGATTTTAATGGGATATTTTTTATTAGAAACTTTTTATTAAAATGTTTAAAATGACAAAAATACCCCTGATTAACAGGTAATTTTAACTCCGTTAGTGACAAAGGACCTTCTCTGAAACTAGTATGAAACATAAAGGATGTTTGACGTAATTACCTAAGTTAAAGGATTTAATCCGAAATTTGGTTAAAACATAAAGGACCTTTTATGTAATTTACTCTATTTTATATGAAATAAAATTATCAACCCAGTATCAAATCTATATGATAAAACGAAGAAAAAAGAAGATATGAAGACATACAGGGGGATCATTAGGGTAGGTTTTTAGGGAAGCAGACATCATAGAAAAAAAGACCATCATAATATGGAGTCCCTTCCACTCCTATGATCACAGCTCTTAAGAGATACATTCTCTCTTCATACATCCTAACAAATATCATATTTGCAACCAAATAACAAAATTTAATCAAACCAACAAATATAAAGAAAATAAAATTATAAACATTTTCTGCAAAAAAGAAAACACATGCACAGTTTCTTCTTGGATCTTTTTGGCCCAGTTTCTTGCTGGCTGCAAATTTCATTATAATAAAACATGAGAAATTGAAACATGTTGGATATTTTAGTGTATTTAAGATTGCGTATGATATTCAAGCAAGAGTGCTCGCTTGCTTGAATATCATTGGGACTAACGGGGGATCCAAGGGGCAGCGCCCCCTAGAGAAGTAGGGTCCAAGGGGCGGCAGGAAAAATGCATAAGAATTTTTTTTTCGGACTGAAATTGCATTAAGAAAACTTGAAGGACCGAAAGTGTAATTTATTCAAATTCGTATTTGTAGTTATCTGAATAACTACAAATACGCTCCATCCCTAATTTTGAGCGTATTCTGGATATACGATTTCTCTCTGGTTTCTCTCATACACACTGAAATCGAAATCCATTCACAAATCTAGAAATCGAAAATCTAATTTTATCCGGTCGAATAGTTAGTTAGTTTATTTATTTATTTTTTTTTTATTTTTATTTTTTTTGAACGGCACCGCTTGAATAGTTAGTATCCACTCAGTAAATTAACATAGCTCAGCATGTCTTATTAATGTATATCTTATTAACATGGCTCAGTAAATTTGGATTTTAGTTGTGAAAATTAGTTTCACTTTTCATATATGAAGTTCAAACAACATATCCCACTAAATTATTTTAGGATCTGCTTTGCATATATATACCATCTAGATAGACTAGATTCTAATATTAAACCACTTACAGATGATCATACATCAATATATTGGACGGTCGTCCGGGCTAGAGTTTGTCAAAAAAGCCTAATATCTTACAAATCGGTCGTTCAAATTAGAAAGTCAGAAATGGGGCAACTACCCTTTCAACAACAATTTTGGTAATTGTCGAATGACCATCTGAGTCTGATTTGACAAAGGGAATGACATGAGATTAGAATTTTTAGATTGTTAGAATTAATAATTCTATTAAAAGTGAAAGGTTCACATGTGAAAGTTGGATAATATAAATGAAACAGATAGAGATCCGTTGTTGGAGATATGATGTGGATAAATTGTCGAATGGCCATTTGATGTACGTTTTCAAACAAGGTTACACTTTTAATTCATTTTCAAGGCTTTCTAAGTCACAAACATAAAATATATACAGACTTTGAAATAAAATTATAAACACTATACTTTAAAGTTCTATAAACTTTAAAACAGTCAACGACAACAACCTAAAAAATTCAAGATTTAAATTCTACTTTATATATTTATCTTAAAATATTTACGATGCCCAATGTCTCTTTTAAATCCCCAAACATTTCAATATCTTCTGAATTAGAGTTAGGTTCTTTTTCTTCTTTTTCTCCTTCTTCTCCTCAATTGGAAGCACAAATTCCTTCAAATTGTGACAACTCGGTCAATCCATATTCATTTAAACTCGACCCGATTCCGAAATTCTATTTCAATTATTTTTATTTCCATTAAACCAAATAAAAACTTGAGCAAACCAAACATATATAGTGCTTGTGGGTAATAACAATTATACACACGAGTAAATAAATGAAAGGTTTCACGAAAAGTTTGAGGTTAAAATGCGAAATAAAGAAAATCCGATCTTTCACACGAAATTCGGTGTTAACCAGAAGTCTAGAAAATTATAAAAATATTATATTTCATATCCCAAAGTTAAAAATTATATAAAAGTAATTTTTATAATTTTTGTGGTTAAAAGTGTCAATTTATCTAAGTTCAGGGACCAAAACTGCATAAAACGAAACTTCAGGGACTAAATGTGTAATTCTGCCAACGGATCATTCTGGGGTGGTACGCCCAGAAATGTCTAAATTTTGGGCGGTACGCCCCAAATCGTGCAGACGTGTTTCTAGGCTGTCTTCGTGTTGCAGCCTCGTTTAACCATCCAAAACGTGTCTTTTTCTTCGGTTAGTCATCCTAATTCGTGTCATAACCAGATTTCGACCATAACACTATAAATAGCCTTTCAATCCATTCATTTTCACGCATCAATTCCATAAATCCATCTCTTGAAAACCCTAAAATCCACTTCGAACTTCCCTGCTCAAATTCGGCTGATCCAGGAGCTCTCACGTTCTTATTTTCTCCAGTTCTACATTATTTGGTACGTAGAACAAAACCCCTCTATCAATTTCTGTTCATATCGCCGTTTGATTCGTGTTCTTGAATTGCTTAAAAATCTAGGGTTCTTAAACTTAATGTCTAAATTTGGAACAAACCGCTAGGAATTAAGAGCTGTAATTTTGGGAATCTTCATACGAACACATAATAAAAGAAACCCCTAAGTTAATTTCATAATTGGAGAACATTTTTTTTCGAGTAAAAACGGTATTATACGACGTTATAATGCCCAAATTTAACAAACGATTATGAGTTGGGATTTCAAACTTTAGGTGATATCTTTATATAATATCAAGATTAAAATCTTAAATTTTTATCATTTTTCGAGCACGTCTGATATTATTCAAAAATTTGATAAATACAAATAGTCGTTAAAAACCAATATATTTATATAATCAAACATTAGTATATGGTGTTATATGATCATGTATATAATTTTATCATTCTTTTATAAACACCATTAATGTTTTATATAAATATATGTATTTTACAAATATACTTATATATTTATATATTTAAAAACATATATCATATATATATGAATATATATATTTGAACTTTTAAACTTAAACTAATATATATATATATATATATATATATATATATATACACTTGAAAGTATATATCTATATCTATATATATAATAAAAGAAAAGTTTTTGGCATCACAATTTGCCATGTGGCACCACCACATTCATCCTCAACAATTTTTCCCGCCAATTCTCCTAATTATGGAAGTGATTTGTATTTCCAATTTTTTATTTATTACATTCCAAAATATTTTATAACCAATATTTATTTAATTACTAAAGATATAAAATACATAATTGTCGTATATTATAATTGTATTTATAGTTTTTTTTTTAAAGTCACCCGTGTAATATATACACTTGAAAGTATATATATTATATATATATATATATATATATATATATATAGGGTCAGGTTCAAATGAGAACTTTTTATTTTGAGAACTAAATCTCAACCACAAATTTCAGGGGGGGGGGGGGGGGGGACCACTACAATTCATGGGAGGGGGGATACATGTAATAAACATGTGGCTCAAATTAGTTCTTTTTAGTTCTCAAATCAAATTGGTTCTCAAATGATCCTCTCCCTATATATATATATCTATCTATCTAATAAAGATCATAAAGATATACATCAAGTTATAAACTATTAATTTATCAAAGACTATTTAGAACTTGTGCGGACCGGAAGGGTGAACGCCTGTACACTGGGTTTTCTGGCATAGGTAAGGGTGTCGTATAAATCCCAACTGGGACCTGGCGCACTTACCCGAGGATTCCCGGAGTGAGCGTTTGCTTATAGGAAAGCGCGTCTTCATATTATCACTAATCACATTTTTATTGAATAAACAAGAACCCTATTCAAGAACTCCATATACTTAGACCTCTAGTCATTTCAATTCCGTTTATTAAAGTAGCCTACTCGTTTCATTAGGATAATCTCAAGGTCTATCACATTTCACTTTTCGGTGCTATCTCTCGTTATCAGTATTACTCATCAGGTGAGTACTCATACCCCCTTTTATTACTGTGGGATATTATGCGATATAAACTCCTGTTATTATTAGAAGGGTGATTCCTTCAATCAAATGATGACTAGAGTAGTGAGTATTAATAACCACTTTCTCATTTTGGGGTGCAACATGTATATCATATATCTAAATCCTAAATCTTTATTTCTTATTCAAAATCACTGCGATTTTATGATATTATGTGTATCTATGTCTAATATCTAAAGTGTGGGAATCATGAATCTTAAATCGTGAATGGTTAGTCTTTATTCTTTTGGGTACCATTAACCATCGTGCCGTGGTAACAATGATATATACAAATCTATTGGTTGACAACCCACCTAAGATATTGAGACATAGTCCTGTCTTCAAATAGGTGATTGCTCCCTTATTGTCTAGGTTTGGTTACACAACATCTATATCTATGAGTGGTGAATGGATAGTATTTATTCTTTTGGATAGTCTTTATTCTTTAGCGTAGTCTTTTATAATATATCATATGAATAAATACTTAATGGCATAAACCGTTGACTTTTCATATACATAACTCTATGACTACTCACCAACTACTTTTGTAGTTGACACTCTCTATTTTATACATGTTGCAGGATGACTACTTCGATTATTTGACTGATCATGATAGGATTGCGGACCTAGATAAAGACACTAAATCAATGCTTGATGTTTATATTTGAATTATTGTACAGATCTTTGTTTATATATGAAATTGGCATGTTTAAGTATTTGGTAACTATTACTAGTTGTCATGTGCATCTGGACAGTCGTCTCGCCCCGACATATTCCGCCTTCGGTTGGGGTGTGACACAAATCCTCTACTCCTATTTGTCTAAATGCTCCTACAAGTGTGTTCATGAACCCTTCGACATTCTTCCTCAACTTCATCGAACCACCCGTCTCCTTACTCATGTCGACACCAAACTTGTCTCCGATGCCTTTTGTATAATACGCTTTACATGTTTCCAGAATATCAGTTGCTCAATCACGAAAATGACCGATTACTAAATCTTCAAAATGCCGCATTATTTAGAAAACATCATAGTATCAAACACGAATAGTCTCGTATCATGAACCAAAAGTGTTTATTTATATTCGGCTAAAAAATTCGTAAAGTTATTAGCATGTCCGACCATTGATATGTTTGTATATATGAGTAGAGATAACAATAATACACATGCAATCTGATCTTACACCACCTTTAGACAGTCGTCTCAAAACACTTCTGGCGGTTGATTGCTCTAGGGTTTTCAGAAAAAGCCTCCACCACCTTTAGATAGTCCTTTGAAAACACATTGGGCGGTTGATTGCTCTAGAGTTTTCAGAACCCCCCCCCCCCCCCCCCCCCCACACACACACACAAAATAATTTGGTAATTCGTCAGACATCCGTCGTCACACAGCCTCCAGCGACGACAATATGGGTCTATAGCGATGAATATTGTCGTCGCCATCTTTGAACCCACTATTTGCTTTTGAATTACCAGAATGTAGTGTGAGTAATGTTTTAAAAACCGGTTCGAACCGACCAACCGTTTCAACCACCAACCGGTTCTCATACCGGTTTTCCAATCTCCGTTTTTTTAGACATAACCGAACCATTTCGAACCGGGCGATTTTCCGGTTTTTTTGGTTCAGTAGTTCTGACTTTTTTTTAATTTTCGTTTAACTTTATTGTTATTTTTTATTATTTTTTAAAGTTTAAAACTTATATTTTCTTGTGAAATACCTATTTGGTATTATTTTTTAGTAATTTATAATTGTATTTTAACTAATTTTGTTGAGGTGTATAAGTTTATTAGTATATATATATATATATATATATATAAATATATATATATAGGGTTAGGTTAAAATGAGAACTTTTTGTTTAGAGAACTTTTGAGAACTAAATCTCAACCACTAATTTCAGGGGGACCACTACAATTCATGGGAGGGGGATACATGTAAATAAACTTGTGCCTTAAATTAGTTCTTTTTAGTTCTCAAATCAAATTGGTTCTCAAATGATCTTCTCCCTATATATATATATATATATAGGGTTAGGTTCAAATGAGAACTTTTTTCTTTGAGAACTTTTAATAACCATTCTGAGCCACTAATTTTTAGGGGGGGAGCATTCAAATTCATAGGGGGGATTTCCTTATATATAACTTGTGGCTCAGAATGGTTCTCAAAAGTTCTCAAACCCAATTGGTTCTCAAATGATCATCTCCCTATATATATATATATATATATATATATATATATATATATATATATATATATATATAGGGTTAGGTTCAAATGAGAACTTTTTTCTTTGAAAACTGTTGAGAACCATTCTGAGCCACTAATATATATATAATAATTATATTGAGAATGATATATTAGAGAACTAAGATAGATTATGTATGTTACATGGACAGCTGAATTATTAAAAGAATATAATTGATAATTCATTTATATTATTTTTATTACTGAAATTATGTATTACATTATATTAAATAATTAAATAAGTTATCATTGTATTCTTTTTATTGAATAATGAAATGATACATTTAGATGAAGGTGAAAATTAAATTCTTAAACTTTTGGTTTTTAAAAAGAAAAATTGGAAATAAATAATCTCAACTTTTAAGTATTGACCAAGAATAATCTCACTTTTCAATATAACCCACAACGTTACAACTTTTTACTTAATTGTTTAGAATGGTCGTGCCGTTAAAAAAAACTAAGACCGTTAGTTTTTAATCTGAGTTGGCGCTGATATGACATCTAGTTCAATAACATATCTCAGTAAATTATTAGACGATCGTATATCAACATAGTCCGGTCATCCGGGCTAGAATTTGTCAGAAAAGCCCAATATTTTTTAAATCGGTCATCCAAATTAGAAATGGGGCAACTACCCTTTGAACAACCATATGTATCATGTATGTCTTTTTAACAAAGCTTAGTGAATTTGGATTTTAGTTGTGAAAATTAGTTTCACTTTTCATATATGAAGTTCAATAACATATCTCACTAAATTATTAGACGATCGTACACCAACATATTGGACGGTCACCCGGGCTAGAATTCGTGAGAAAAGCCTAATATATATCTTTCAAATCGGTCATCCAAATTAGAAAGTCAGAAATGGGGTAACTACCCTTTGAACAAGCATTTCAGTAAATTGCCGAATGGTCATCTGAGTCTGATTTGACAAAGAAAGTTACATGAGATTAGAATTTTAGATTGTTGGAATTAATAATTCTGTTAAAAGTGAAAGGTTCACATGTGAAAGTTGGATAAATATAAATGAAAAACTTAGAGATCCGTTGTTGGAGATATGGTGCGGATAAATTGTCTAATGGCCATCTTATATATGTACGTTTTCAAACAAGGTTACACTTTTAATTCATTTTCAAGGCTTTCTAAGTCACAACTTCTGCAAAAGACTATGACCGCAAACATAAAATATATAGACTTTGAAATAAAATTATAAACTCTATACTTTAAAGTTCTATAAACTTTAAAACAGTCGACGACAACAACCTAAAAGATTCAAGATTTAAATTCTACTTTTTATATTTATCTTAATCTTAATATATCTACATTGCCCAATGTCTCTTTTAAATCCCCAAACACATCAATATCTTCTGAATTAGAGTTAGGTTCTTTTTCTTCTTTTTCTCCTTCTTCTCCTCAATTGGAAGCACAAATTCCTCCAAATCCTCTACTCCTATTTGTCTAAATGCTCTTACAAGTGTGTTCATAAACCCTTCGACATTCTTCCTCAACTTCATCGAACGACCTGTCTCCTTACTCATGGCGACACCAAACTTGTCTCCGACGCCTTTTGTATAATACGCTTTACATGTTTCCAGAATATCAGTTGCTCGGTCACGAAAATGACCAATTACTAAATCTTCAAAATGCTGCATTATTTAGAAAACATCATAGTAAGCATCATAGTATCAAACACAATAATCTTGTATCATGAACCAAAAGTGTTTAGTATTAAATTCTGGCCCCTAAAATAAAATTTGGGCCCGGGACGAAAAAAATTATGCCCCCTAACATACAAAGTCAAGAACTCATATAAAAAAGCTCCGAAACTATAATTTTTTTTTTGAAAATATATAAACAGAACTTTTAAAAATCTCGGGCCCTCCAAATTATCAGGCTCTGGGCGGTCGCCCACCTTGTCCATGCCCTAGCTAGGGCCACCCCTGCACACACACACACACTACAATTTGGTAATTCTCCAGACATTTGTCGTCACGTAACCTGTAGCGGCAAGAGTATGGTTCTATACGACAAATATTGTTGTCGCCATAGCCTCATTTTCTTGTAGGCCACCTTTGAACCGCTATTTGGTTTTGAACTAGAGGTGGTGTGAGATTAGATATTCAGGTGTGTCAATAGCATAATTCTAAAAAGGAACAATAGCATGTTATCGGTAGCCAATGCAATCATACCTTGGGTGGTTTCTTCATGTTGTAAACCATAGTTCTCAGAGAGTATACTAAAATATGCTGACTGTATTGTAGTGAAAACTTTTCTCCAAAAGCAGTTCCTCTAAGAGCTCCAAGTCCAGGTTCATTGAAATAGGGTTTTGCATTCAAAATCATACCTTGTATTGAGACCAAAACTTGGAGCATAGTCGAAAAATCGGGTCTCCATATCTCATACTTGGAACCATTCCAAGTGTTTAGAAGGCTCAAGCAAACTTTGCCGTTGCCATAGAGATTTGGGTTAATTCTTAGGCCGCCCGAATGATAATACACTTTCTGAAAAGGTTCATTAATCGTTATTATTAGAAGATCATGTCGTAAATAAGAAATGTAATATTATTAAAAAAACTAAAATATATATATTTTTTATTTTAAAGTAGGGAGGCTATACATCAAATAGCATTTGAAAACGATATAAGATTAGATTTTAAGTAGAGTGTTTATAGCCTCTCTAATAGTATTAAAACCATATGATAAAACTGAAAAACAAAAGAAGATATGAAGAAGTACATACAGGTGGATCATTAGGGTAGGTTTTAGGGAAGCAAATATCAAAGAAAAAAAGACCATCACAATATGGAGTCCCTTCTACTCCTATTATCACAGCTCTTAAGAGATCCATTCTCCCTTCATATACCCTAACAAATATCATATCTGCAACCAAATAACAAAATTTAATCAACCCAAAAATGTAAATCAAGAAAAAAAAAATTATAAACATCTTAATTTTGCAAAAGAATGCACACCAGGCAAGTCTCTCTCAAGAATCCTCCATTCTTGTTGAATCTTTTTAGTCCAGTGTTTTGGTGGCTGCAAATTTGATAAAGAAAAACATGATAAATTGAAAGATAGGAACTTGCTAAAAATAAATTCTATGGAAACTACACTTACCTCCCAACTTACATCCCAAGGTGCTGATTTTGATTTTGAAAAGTGATGATCTGAATAGTCGTCAACGATTTCGAACTTCTTGAAGTTCCTATACTTCCTATTAACAATATTCTCTGAATCTAGTTCCATGATGTCCTAAACAATACAAAAAAAAGATAGTGTTAATTATATAAAAAGAAACAACTTCAAATATTATTCACACGTTTTGTAAAACCCTAGATAAATCACACACGTGCTCATACCCGGCCTCAAATATTATTCACACGTGTTATATTCTAATTAATTACCTCGTTTTGTTTATCCTGCATTGTATGATCCTGTGTTTAAAAAAGTGATCACCTCTATGCTTTCTGGAAGAAGGATTTAACCACAAACATAAACACAGAAAACATGGTGAAAATCGAACTAAAATTACCATAATTATGAGCATACGCAATAATTATTATATTTGAATCATCATAATATATTATTTTATAAATTAAAATACCTTGAATTAATAGCAGTCTTAAATGGTTGGAATTGAATGATCTCTTCTTTAGGGTTTTGAGCTACGAAAATCAAGAAACTGATGAGGCTTTATAAAGGTTGAGGTTTTATGAATCTTTCCCGAGAATTCCGGGATGATAACACAAACGAATTGCAACAGGATCCCCTGATTAACTCTCTCCTATATTCACTTTTAGGTCTAACTTTTCATCGGTAGTCCTTCAAGTTTTCTATTTTGTCATTTTTCATCTTTCTATGACTTGCAATTTAGTTTAGAGTAATTTAATTAGACAATCACATGTATAGCTTAGTAAATTTGGATTTTAGTTGCGAATATTAATTAGTTTTACTTGTAATAAATGAATGATAACATGAAAAGGGCTCTGATGGGGACACCGCAAGAAATTTGGAATCCACATGCTTTACACGTCACGTACAGGCCTTTATACGTGATGTTAATTTAGACCCTTATACGTCAAGTGAAGGTCTATACGTGACGTGTAGGTTAGGTGCGGTCAACAAAACCCGGAAAAGCTGGGCGAGTACAACGATGTGATTGATAGGAGACGCAGTGGTCGTCTGCAACATGTCTATACGTCACGTATAGGGCTATACATGCATGACGTATAGGATTCAAAGTTTAGATTAATTAAATGAACGAGTCCACTGTCTTCTCCTCTTCATCCTCCTTCATCCCACATCCTCTTCATTCCTTCACCCCCCCCCCCCCACCATACGCAGATCATCCCTCAAATCATCCCCTCTTCATCCCTCAAGAGTGTGTTGTTTGTTTAGTCTATGATGTCGAGTTCGCGAGATTCTCATCAAAAGTCGAAGAATGCAGATTGAACAAGGAGACAACCTACGAAAATTTGAATTAGGTTTAACAAGTCTTTGTTTTATTAGCAAGTCTTTCAAAACATAAGTTTGTATCTAACTCGCTACTTTGATTATTGCCATATTATATGATTAATATGATTGACTTTTGTAATATTTTTTTTGGTTTTATTTATCTTTGATTATTGTCATATTATATGATTGATGTTCTTGATTTATTTATGTGTGAAAAAGCTAAGTTGTAAATATACACATTTTGATATAAAAAAAAGGATGATTGTTATTTGCTTATTATTAGTCATAATAAATATATCTCGAATAAAAACATTAAATATTTCAACTAATAAAAATTAAAATTAAATATGATATATTGATAGGTATATAATTTAGGGAAATTGGACTTTAATAATCCTACCTATTCCTATTTGGCGGATAATAATCCCAAGTAATTTTTTGGTCAAAAACGGTCTTTCCTTTATACCCTGTTATTTTTAATAATCATTTCCGTTAATAAACTAACACCGTTAGTGTGGAGGACTAAAAACGTCATTATCTAAACTTGTTTTATTTAAAGAAACACAAAGGGTAAAATATGTCATTTTCTTATACTTATTTAATAAAGAAAAGCAAAAAATACCCCTTTGTCGTCTTCCTCCAGCCACCGACCCTTCTCCGGCGGCAAAACCTGCTCCTGCTCCGACCCTTCTCCGGCGGCAACCATCCCTCCCCTGTTCGATTTACCCCAGCAGCAACCATCGCACCCAGAAACTCACCCGACCTCCGCAACCGGCGACCCCCGTCTCCGGCAACCCCACACCATCCAACGAACCTGCAGCCATCTCCAGCAACCTCCGACGACTTCTAGCAGGCTAATTGTAAATTTTAGGACCCGCGCTTTTCTGTTGGAAATGCAGGAGTGGTGTCGGAGGATGACGTCGCGGTGGCCGGAGCTTTATTCGCGGCGGAGATAAGCCAGAGATTGTGCAAGTCGTCGCTCGAGAATGATTCCTCCGTGAAACTCGATAGGCATTCTAACTCCGCCAGGTCATCATACTGCTTAATTGCACACACACATATACAATTTAATCATCAATTTTTGCTTAGGAAGTTGCCGGATAACTGAGCTTCGCTGCCGGAAACAGAGCTTCGTTCATGACGATGAACTGGTTACCGCCGGTGATGTAATCAGTGGAGTTGTGCTGTTCAAAGTGTAAATTTTAGGAAAAATGGATCTTAAAGTTGTTCGCCGGAGCAGGTTTTGCCGCCGGAGAACGGTCGGCTGCCGGAGGTGGTGGCTGGAGGAAGACGAGAGGTGTTAGTTTTTTCTTTATTAAATCAAGTTTTTAAAAAATTGCATATTTTACCCTTCATGTTTATTTAAATAAAAAAAAGTTTAGATAATGACATTATTAGTCCTCCACACCAACGGTGTTAGTTTTTTAACGGAAATGATTATTAAAAATAACAGGGTGTAAAGAAAAGATCATTTTTGGCCAAAAAATTACTTGGGATTATTATCCACCAAACAGGAATAGGTAGGATTATTAAAATCCATTTTCCCTATATTTAAATAGGGCCCTTTAATAAATACAGTATATATATGTGTATAATGGTATTTTATTCCCAGTGTGTTACACGACCGACTTAAAAAAACTATAAATACAATCATAATCTACGACAATTCAATATTTTTATATTTATATAAAATTTCGCAGTAATTATAGGTGGGTCAGAGGTTTTACGACAGTAGGCATTTAGGCGGTGGGTTTCCTCTAGGATGGATGTGCAACACAGAGACTCTTGGTTACTCGTACGGACTGTGTACGTAACGTGTCGTGGGTAACATCGTTTGTCATGATGAGACCCTCGGGTAACCGGATGTTTGCAGTTAAAAAAAAGAATTATAGTCACGGAAAATAAGGATTTTGTTTATTATATTAAAATGAAATACTTGGTAAATTTGAATTTAAACTCAATTAAAGTATAAAAAGTCATAAAATTAAATACAATAAAATATTTTATATTAGATGCACAATATTTAATTAAAATATTATTATGAATAAAGTATTATAAGCATTATATTAAAGTATTAAAGTATATGCAATAAAATATATTATTTTAATAAAATATAATATTTATGCAATAAGAATATTATCTTAATAAAATATTAACCTTAATATTAAAATTTAATATTTGGATAATTACTAACTTTAATATAAAAATTTGTATTTAAATAATTACTTATTGGATAGTTACTTATTAAAAGTTCAAACTAAATAAACCCTAATATGAAAATTTAGTATTTGGATGATTATTTATTAAAATTTTGACTCAATCCAAAATTTTGTGGTAATGACAAGTGTCCTTTTTTACAAATTAAAGTATAACCAAACTATATAGTAAGTATAAGTATAAGTATAGATATAGATATATAGTGTTAATTTTTATTTTCAAATAAATTTGAAAATAGTAAGTAATATAAAAAATATTAGAATATTAGTTTAAATATTACTTTAGATGTACCTTAGATTTATAAATATTAGTAAAAAATAAAATATTAGCTTAAATATTATAACTACTGGTTTAAATATTTTTCCTACTAATGAATATAGATTTTATAAATATTTATAAATACATTAATATGTTAAATATTGTCAAACCGATAATTAAAACACTATCAAAACAAATGAACGTAAATGTAAATATTATCAAAACAAACATTTCAAACCGATAGTCGATATGAACCGAGTTACACCACTTTTAAAAGACCAATATTACTTTTCTAATTCAGGGTTTATTTCGACCCTATTGATGAAAATTTAAACATGTGAAACTTTTGCGACGATTTTGATAACTTGCCATCGTTTAGTTAGTAATATAATGATGATCATAACAATATGTATTTTATAATTAAATAATATGTGTAAGAATTATATATATTTTGAATAGTTAAACTAGAAGATGAGATTAAGTGAGGAAATATATCATTTGCGTATAGGTTTATTCTTCACGTATATAATTTAAATAGGGCCCTTTAAATAAATAGAGTATATATTTATGTATATTGGTTTAATATAAAGTGTTAATTTTTTTTCAAATAAACTTGAAAATAGTAGGTTATATTAAAAAAAAGAATATTAGTTTAAATATTGCCTTAGAAGTGTCTTAGATTTGTAAATATTAGTAAAAAAAATAGAATATTAATTAGCTTAAATATTATAAATACTGGTTTAAATATTTTTCTTACTAATGAGTATAAATTTTATAAATATTTATAAATACATTAATATGTTAAATATTGTCCTAAATATTATTTTAGAAATTGCCTTAGACGTGACTTAGACTTTCTAGGGGTTTAAATGAGAAATTTGGTTTGGGTAAGAGGGATGAGAAGAAATCGTAGCCATTGAATCTTGATCTAATAAAAAAGGAGAGGCAATTAGGTCTTAGTCATCTTTGTTGACTTTTAATTAAGTTCCTTCATTTTTTTTAAATATTCATAACTTTCACATACAACATTGTTCTTTTAAAAAAATTACACCAATAAAACGAGCGTTTTCTATCTTTAAAACGCGTATAGTGTTGCTATATATATAAAAAAAAACTCTTTCGATTTTTTACACAAAAATCAGATCATTGTATCATTGTGTCAAAATATTCAGATCATTGTGTCATTGTGTCAAAATTATATATAGTGTTGCTATATATAATTTCTTTTTTTTAAAACTACTATTTCGATTTTTGACACAATATGACATAATGATCTGAACATTTTAACACAATGATCTGAACATTTTGATACAATCGAAAAAGTATTTTTTTTTATTTTATATATAACAACATTGTACACGTTTTAAAGATAAAAAACGCTCATTTTTATAGTATAATTTTTTAAAAAAATGTCGTATCTAATAGTTATGAAGGTTTAAAAAATAGGAAAAACTTGATAAAAAGTCAAAAATATGTAGGAAAACCGTTCGTAAATTTAAAATAAAATAAATTTTTAATAGGTACGATTACAATAGAAGAAATAAACATATTATATTACAATACACTTGAAATGAAATTTTACTCCAACTATAATTATAGGGAAAATGAATGATTACAATACAAAAATATAAAGGAAATAACTTACAATACAATTACAAAGGAAATGAAATAATACTTATAAGAGAAAAGACAAAAGAATGAAACATGCAAATAAGATTTAATTAATAAAAACGAATAGAAGGTTTTGATAATGGTTTTGAAAATAATTATTAAACAACTTGATAAAAAGGTTTTGAAAGAGTTAGGAGAAAAGATGAAAACGGAAAAAGCTTTTGGCGAAAGCTTCGGGTCAAAACCAGGGTCCCTTAAAACAAATTCTAGGTCTACCAAAAATCTCGTTTTGTTTCCCAGGGTACAATCACCTAAACCGTATTGTACGACCGGGATAACTCTAAGTTTGAAAGTTACCTTCGAAGTTCTTGAAGTTCTCGAGCGAATGAGATAAAGATTGGAAGAAATGATATGAAGATGAGGAAGAGAGAAATAATTCAAAATACTGAATTCTGGTGTGTTTTGCCTCAACTAATGAGGCTGTATTTATAGTGGTGGGAAGTCTTGTTGAGCACTCAAAAGTTAATTCGTAGTCAAACTTTGCATTAAACGTCTTTAATGCAAATTGATTTCTAATTAACGCGGAATTACCTAAATTAGCTCAAAAACGCGTTTACAGCTGTCAATCCGGAAGAATCTCCACGTAACAGCTGTTTTCCGGCTGAATTGGCGCTTCCGGACCAACCTTCCGCTTGAAATTCAACGGAACTACTATTCCGGTTGAACTCAGTTCCGCCCAAACCACACAGGTCCGCTTAACCCACCTTCCGTCTGAACCGGTTCTGCTTGAACCTGTTCTTCAGGTTCAGACCATCCACTCCGCTTGAACCTGTCCGCCTAGACTTCAACCAGACCAACTTTCGATTGAACTTAAAAACAATAAGGCGGCTCTCAAGCGGCTCGCGGCGATGCGAGCGTGCGAAGTGCGCCATCAAAGCGCCACATTACGCCTCATAAGCCCACGCCACGCGCGCGCGTGCGGGTGCGATTTAGGGGTGCTTCGCACCCCTCAGGGTCCAAGGGATGTGTCCTATTAAAGGAAACAATATTTGGTAAGGTTCCCACCTTATAAACCACTTTTGGTTTCAATCCCCCAACCAATATGGGATGAGTTCACATGCTATACTTAGCATTTTCTCTCTTATTTTCGCAGATTTCACTAGTCTGCGAGACCTCAACTGTAAGCTTCGATATCTCATTCATACGAGCTCGGATTTGGACGTGGTTTGGTGCGTTGGAAAGCCCTCACAACGTACTACACAAACCCATAAAATACAGAGGCAACAACCTAATGTTATCTGTGTTTTATTTTAGTCCAAAGTTGGTGAAAAACTCATTTTCACACTTAGTGAAAAAACACATTTTCGACTAGTTTTTCTCCCAAAATTCCAACAATCACCCACATGAATGGGTATCGATCTATTCTTCAAGAATCAAGATGCAATTTCAGCAGTCTAGTATTGCAGGATAGGTAGGTGTCCCATTTGAACCTTCCTTTGTGAAGCATACTTGGGTTACTGGTGTTTGGTAGACGCGATGTTTTTGAACCAACCGACCGTTTGTGTAACCGTTATTATACTCACACAATACTTTCCCTAACTTGGTTAGCCCTCATTGTCGTGTCTAATCATGGTCCTAGAACACTTGCCTGGTTCTGCTAGAGCTCTAGGATTTGTGCCCAACAAATCCATTTGAAGCGACCACACTTCTCTCTTGCATAGGTGATTACCACAATCATTAAAAGCATTGGTATTATGATTTTCTCAAAATCATCTATGACTCACATAAAGTCATTGACCATCGTATGCTTAACCTCACATACTTCACAGTTCGGTGATAGGAATGGACTAGGAAGTACACAACTCCCTTTTAAGATTTTAGGGTACTCCCCCACAGTGACTTTAGCCAATGCGATTAGGTTGTCCTATTGAACCTAGAGCCTGGGATCTCCATTTTCATAGGCTAGGTTTTCCTTCGCACCAGCTTTCAACCCAATGGGCTTGAGTCTCATTCCCCTTGACGACTTCAAAACTAACTCTTTGCTTAAGCCTTTTGTAAACGGATCCGCAGTGTTATCCTTTGACTTCACGTAGTCAATTGAGATAACTCCGGTTGAGATTAGTTATCGTACGGTATTATGTCTACGTCTAATGTGCCTTGATTTGTCATTGTATATCGCTGGATTGGGCGCGCAGCCGCGCACAATTGCCGATTTACTGTCACAATGTATGCAAATAGCCGTCATTGGCTTAGGCCACCTTGGAATTTATTTCACAAACTGGCGGAGCCATTCCGCCTCTTCACCAAATTTATCCAAGGCGATGAACTCAGATTCCATTGTGGACCTCGCTATAACAGTTTGCTTAGCCGATTTCCAAGCAATAGCTGCGCTACCAAGAGTGAACACATACTCGCTTGTTGATTTGGAATCCTTTATATCTGAAATCTAATTCGCATCGCAGTATCCTTCGATAAGTGTTGGATCTCGGGTATAATGCAGTCCATAGTCTCTCGTGTATCTTAAGTACCTAAGCCAAACGAGTCATTGCTTTCCAATGTACCGCGCACGGATTACTCGTGTACCTGCTTAGTCTGCTCACAGCATAAGCCAAATCTGGTCTGGTACATGTCATAAGATACATTAGACTGCCAATCACCCTTGAGTACTCCAACTGGGCAACCCCTTTTCCTCTATTCTTAGCAAGATGAAGGGTAGTATCAACCGGAGTTTGGGACACACACTTATCTCCTGCGTTGAACTTCTCAAGGATTTTGTCCACATAGTGAGATTGACTCAAGACAATACCATTTGGGGTTCTGATGATTTTTACACCGAGTATCACATCTGCGAGCCCCATGTCTTTCATGTCAAATATCGCTTTCAACATGTCTTTAGTAGCTTTGACAATCTTATCATCACTCCCAACGATAAGCATGTCATCTACATAAAGACACATAGAATCACATAACCTCTAGGTGTGTCCTTCGCATAGACACACTTATCGCAATCATTTATTTTGAATCCGTTGTCAAGCATGACACAGTTAAACTTCTGGTGCCATTGTTTCGGAGCTTGCTTCAAGCCATACAAAGACTTGACGAGTCTACACACCTTGTCTTCTTGGCCAGGATCGGTAAAACCCTCAGGTTGTTCCATGTAGATCTCTTCATCTAAATCACCGTTTAGAAACGCGGTCTTTACATCCATTTGGTGAACCTCCAAATTTCGTAAAGCCGCTATAGCAAGCACCAACTTTATCGAGGTTATGCGAGTAACAGGTGAGTAAGTATCAAAGTAATCCAGACCCTCCTTTTGTCTGTATCCTTTGATCACTAGCCTCGCCTTATACTTATCGATGGAGCCATCGGCTTTCATCTTCTTCTTGAATATCCACCGATATCCAAGTGGTTTGCAACCATCAGGAAGATCGACAAGCTCCCACGTGTGGTTCTGCAAGATAGAATCTATCTCACACTTGATGACTTCTTTCCATTGAGGCCCATTTGAAGAGGTTACCGCATCACGGTAGGTATTGGGATCACCCTCAACCATGTAAGCCGTGAAGTCAGATCCAAAGGATTTTCCAACCCTTTTTCGCTTACTTCGCCTAAGCTCACCCTCATCAGATGCAGGTCGTTTATGAACCTCGTTACCAACACATGGTTGTTCATAAACCTCGTCACCAACAAATGGTTCTTCACGAGTGTCATCACCAACTAATGGTGTCGATGAACTCGCGCGTTCTCGTGACAAACACGAGAATACATTTTCAAAGAATGAAGCATTCCTTGATTCCATGATAGTGCCTTCATGTATATCGGGAGTTTTGTTGAGCACTCAAAAGTTAATTCGTAGTCAAACTTTGCATTAAACGTCTTTAATGCAAATTGATTTCTATTTAACGCGAAATTACCTTAATTAGCTTAAAAATGCGTATACAGCTGTCAATCCGGAAGAACTCCACGTAACAGCTGTTTTCCGGCTGAACTGGCGCTTCCGGACCAACCTTCCACTTGAACTTCAACCGGAACTACTATTCCGGTTGAACTCAGCTCCGCCCGAACCACACAGGTCCGCTTGACCCACCTTCTGTCTGAACTGGTTCTGCTTGAACCTGTTCTAACCATCCACTCCTCCTGAACCTGAACTTAATAAGGCGGCTCTCAAGCGGCTCGCGGTGATGCGAAGTGCAAAGTGCTCCATCAAAGTGCCACATTGCGCCTCATACACCCACGCCGCGTGCACGTGCACGTGCGAGTTAGGGGTGCTTCGCACCCCTCAGGGTCCAAGGGATGTGTCCTACTAAAGGAAACAATAGTTGGTAAGGTTCCCACCTTATAAACCACTTTTGGTTTCAATCCCCCAACCAATATGGGATGAGTTCACATGCTATACTTAGCATTTTTCTCTCTAATTTTCGCAGACTTCACAAGTCTGCGAGACCTCAACTGTGAGCTTCGATATCTCATTCATACGAGCTCGGATTTGGACGTGGTTTGGTGCGTTGGAAAGCCCTCACAACGTACTACACAAACCCATTAAATACAGAGGCAACAACCTAATGTTATCTGTGTTTTATTTTAGTCCAAAGTTGGTGAAAAACTCATTTTCACACTTAGTGAAAAAACACATTTTCGACTAGTTTTTCTCCCAAAATTCCAACAATCCCCCACATGAATGGGTATCGATCTATTCTTCAAGAATCAAGATGCAATTTCGGCAGTCCAGTATTGCAGGATAGGTAGGTGTCCCCTTTGAACCTTCCTTTGTGAAGCATACTTGGGTTACTGGTGTTTGGTAGACGCGATGTTTTTGAACCAACCGACCGTTTGTGTAACCGTTATTATACTCACACAATACTTTCCCTAACTTAGTTAGCCCTCATTGTCGTGTCTAATCATGGTCCTGGAACACTTGCCTGGTTCTGCTAGAGCTCTAGGATTTGTGCCCAACAAATCCATTTGAAGCGACCACACTTCTCTCTTGCATAGGTGATTACCACAATCATTAAAAGCATTGGTATTATGATTTTCTCAAAATCATCTATGACTCACATAAAGTCATTGACCATCGTATGCTTAACCTCACATATTTCACAGTTCGGTGATAGGAATGGACTAGGAAGTACACAACTCCCTTTTAAGATTTTAGGGTACTCCCCCACAGTGACCTTAGCCAATGCGATTAGGTTGTCCTATTGAACCTAGAGCCTGGGATCTCCATTTTCATAGGCTAGGTTTTCCTTCGCATCAGCTTTCAACCCAATGGGCTTGAGTCCCATTCTCCTTGACGACTTCAAAACTAACTCTTTGCTTAAGCCTTTTGTAAACGGATCCGCAGTGTTATCCTTTGACTTCACGTAGTCAATTGAGATAACTCCAGTTGAGATTAGTTGTCGTACGGTGTTATGTCTACGTCTAATGTGCCTTGATTTGTCATTGTATATCGCTGGATTGGGCGCGCAGCCGCGCACAATTGCCGATTTACTGTCACAATGTATGCAAATAGCCGTCATTGGCTTAGGCCACCTTGGAATTTATTTCACAAACTGGCGGAGCCATTCCGCCTCTTCACCAAATTTATCCAAGGCGATGAACTCAGATTCCATTGTGGACCTCGCTATAACAGTTTGCTTAGCCGATTTCCAAGCAATAGCTGCGCTACCAAGAGTGAACACATACTCGCTTGTTGATTTGGAATCCTTTATATCTGAAATCTAATTCGCATCGCAGTATCCTTCGATAAGTGTTGGATCTCGGGTATAATGCAGTCCATAGTCTCTCGTGTATCTTAAGTACCTAAGCCAAACGAGTCATTGCTCTCCAATGTACCGCGCACGGATTACTCGTGTACCTGCTTAGTCTGCTCACAGCATAAGCCAAATCTGGTCTGGTACATGTCATAAGATACATTAGACTGCCAATCACCCTTGAGTTCTCCAACTGAGCAACCCCTTTTCCTCTATTCTTAGCAAGATGAAGGGTAGTATCAACCGGAGTTTGAGACACACTCTTATCTCCTGCGTTGAACTTCTCAAGGATTTTGTCCACATAGTGAGATTGACTCAAGACAATACCGTTTGGGGTTCTGATGATTTTTACACCGAGTATCACATCTGCGAGCCCCATGTCTTTCATGTCAAATATCGCTTTCAACATGTCTTTAGTAGCTTTGACCATCTTATCATCACTCCCGACGATAAGCATGTCATCTACATAAAGACACATAGAATCACATAACCTCTAGGTGTGTCTTTCGCATAGACACACTTGTCGCACTCATTTATTTTGAATCCGTTGTCAAGCATGACACAGTCAAACTTCTGGTGCCATTGCTTCGGAGCTTGCTTCAAGCCATACAAAGACTTGACGAGTCTACACACCTTGCCTTCTTGGCCAGGATCGGTAAAACCCTCAGGTTGTTCCATGTAGATCTCTTCATCTAAATCACCGTTTAGAAACGCGGTCTTTACATCCATTTGGTGAACCTCCAAATTTCGTAAAGCCGCTATAGCAAGCACCAACCTTATCGAGGTTATGCGAGTTACAGGTGAATAAGTATCAAAGTAATCCAGACCCTCCTTTTGTCTGTATCCTTTGATCACTAGCCTCGCCTTATACTTGTCAATGGAGCCATCGGCTTTCAACTTCTTCTTGAATATCCACCGATATCCAAGTGGTTTGCAACCCTTAGGAAGATCGACAAGCTCCCACGTGTGGTTCTGCAAGATAGACTCTATCTCACACTTGATGACTTCTTTCCATTGAGGCCCATCTGAAGAGGTTACCGCCTCGCGGTAGGTATTGGGATCACCCTCAACCATGTAAGCCGTGAAGTCAGTTCTAAAGGATTTTCCAACTCTTTTTCGCTTACTTCGCCTAAGCTCACCCTCATCAGATGCGGGCCGTTTATGAACCTCATTACCAACACATGGTTGTTCATAAACCTCGTCACCAACAAATGGATCTTCACGAGTCTCATCACCAACTAATGGTGTCGATGAACTCGCGCGTTCTCGTGACAAACACGGGAATACATTTTCAAAGAATGAAGCATTCCTTGATTCCATGATAGTGCCTTCGATGTATATCGGGAGTTTTCGAGTCATGGACAAGAAACCGATATGCACTACTGTTTTCTGCGTATCCAATGAACACACAGTCCACAGTTTTGGGTCCTAATCTTTGCACCTTAGGCAAAGGAGCTAATACTTTAACTAGGCACCCCCACACTTTCAGGTATCAAAGATTCGTTTTGTTTCCCAGGGTACAGTCGCCTAAACCGTATTGTACGGCCGGGATAACTCTAAGCTTGAAAATACCTTGCAGCTTGAAGAGCAAGAGCGATGAAGAAGATGAGAGAATTATCGAGGAGAGGCAGAGAGAAAGAATTCTGTGAATTCTGGCGTATCTGGCCTCAACTAATGAGGCTGTATATATCGCGGCTGGGAATTCTTGTTGAGCACTCAAAAGTTAATTCGTAGTCAAACTTTGCATTAAACGTCTTTAATGCAAATTGATTTCTAATTAACGCGGAACTACCTTAATTAGCTCAAACGCGTTTACAGCTGTCAATCCGGAGGAATCTCCGCGTAACAGCTGTTTCCGGAAGAACTGATCTTCAGGTCCGAACTTCAAGCTCCATTTTTTCCTCTTGAACCCAGTTCCGCTTGAACCTGATTTCCGGTTCAACTCAAGTCCGCTTGAACCTCTCTGCCCAGACCACACAGGTCCGCTCGGACTTCAACCGGACACCTTCCGGTTGAACCCAAAAATAATAAGGCGGCTCTCAAGCGGCTCGCGGCGATGCGAGCGTGAAGTGCAAAGTGCGCCATCAAAGCGCCACATTGCGCCTCATACGCCCACGCCGCGTGCACGCTGCGCGTGCGAGTTAGGGGTGCTTCACACCCCTCAGGGTCCAAGGGATGTGTCCTACTAAAGGAAACAATAGTTGGTAAGGTTCCCATCTTATAAACCACTTTTGGTTTCAATCCCCCAATCAATGTAGGATGAGTTCACATGCTATACTTAGCATTTTTCTCTCTAATTTTCGCAGTTTTCACTAGCTGCGAGACCTCAACTTTGAGTTTTGATATCTCATTCATACGAGCTCAGATTTGGACGTGGTTTGAGTGCGTTGGAAAGCCCTCACAACGTACTACACATACCCATAAAATACAGAGGCAACAACCTATGTTATATGTGTTTTATTTTAGTCCAAAGTTGGTGAAAAACTCATTTTCACACTTAGTGAAAAAACTCATTTTCCACTAGTTTTTCTCCCAAAATTCCAACAAAATACCCTTCTATCTTTTGTTTCCTTTTGTTTATCTCTCTAATTTTACACAGAAAAATTTTGAGACATAGATCTTCATTTAATTGAAGATCTAATGGCTATGGTTTCTTTCCTATCCTTTTTACCTAAACTGAACTTCTCACAATAACCCATCTCGTTAAATCTATATATTTGTTACATCTCAAATCGATAATCAAAACATTATTAAAACAAATGAACGTAAATGTAGATATTATCAAAACAAACATTTCAAACCGATGGTCGATATGAACCGAGTTACACCACTTTTAAAAGACTGATATTACTTTTCTAATTCAGGGTTTATTTCGACCCCATTGAAGAAGATTTAAGCATGTGAAACTTTTGCGACGTCTTTGGTAACTTGCCATTGTTTAGTTAGTATTATAATGATGTTCATAACAATATGTATTTTATAATTAAATAATATGTGTATGAATTATATATATTTTGGATAATTAAACTAGAAGATGAGATTAAGTGAGGAAACATATCCTTTACGTATATGTTTATACGTGAACCGATGATCGAGGTAACCGGTTCTAACGATTTAGAATCGTATCTTGTACACACCCCTATTAATCCGGTTTTACTGGTTTTAACGTTTTTGTACCGAATCTTGTTCACCCTAGTGATGGTAAACAAAAAAAAAAATTAAACCTATCCTTCACGTGTAGATCAATACGTAAAGGATCCGAACTAGCAACCCCTAAATCCTAACTTATAAATCTCGTCCCGTACACTCGAAACTCCTCTGACGCACTGACTTCAATATTCCGGCATATAGAGTGCACATCCCCTTTATTCTTGTAGATTGGTACTAGAACACTACCAAATGAGCTTCTATATATAGAGTGAAACATTACAACTACTGAGGTGAAGCATTACATCTCTTCATTAAAGATCTGATGACAGACGGTTATAACTGTCGATCAAGCTAGGTCATGTACAACACAAAACTCTCAATCTCATGAATGAACATGATAATTCTTGTCGTTTCATTCCAATGATTTGAAGACTTTCAAAATGGACCTTAACTGGATCTATGGTGTACCAACTTTGTTATTGTATGAGAAACGAGGTGTCAACCGCGCGTTGCAATGGTTAACGGGTGTGTTCGGAGTTTAAGAAGTGTGAGGAAAGCTAACCTAAATATTTACATATAAACATTGTGATGTTGCATATCTACATACAAAATTTGAAACATTTTAATATATATGTAAGTATTAAACGGTTAGAAAATAAACGAAGAAGTAGTTAATGATATGGTGAAACGATTGTCACTGGAGAGGAGGGTGGATTGATTAAGCTTGTGGTGGATCGTCATATGAAGATAAACCTGAGAAAGTAGGGAAAAACTGAGACATACAAACATGAAATATTTTCTCTAATTTAAGAAGTAATGATTTTGAATATGAAGACATAAATATTTAATACCACTTACAACAGAATATAACTTTGTTATTCACATAAACATTAGTATTTAATAATAGACCAAAAGACTAATGTACACTATGTAGGTGGATGTAAGTGAATTTGTTAATAAGGCGAATTTTTTTATTTGAAATTTGAGACCATCATTTTGACCATCAGAGTTAGGATAGGCCTAGATTTTCCCTACAAATGTATTCCTAGTGTGGTATAGGTAAGCGCAGAAATCTAACCACCGTAGCAAAATGATGTTTAAATTTAGAAAAATCTTTTAACTGAGTTGTTCTATAGAAAACCAATATTATGCAAAAAAATAAAGAAAAAAATTATTTTTGTTTTACTTTTTTCATATATTTCTTTCATGATTTTAAGAATATTGGAAAAAAGAAAAAACTTTAAAAACATTTTCGAGTTTTTTTTAAAAATAAAATAAAATTCTGATTTTATCTTGAAATTAATAATGCACTATGCAACAATAATATAAAATTAGTTTATGAATGTTAATTCTTTGTTTTTTACATTATTCGCATATACAAAGTCCATATTTAAGTTAAGTTTCTTCTTTTTAAGTAGTTTTAATTATAATGCATTATGCAATACTATTAGTACTATTGCATGATGCACTAATAAAAAAATCACTAAACTTTTTATTTTTTAAATTTTTTTCCCATAAATAAAGCTAATAAAATTATAGACTTTTTGGTGAAATTCTTTTTAAAAATTATTAATATATGAAGAAGTTATGAAGAAAAAAAGGTTAGTTTTTTTAATAATTGTTGGTTTTCTGTAGATCTTTTCCCATCTTTTAACCATATAAATAAATAGTAAATTAAAACGAAGAATAAAAGTATGAGTAAAGGAAATAATAAAGCCTATGGCAGATGTATGTTTATAAAGAGCGCAGGCCGCAGCTATTAAGAAATCAGTCAAGAATGTCTTATAAGATGGTATATTTATAAAGCAAATATATTTTTCATAGCATGTAACAAAGAGCAGATTCGATAATGTTATAACGTAGCTAACCTGCCATAATACCAGCACAAACCTCAGGTCAATCTCTTGAATTATATTACAAAGGAAAAATATATATAAATAATTTTAACTATGGGCTATTGGCCGATAATAATCCTACCTTTATTTTTGTACAAAAACAGTCTTATAAATGTACCATGTTTTTTCTAATAATCTTTCTCGTTAAAAAACTAACTCCGTTAGTAATGCTGACTTGGATTTTTAATCATCAAATTGAGGTGGTAAATTGTAAAGTTTTAAACCTAAGGGTTAATTCACAAACCCAAACACAAACAAAAGTAAAAAAACTAAAAGAAGAAAGAGAGATAGAAGTGCAGGCGACAACCCCCACCTCCTTTGATCTTCATGCCGGCGACCTCCTTACCGGCCAACTGCCGACGCCCATCTCCGCCCTCCGATGACCGGGATAGCCTCCAACGACCTGCTCCACCTTGCACCTCCCCCTTCCTTTGTTGTTTCACCGGCAAACCCATCGACACCCGCACCCCGTCCGTTCTCCGTTCGATCGGACGCAACCACCCTCCGACATTCCAACCCCCCGGTAAACCAAGCAGAAGCGGCAACCTGACCTCTGCCGTGACGATTATAAAACATATCAAGTCGGACCTACGACCGCGTGGATTTCATTCCGGCGACGGCACTGTGGTGGCGATGTGGTGGTGGTGTCGGTTTTCGATGGTGGTGGTGCAGGTGATGTCTGGTTTTGATGGTGATGGTGGTTGCAGGGTGGGTGGAAGGGGTTGGTGGCGGATTGGTGGTAGGGATGTCACTGAACTTGAAATGGTTTCCCCCAAATTAAAAAAAAAAACAAATACTTAAATAATAAATATACAAATGACAAAATAAACCTTTAGGTTTAGAAGTTCACATTTTACCCCTTAAAATGCTGACTAGGATGCCACATCACAAGCCACGTCAATATTTACTAACGAGGTTAGTTTTTTAACGGAAAAAATTATTAGAAAAAACATGGTACATTTATAAGACTGTTTTTGTACAAAAATAAAGATAGGATTATTATCGGCCAATAACCCATAGTTAGGATTATTTATATCCATTTTTCCTATTACAAACACACACAACCAATTATTGGACCTAACAAAATACCATAAATAGAGTTGATGAATACTAATATGAGATTCTACTCTAACTATTCAAGGACATAAAGTTACTTTTTCCTTTAGCTTCTTATTTACAAAAGGTAATTTTAGATACCTATAGTCTCATTTTATACCCTCTAGCCCAGCTTTGTGTCCATCTAGATAACTCTTATGTTTAACAAAAAAAATCACGTCTCTTTTGTAATAGCTAAAGAACACTGGATCTAAATTGCATACAAAAACAATAAAGCAACAGTGAATTTACCAACAGTAAGAATTTTTTGTTTTCTTGTTGAGATTTTTAAAAATATATATGTAACAGTAAGTTTGTGCTGCTTTAAATATTTTCAATAAAAAAATCTTTGCCTGCTTACATACCTTTAACATTTTAAGTAACATTAAAGAGATGTGAACATCAGGCTGAATACAAAACACATTAGTGATTTGTGATTTATTCAGGAACAAAGTTAGTGTACACAGAAAGTAATACAAATTTTTGAAAAATAAAAGGAGCATAGTACTAACCTGAATACAAAACAAATAAACAATATGTATCTCTAACGTTAACAACTGTAAGTGTGAAATCGAATCACGAAAGAAGGCAGTAAGAAAGGATGGATTAAGCAAAATAACAATTTATCAAATAAGCATCAGGCCTAAAGGGATTCATATAATCAAATTTGTTATTAAAGGACAGTAATATAAATTACAGTCCTACAAGCATACAAATAAGTTCATATAATCAAATCTATTGTAACAAACCTCGAAAACAGATATTTTTGCAACATGAGGCCCATTGCTTTCCAAAAGAAACTTCTTCTTCTTCTGTAATATAACTCGAATGTGACATCATTGAATGTATAATGTCATAACACCATTTTGGCTAAACATAACACCCAAAGAGCAAATAGTCATTGACCTTAGGTTTATTTATTAATTTGATCGTCACAAATGATTACATCCAATAAAAATGTGTCATTATATTATATCAAATCTATCACTATTGCAAATTTAGTATCCTGAGGTGCTGAATAATATGATGGGGATTCAGCTGAAATTGAAACCTTTGGTGCGTCATCATCAATTAAAATGTAAGAAATCACACCCTCTTTATTACTTGTTATAGTATTCTCAGTCACTCTTGACCTCTTTGATTTTTTAATATGAACATCAGGCTCCTTTATCATATCTTGGGGTGTACACGTGTCATTAAGAGTGAAGTAAGCAGGCAAAGATTTATTCAGGCTCCTGAATAAATCACTAAGGATTGCCAAAACAAAATGACTACAATAATAATAATCTAAATCTTCTAATAAAACTACTTAAGAGGTTGTATTCACTAAAAATACACTTACAGACTCAAACATTTTGACCCGTTTGAGATAAAATACAACCTATAAGAGAACAGACAAATTAATAAATATCAGTCAGTAAGTAACAATTAAACACCACAACAGATTAACAATTGCATAAGAACAGTTCCCAACCAGTTAAATATGATTCTGTACTGCAACAACAGATCCATATTTCTTAAATAACCTTTTCTACTGTATTAAGCGATATCTTTTCAAGAAATTAAATCTATTAAAACCTATGTTAATAATTTCAGAAACACTAAACAAACTTATGTGCATCCATTATAAATTAGGATATTATGTAATTAAGAAATATGAGCTATAGGACTTAGAATCCCTCCATCATCTTCTAGGCGTATTTCTCAACCTAGGAATCCCGCCCAACCTAAAGAATAAAAAAAAATCCCTCTTTTCAGACTCAGCTGACGTTAAACATGTATTTTTACAGCTTCCAGATATATCAGATGTTTGGTTGTAATCTGTTTCTGAAGACAAAGACTTAACCGGACCTCTCTAGCCCTCTAATACTGTTAAACAAAAATAAGATTTCTCAAGTCCTTTCCAAAATCTTATAATTTATTTTGCAGAACCACTACACAACAGATCTTATACCAAACTAAAACACAATATGGACCTAACCTGCCCCCTGTAAACAGCCACTGCCTTCATGTCATCTTCATCACTCTTCTCCCAGGCTATAATAAACCTATCACTTAAGCCAGAATACAAAACACTCTCGGTGGCACCTAATGGCAACGAGTTAATACCAGATTGGTGTTTCTTTAATGTAGTTACAAAATAGTGTTTCCCAACTTTTGGTGACTTTAACCTCCTCAAGCTACAAAATTTAATCTTAAGAATATATAATCCCAACCTTTATACACTATCTCATACAAAATCTCATCCTTAAGTTATCCTAAAGCTCAATCTCCTTTACATGAGTTCTATGTCTGTATAATTAAAATTGTATTTCATTCATATTCATAAAGCATTATTATAAGAGAACACATATATATAACTGAACACAAAACAGTTGCAACACAAAAAAATACTTCATTGTTAAATATAAACCTCACATCTGAGACTTCGCTTTTGTATCTGCCTACCAAACTCGATATAAATTTATAAGAAATAGTTCAATAAAATATAGAAAATTAGGTTAAGTTTGAGAGTGAAAAATAGAAGCCATGTTTAAGTTTGTTCATATGTATCACAACTATTTACGTAACAGTAAAATAGAAAGAAAAGATTAAGCAGTCATAGATGGAAAACGTTACCTTTGTAAGACAATAAGGAACTGGAAGATAACAGAGCTGAATATCAAAGACTTAACCGGAGTCTGTGTGTTTCGAACTCAGGACTCACCCGCTGAATATCAAAGACTTAACCATCAGAGCAAATCGGAGATTATTAATTTCTTCATAAAGATTGTACATATATATTAAATCTATGTAGTCAATAAATGTCAAATTAAGTTGTCTATTGTGTTAATATGGAAATGGTTTATTTTTTTTTTTAACTTTATCCTCTAAATCATTATAATGGGGTATACAAATTCATGTCAAATGCAGCATGTTTAACTATTAAAAAATTATGACAGAACGAATATACATAAAGATAAAGAGGTGAAATATCACCACAAACAAGCTAACCTAAATGTGTACCATTCTAAAAGGAATATATGCTCAGGAAGTACCATAACTATTGGATGGCCTAGCAACCATTGTGCAGATTCCAGTTTGGGTTTCTTGATGCATCCCAATGCCCATCACAGCTATAAATACCAGACTCTGCATAAAATGGCAAATTCAAATCATCTTCATAATCTTAATCTCCTTAGTCTACAGTTCCCCCTGTCACTTCATATTATTAACCATGTTGTCCTGCACCAACTGCGACTGCTTTGACAAGAGCAACTGCATGTAAGTAACATGATCATGTGTGTGTATCATCATTCTGAGTAGAGGTGATGGTGATTTAAGCCTGTTCAGTGTTCACTTATGAATTGGTCGATTTGGGTTACGTTTTATCTATAACGGATCAAAAAAACGACACCTTAAAAAGAAACGGGTCAAACAGGTTGAAAGTAGCCTAAAGCATATCCTTAATGCATAAAACCTCCTAAATCTTTTATTCAAAAGAAAAAAAGGTTATAAGGAAAACCATATGGAAATGTCAAACAGGTCCCCTAAACTTTTTTTTTTTTGCATAACTAAGCTTTTAACTTGCTAAAATTTATAGTAAGGGTCCTCATGGCATACTAAATATCTAAATTTGTGAAGGACCTCTTCATTCTAGTTAAGGTCCTTTATCATCAAGAGACAAAATGGATGGACTTATCCACACCCCAAAAAAAAGTAAAAATCCATAGGAACTTTTCAAAATTGGCCCTATTCAAAAGATTAGAGTGTCAACAAACTAATCTAAATCTTGTAAACCCTAAACCCACCCGTTTTGACGCCCCTAATTCTAAGTTTAGAACAAACTTTTCTAACAAAGCTGCACTTAAATTTCAGCAGGAAAGGAAACGGATATGGTGTCAGCATACTCGAGACTCATAAAAGGTACTTCATTGCTTAATATGCCTCCAGTTATCAAAAAAAAAAAAAAAAAAAAAAAAACTTTTGATATTTTTCATTTGCAGCACTGTGGAGACTATTGTGATAGAGGTTCCTGCAGCTGAGGACGATGACAAGTGCGAATGTGGTGCTAATTGCAGCTGCACTAACTGCACATGCGGTCACTAGAGCAACATGATGATGTAACTGGAACTCATGAGTGTCCAACACCTAATAATAGTCTATGGTTCAATAAAACTGCATGGTTATGTTCTAGGTTCTAGTAACAAAAAGTGACCGTAAGTTGGGTCTGTAATATACAACTGTCACACATAGTGGCAATGGTCTATGGTTATATAAATATACTTACCATGGTGGCGTAATTTGATCTTTTTTGTTTTTATACATGAGGTATTGCAGGAAAACTAATAAGAAACGTGTCTGTTTGACTGTTTTCTTAGAGGCAACAGCTTGAACCTGAAAAAGGTTGGAGGAGTCTAATGATGCAAAAGTTTACATATACTACGTCGTGATAGAATGCGACAAATATGAAGTGAAAAGAACATGCATATCTTGTGACATGCCACTAATTGAAATACATATATTCCACTGGACCTTAAACTGCAAATATGTTCAGGTTTTCAGTTTTTCAACAGAAACCTGGGTGACCTTAAGGATATAAATATTGCCTAATACTCATAAGTACCCTTTTTTATATATAAACTCACCAGAAACCAGAATGCTTTCAATGAGGTAACAGCTGCAGGCCTGCAGCTCTACCACCTGCCTATGATATCATTAAAGCAAGACAAAAACATTATGTAAAACTGAAACTTGTGGTAATCTAGGTTACTGTAACTGTTAGTTATAATAAGTCAGCATTTAGATCTCAAGAATCCTCTTTGTTCTAGATCAAGACACCTTTAAGGATTTGGAAAAAAAAAAAAAGGTTCTCTTCCACCACATATAAATGTTTAAATTTGCAAGAGCACCTCCAAGAAACATTAAACATAACTATGATTTCATACCAAAAGCATCAGGAATCACAAGCAATGAGTTCTGCGCAGATGCTTTCCCCTGACTGATTAACTAACAAGATTTGATATTCAGATAAAGGCAGAAAGTAACTTGATTCTTCAAAACCCACCAACAAGATTTAGTGAACACAACACACAAATAGGAGCTCACAGTACCAAGATCATTTCGTAGATCACAGATCAAGAACCCTGTAAACTGTTGTTATTATCAAGAATCAATTAATAATGCATCACAACAGAACACAACAAAATGACGATTAACCTCGGTTAAATCAATAATAATCGATCAAAATTCATTTATTCTGGAAATCCCTGAAAATAAAATGTGAAAGTATAACTGGTACAACTGCTTTCAATACTCATAGTCTATATTTCACAAATCAAGAACTCTGTGAACTGTTGTTATTATCAAGAATCAATCAATAGTGTACCACAATAAAAACATATCAAGCTGACAAATTGACCTCCATAAATCACTAATAACCGATCAAAATTCATTTATTCTGGACTTGCAAGAGGCAAAGTCTATATATCATACGAATCCCTGAAAAACAAAAGGTGAAAACCTGAACACTCATTCTCCTCCTAACTGGTATAACCGCTTTCAATACTCATACATTAAACCCCTCAGACCGAAGGCATAACCGATGAGCTTCAATCCATTTCGAGCAAGCAGATTCACCATGCTCCACAATGCATTCATCCCTCAGCTTCTTAGTATCCGGACAAGCACAGCAGATCTTCTTCTTAGGCTTTGTTTCAGATGCTGCCACCACAGTCGGCCCCTGCTCTTTTGGAGCTTTGGTTAATCTCAAACTTGAAGGAAACTCCTGTGTCTGTAACCCACTCATGGCCACAAATTCCTGAACAATTATAACATACTTGAATAATATGAATTCTAACGACCTTAAACCCAATAAAAGCCCTAATTGAAAGGACGCATAAATAGTAAACAATACTGGAAGGAAACTCCTGTGTCTGTAACCCACTCATGGCCACAAATTCCTGAACAATTATAACATACTTGAATAATATGAATTCTAACGACCTTAAACCCAATAAAAGCCCTAATTGAAAGGACGCATAAATAGTAAACAATTCTATAGATATTTTAAACTCCTTAGACTGGAAGGAAACTCCTGTGTCTGTAACCCACTCATGACCACAAATTCCTGAACAATTATAACATACTTGAATAATATGAATTCTAACGACCTTAAACCCTACAAAAAGCCCTAATTTGAAACGACGAATAAACAGTCATCAATGATTCGATTCTATAGATCTTTTAAACTCGATAGCTAAAAAACCTAATCGTGATCGACGAGAATACACAACAATTGCAGAAAAATGAGCGAATTCAAACGGAATTGAAGTGAAGATCGATCTGATTTGGATAACGATGCGTACCTTTGTTGGAGTAGAGGATTGAGGAGATTATGGAGAGATCAGAGAGGCGGCGGCAACTACAGATTTGATGATCTCAGAGTTGATTCTCTCCCAAATAGGCAAATAACGTGTTGCGTTTGAATGCCGGACGAGAAAGAAGGTGTACTGTCTTGTCCTAGTGGTTACCCTCTTGGCTCTTAGGGCTTTGGTTACTATGTGACCCAAGTTCTAATCCAAGGGGAGGCAGTTTTACCCCATATTGTCCCAGGAGGGGGTTTCTGCCAGGAGAAAGCTTCAGAAGGGGGTGTCTTGGTTCTCACGGAGGTCCGAGTAATCGACCTTGGACATAGCCCCGCAAGGGTAGGTTTACACGTGAGACCAAAGTCGCCTGATCGATGCCGTTCCAAAAAAAAAAAAGCCTGCCACGTTGTATAATCAAATTTTCTTTTGGAACATAAAATGCCTCAAATACTTTAATCCATTGGGCTGCCCTGGCTCGATTTTTTTTTTTAACAGCACCCTGGCTCGATTTACTCTGATAGATAGATTTAGCCATTTAGGGGTGTAAACGAGTCGAGCTGAGCCCGAGCTCGTCTAGGCTCGAGCTCGGGCTCGGCTCGTTAAAATTTAACAGAGCTCGAGCTCGAGCTCGGCTCGATTCGAGCTTTATTTCTAAACCCTAAACCCTAAACCCTAAAAAATGACATTTGTATTTTAAAAACTTGTGTTTAATAGTAGTATATAGATAGATTGTACTTTTTTATATAGAAAATAATACATATTATTTACTTATTTTATTATAATTATATATATA